>CAMQGK010000005.1:5697500-5967500 GCA_947000775.1 Pterois miles | reverse complement strand
AAACAGATAAAAAAGGGAAAAGAAACAATAAGCTCAGGATTATGGACCCTGTCTCTTGCCTTCGTCTGGTGCTCTCTTGTCTTTTCTCTCTCTCTTCCCTCTGAGCTGTCTCTATGATTGATTAACGTGTTTGTTTGAAGAAATGGTGAATGTTTGCTCGCACAATAAAACACACAGAATACACTCAGGATGTGCACAGACACGAGCGCCGCCTGGCACGCACAAAGACAATGTAAGCGAGGGAGACGGATAAAGATTGACTGACTGATCTCTGGAGGGCATCTTCCTCTAACCCTGCCTTGACTCTCCTCCCTTCTCTCCCGAGCATTAAAATGAACAGTAATTAGGCTTTGATACTCTGGCAAATGAACAGTAATTAGAGTGTGCTACTGTGGATCCTCTGCCTGGGCTGCTCATTGAATATTCACACCATTATTGAACGTTAAGATTAGCTCGCCGCCGTTGTGCACAAACAGTGTGGCATGGCAACGGCCCTTTGCAGATGGTGTTAGGGGGATGGTGGAGGCACTGCGTTTGTGTGTGTGTGTGTGTGTGTGTGTGTGTGTGTGTGTGTGTGTGTGTGTGTGTGTGTGTGTGTGTGTGCGTGTGTGCGTGTGTGGGGGGGGCGTGTGTGTGTAGACAGGTCGCCCAAGCCTGGCGGACCCTCTGAGGGGATTTTCTGGTTATTAGATCCTCGCCAGATCATGGGCCAATTATAAAGAAAACTGTCAGTCAAGGCAAAGTGGCTATGTGATTAGCGGAAAAGGACAAAATCAGGTGAGGAGTGTGAATCTTTCTGGAGGCAGCTTTGATTTGCTAATAAGAGGCAGAGGGAAAAGGAACCGGGGCAGGGTCCCCAGCTGTAGTCCTGCTTTGCTCTCTTCATTTTCACTGTGACCTTCTTAGCACTGCCGGTCTAATCTGCGCTGCAGAGGAGACATAAAGAATGGCTCTCGAGGGGGTTTTTCTGGGTCCAGGCTCTGAATGAGGCACAAGGGGGTTAGCCACCAAAAAACGAGAGCAGTACCCTCTACTCCCAACCAGAGGGACATGAGTAATCAAACAGTTCCTTCAGCGCGACAGGGGCCAAATGCTGCTTAATTACCCTAATAGTTTTTAAAGACTTTTTTCCTCCTGATAAAAAAACACTTGTGTCACAGAGAGAAGGAGGAGTGAAAGGATAAGAGGAGGGAGGGAGAACCGCTTGTCTCCGAGAGCATCTTCGGCAGACAGAAGCTCCGTCCGCTCCTCTTCCTAATTCCTAAAAGAGCGACAGTGTATCCTAATTTAGTGGCTGGTGACCGGGGCTGACATTGAGGGGCGTGGCAGGGCCTTTTTTTTTTCCCCTCCTTCCCCCGGCCACGGTTCCTGGCTGGGGAGAAGCGAGCACAGAGGGGAGACAGGCAGCACAGTGCCAGCGCTATAATGAAGCGCGGTAGACAGCAGGCCTGACAGCTCTGGCAGGTGATGCATGGGGCCCATGCTAATTCTTCAGCAAGCCAGTGATGGATCCTGAAATCTTGACCACACATCCCATTAGCCCCTGTCTGTGACAGGAGAATAAAGATATTAAAAAATCCAGGAGAAGTTGGGAGGAAGGGGGTGCGGCGGGGGTGTGGGGTGGGGTGGGGGGGGGACGCGGAGCGGGACGTGGACAGCCAGTCAAAGGACCTTACGCAAACCTCCAAGTCCTCTGCAATATTTTCAGCAGCAAAGTTATTGATGACTTAACCTCTGGGGTGCAGGTTATGGGTGATGGATACTGTGCATCCCCAGCGCGGAACAGCAGAGGATAACAAGGTAGACAGTGAATCACCTGCCCGCAGCTGATAAAAATAGAATATGACATGTTACAGCATACATGCTGCATTATTCCACTGTAAATTTTAAAGAGATGAGTGAACTGGGCTTTCCTGTAAATAGATTAGTTCATTGAATGGGTTTTCTACGGCCTCAGCTGTTCTGCGCTTCCCCACTGCCCTGGCTTTTGCATCTCAGCACTATGAATGGAAGGACTGTTTATTAGGCTGTCCCTGCCAACTCCTCTGCGACCTCCCCTCCTTTCAGGAATAAAAAAGACTAAGGAAGTAAAAAGAGGAGGAGGAGGAGGAGGGTGTGGAACTCCTCAGCTATCAAGCACTCAGGTGTGTTTACCATATATCTTTTATCTTCCTGTGCAGGATAAGGCTAATATTTTTGACAAGTTTTGTGTGAAATATAAATGACCCAGCCTTGATACAAATAGGAAAACCAGTAGCGAGGCGAGCCGAATCGCAGCCAGGGCCCCCGGAATCCTTCCTATTTCTCAGGGTTGACAAATAGCACTGGGCGAGTTCCAGGGGAAACTGAGAGGTTACTGTGACAGACAAGGAGCACAATTATCACACTATGATGAAAGAGCCGTGGCGAGCGCGCGTCGCGCCGTTAATTACCGTCCTTTTTCCACCAGCCTCTAATGTGAGGAAAAACACGCGATGACAAGTGTGTAAAAGAGCAAGCACTAAATTACTGTCAGGAAAAATAAACGGAGGATCGCGCGGCCCGCACAGTGATTTACGGGGGCAATTAGTCACCGCCCCACGGAGATGCTGAGGACAGCAGTGCGGCGGGAGTGTGTCAGGGAGAGAGAGTGTGAGAGACACCCCCTACGCTCCACCCACACTTCTAAAGAAATGGGGTGGGAAGTGGGAGAATGTTCTCTGTGCTCTTGACGGAGTGACCTTTTGTCTGGCACAGGGGCCTTCATGCAACTTTTCACTAAAGAAGTTCAGAAATAAATGATCAAGCAAGCAACATCCCACTTCAAATCAGTGCCACATTGTCATATGTATATGGATCATAATAGAATGAAAGAAGTAACATCAGTGGGCGATATGGAGCAAATTTAGGTCACCCTCACTTGTTTTATGTTGAAGTAGGTTGATTACGACGAAGGTGTAAGACAAGCTAAAGCAATGTCTGTCATTACACCATCAGTAGAAGTGTCTTAAGTAGAATATGTCAGCATACTTGAAATGCTAAACGTCTAAAATGAGCACCCCCCTCCCCCTCCCTGCTCCACCGTCAAACATCAAATGGGCTCTAATTGTTTCTAAACGTGACACAAGTTAAGATACTTCAGTTTTAAAGCCCGTCGTCACATCTCAAAAGTGACGCTTGATTCCACGTCTCGTCTCGGCTTCTGAGACGAGGGGGGAGGTCGCGTCGCCATCGTCACATGTCCCTCATATTTCATGCTCGGCTACGAAGCGAGCCTTTCATCGTGCATTAAAATACCTGCTGTACTTTTAAGGTAGTAAAACCACTGGGAATACGCCCGAGCGGGGCGGAGAGCCCATTGATTTGTAATGGCTGATGACAGATAGTGTCACATCATCTTTGTTAATTTCACTCATTCCGAGCCATTGAACAAACATGGCGTGCCCATTTTTTTTTTTTTTTTTTTTTTCTCTGAGAGAAATTTTCTGAAGTGATGGGCTATTGTTGAATAAATTTGAAGTGTGGCTTGTTAAGAAATTGTCACACCGTGTGATATCTTACAGACGTGTGATGAAATAAAGCACAGAAGGAAGGGGGGGGGGGGGGGGGAAATTTATCTTAATATATCCATCACAGCCAACTAAAGTCTATTATAGTCTTGCACCTTAAAGAAACCCCTCAAACATAGACTCTTGACTCGCGATGCTTTTGAAGCGTTCACTTCACTTAACGCTGATTCTTGATGCTAACATGACAAATTGTGTTGGACGATATTGACACTTTAATCTGCCTTGTCATGCTCGTATACATATTTAGACTGAGCGTTTGCGCCAGCATTTTAGGACGATAATAACACTGCCAGTAAGCTGAGTGTTATGGGCAGTGTGATATGAAGGAGGAGGGGAGGGGGTGGTGGGGGGGGGGTTTGCATTCTCCCGGCCATGTAAATCCAGTAGGGGCTAGTGAGTGGGCTTGCTAGGTTGAGCCACGTTTCCAGGTCAGTGGCCTTGAGCATGCTTGGTTACAGCTGCCTTGCCCATTCTTATTGGCAAAGGTGCCATAAGACGGGGTTGCGAGGGGCCATAAGTGGTGAGGAGGAAGCGATGGAGAAGCTAACCAGGAGAGGACCATATGCATGTGCAGTAGTCTGCTTCCCTCAGGCTCTCTCTCTCTCTCTGTCTCTCTCTCTCTCTCTCTCTCTCTCTCTCTCTCTCTCTCTCTCTCCTCTCCACATCCCTCACTTCACTGCATTATCCACTCCTTTGCCAGGGCTATAAGTGCCAGGACATCAGACTTCCTCAAGCTGTCAGCCTCGCTTTTCCCCCGGAACAACACGATGCGAGATTGGAGGAGAATGGGGGGAAATAACAGCTGGTGGAGCTGGAGAGAAACCCATTGCAATCATTGAAAAAGAAAAAAAAAAATGCTTCAGCCGCTGCCACTGCCAATTAAAGGCATTTTTATTTGCTTCTGTCATGGACCTCTTCACCACACAGTGTTATTGTCGGAGCCATTCCAGCTCTCAAAACTATTGTCTTGTAATTTAAAAAAAAAAATGTTTAAACTGACAGCGCACTGTGACATATTTTACAAATGGCTGCAGCCAGCTTGGACCCCGTATAACCCAAAACAATGGAGATGGAGATTTTCAGACTCAGTGTACATGGCAGAGCTTTATTATGGGGTTTCAATAGGCCACATGGATGAATGAATTAATATGTACATGTCATTATTATAAATAACCTTCATTCCACTGAACTAGAGTGTAGCAGATCAATTAGTTAAAGCAATCATTCAACATTTTGGGAAACACTCATTTGCTGTCTTGTGTAGAGTGTATTATTATTTACCATCATATCATGATGTTTTTTAGTCAACCTAACAAAGTATTTATGTTGTGTTTTTAATTTACTTTTGTTTCTCATCATTTTAAGCCAAAACATGATGTGTTTTTACTTGGGCTATGAATCAGTTAAAATATTTATTCACAGTTATTCCCAATCGTCCATATTTAATCACAATTCAAAATGTACCTTAAAGGGAGATTAGTCAAGTATTTAATACTCTTTTCAACATTGGAGTGGACAAATATGCCTTTTTATGCAAATGTATGTATATATTTAATATTGTAAATCAATCATCAACACAAAATAATGACAAATATTGTCCAGAAACCCTCACAGGTACTGCATTTAGTATAAAAAATATGTTCAAATCATAATATGGTAAATTGCAGCCCAACAGACAACAACAGCTGTCAGTGTGTCAGTGTACTGACTTGACTATGACTTGATCCAAACTGTATGTGATTATCATAAAGTGGACATGTCTGTAAAGACTGGTGGGGACCCAGAGAACCCATTTACATTCACGTTTTGAGGTCAGAGGTCAAGGGACCTCTTTGAAAATGGCCATGTCAGTTTTTCCTCACCAAAATTTAGAGTAAGTTTAGAGCGTTATTTAGCCTCCTTCTTGACAAGCTAGTATGACATGGTTGGTGTCAATGGATTCCTTAGGTTTTGTGTTGACTTTGACAGGTCTACTTTTTACTAAACCTCACTAAGTCGTTTTTTGTTTTGTTTAAATTTACACTGTCAACGACCTGATTAAAACCAAGACTGTAATCCAGGAGGAAATATGTCTCCCTCAAAACATAACTGAGAATACAGTTTAGATGTGTGGGAATGTGATTTTGTAGGAGACAGGGTTGATATGTAGCCTCCCTGGAGCCAGTAGCTGCTTCGCTTAGCTTAGCTTAGTTTAGAGAGTGGAAACAGCTAACTTGGCTCTGTCCAATGATAGAAGATGTGTCAGTTAATGAGCTTTCGAAGCTGGATTTTAATACCTTTGGACAGAGCCAGGCTAGTTGTTTCCGTTTCTAGGCTTTTAGTCTAGTTAGTTAAGCTAGCCGTCTGCTGGCTTGAGTCTTAAATTCAACGGACAGATATGAGTGGTGCTGATTCTCTCGTCTAACTTTGCCGCAAAGTAAATGTGTGTTTTTATCAAGGTGTCAAACTGCTCCTTTAAGTTTAACAATTAATCTTTTTTGTTGTAGCCAGTAAACATTAGCATGACACTTTGTCACATTATTTGGATTGACAGGGCTTTTGGTTGCAGAATGTTACCTTCAAGATAACACATTTTGCAGCAATAAATGGGAAGTTTATGTTTAAAATACACTGTATGTATAACAGATTGATATTTGGGGTCACAATGAAGAAAATACAAAGAGCTTTGTTAGCCTAATTCTTTACAAATCTGTGTGTATTCAGAAAATATTCTCCACAAAAACCCACACCGGGGATTTAAATGGGTAATTTTATCAATGTTAAGTTAGTTATCATCAAATTAATTTTGCCACCCCATCTGCAGTCTTTGTGTTGTGTTTTTCTTGTTTATCAAGGAAAGCTATTTGAAAATGTATTGGGGCTTTTCTTCATAAAAGAGATGCAAGTGTGAAAACACACTCTTCCGCTTCTCCCGTCTTTATGGCTTCTGGTGTTCTGCGAAAACAGGCTTTGAAATTAGACTCACTAACTGGCTATGAAATAACAGACAGCTATGGAGAAGAGGAGGTAAAAAAATAGGGTCTATGAATCAATATGGGCAATGGGGGAAGGCCAAATGTAATAAATAATACAATAACAAGCCTAACTAATGAGCTGTTGCGACGGTGCAGTTCACAGAATAGTCCCTTTGTATGAATCCCTGCTAATAATCTTGGGGAGCCGGTGGATGATGAAGTGTTGCCATAAGGCAACACCTGTGCAATTAAAACAGCGGATTCTTTTGCACGTAACATTAATTTCAGCCCTTTATAAAGGCCCGATGAGCACACTAATAATCTAGTCTACTTGACTCCATGTCTAGCTGAAACAGAGCATCTAATTAGGTAAAGGTAATTAATTAGAGATAAACGGAGCTAATCAGGGCCCGTTAGCGCTCCCACTTTCTTGGCATTAAGACACGGAGCCTCCTGCTCTCTCATTGGCCGCCCTGTCATCTGCTCAGCGAACATGAAAAAAGATATGTTTTTAATAGAGGCTCTGTGATCTGACAATGAACCAGCCCGCTCCCTCAAGATCAAGACACTGTTCTTTTGCTTCTCTAATGATCTCATTAACCACCGAATTTCTTGGTAAATTACTGTTTTATTAAATTTGAGGCTGTTTCTCTTAAATAACCATCATGATAGTTACTCGTGGTCTAATTAGGATTAGTTTAGGAGGCACAGCAAAGTGGAATATAGATATAGTAACAGTTACATCTCATAGAAAATGTAAGGATAATAGAGATGAAACAATAAGTCAATCCAAAGAAAAATATCAAAAAATATTGTGGTAGTCGATTAATCATGCCAACATGCCAAACCTCCTCTTAGTCCAGACTCTTAAAGGTAAGGTTTTGCTGCTTTTAATTGGCTTATGTGATAGTAAACAGAATATCTTTGCGTTTCAGACTGTTAATGGGACGAAACAACCAATTTGTACATGTCAGCTTGCACTCTGGGAACTTAATAAAGTCATCAACCAATCCGTTATGCAGAACTGGTTGAGTTGCGCATATATATTTATGAAACAACAACACGGAGGCTCTGTGGTCCGAACCAGGACTGCAAACTTTATTCCTCATTTCAGCCTTGACAAAGGTAGTGCATACCAGATCTATTCCTTCCATTTTTACCTTTCACAGTAAAAGCCCTAAACTTATCACATTGGCAGTGCGACCTCAAGTTGCATCCCTAGACTGTACAATAATATTCCTTTTAATATATGAATACAAATACAATTAAATGTCGTTCACAAATACCAATATCCAACTTGAGTTGCATTTTAAACCTAAAATGCCTGCTGGTGGCCGAGACAGCAATATCTAACAAGAAATATTAATAGACAAACATGAATGTGATTTTTTTTTTTTCTTTTCTCCCCAATATTTCATGAGGGAACATTAAGCCCCAGACAGCAAACATCCAACTTCCTCTCATTTTTGTTCTAATTTTAATATGAAAGGCGAAGGGGGAACCTGTAAATGTATGCACAGGGATGGAACCGTTGCTTCTGCGTTGTGTTGATACAACAGCAGCACGAAGACCCCTGTGCTTTTACTCATGTACCTATCATGTCCAATTTTTTTCCAATAGGTATTCCAGTCTGCGCATATGTGCAAATACTGTTTGAAAATGGAAATTTAATGGTTATTGTAATGAATGTTGACTCGGCGGATCAGAAAAAGCAGGGAGGAAGGAAGCGCGAGAGATCCTGGGAGAAGGAGAGGTTTGTTTAGATGCTCGGGTGTCGTTGGGTTTTCACGACGAGGAATGATTTGGGGGAAACATGATTATTTTTCCCTCTGCTTTTCCCTCGTACACAGGGGAGTCGTCTGCTACAAGAAGGCAGGGCGCTCCCTCGACACGCATCATTAGAAGGTTTTTTACAAGCGACAAGCAGGCTATTTGGCTGTCATTGGGATTGTTTGAAGAGAATATGTTTCTGCACCGTACTCCAGGGAGCCCCACATCAGGAGAAAAGTAGATCACCCTTGAGCACTTGACACTGCTGTTATGCATTTGTCAATATTAAGGCTAAGAGGTTGGGCCAGTGTGTGTAAATTGGGAGTTTGGCGTCGTTGCTTGCCTCAAATGTGAGTTGACCTTTAACCCGGTGTGTCACTCATTCGCTAACCTTGTTCTCGCTAATTGCCGCGTTCAGCCTCACCAGCGCTGTTCAGTTATACCAGCAATGTCTTAATGTGTTTCTAGTGTGCTAACAGTGATACAACTGGGTTAGCTATTTAGCAATTATTGAGCGTACTATGCACCACATTTGCAGGCATTTGGTTCTTTCCCAAAGCATTAAAAAAGCAAAAAAAAAAAAAAACAAAAAAAAAAAAAACGACAGTGTAAAATAAACTGCATGAGACAGCAGTGAAAAGTGAGGTGGCACATTGTGCGGACATGATGGACTGTCATATTCTGAGCGCGGCCCATAATGCAACCATCACTGGTCCAAAGTGCAGGGTGTGCGCAGCGTTTACAATTGAAATGAGGCAGAGTGTAGACATAGAGATCCTCATTATATCATTTCCCTAAGGGCTGAGGGCAGCGCTTCAGTCTGGAAGGAGGGAGACAAGTGCATCCTCGCCGCTCCACAAAGACACGAGACGAGTAACAGTTTGGTTTCAACACCAATCTCCAAATGGCTTTTCAAAAAAAAAAAAAAAAAAAAAAACGGAGACCAATGCATGAGGGGAGAGATTTGTGTCGGCGTCTGCGATTCTGGTTCATTTGTCTGCTGCTCACCATGGGCGAAACAGGCAAACATGGCACACGGGTCACATCTGATTCCCCCACTGGAGACGAGATGGTGAAAGGGATGGCAGCAGTGCGAGGCAGCGTTGCAGCACTCTGCCGTGTCCAAAAGCATCTGCGTCAATGGCGCTGATTGTGAGGCACCCGCTGGCGCTGTTTAGATAGTTTGACTACATCAAGCTCCCTTCCAGACGGCTCTTACTGGTGCGATTAGAGGAGGGTGAAGATGAAAGGTGTTCGGTGTATTTTTAAAATTGTTGATTTTCCGTGTAATGATAGCTCGTGCAATTAAGCGCTGGCTTCAGGCTCTGCATGTCCTTGTGAAAAAGATCTCTCATTTGTGTGTGTGTGTGTGCGTGTGTGTGTGTGTGTGTGTGTGTGTGTGTGTGTGTGTGTGTGTGTGTGTGTGTGTGTGTGTGTGTGTGTGTGTGTGTGTGTGTGTGTGTGTGTGTGTCTACGCTTCAGATAGATTTTCTACATTTATATTAGAATTTTAATTTTATGCACCAAAGATTTCTCTATTATCGATCCATGTATGTGCTCGCTATATGTGATGTACATTGACTTACACTATGCTAATGTATTTTATTACAGTAGTCCAGATGTATATGGTTGTGGTGTTATTAAGTACCCAAAAAGCAATTGCACAAACACCAGGGATGCACCGATTCAACTTTTTTAGCCCTGATACCGATACCTGGGCTTTGGGTATCGGCCTGAAACGGAGTGCCCATCCGATACCAGTGTTTCATTAATAAGCTGTATGCCTCACTGTGTGGGAGTGACTGGGATCATTCATTTATATATTTATATGGAAGACACCGTCAGGCTTGACTTAAATACTGGTTTCCTAACTTTCTAAAACATAATGTGACAAATAAATGCATAGATAGAAATTTACTGAATTGTTATTTACTATTAGAATAATAAATAGTACATCAAAATACATCTTCAAAATGTTCAAAATTAATAGGAATTAGAAATTCAAGTGTAATCCAGGGCTGTCCTGAATACCATTTTTTTGGTGGCGTGACGTAGCAGGCTGACCTGTACTACTGTCTCTCCATTCTCATTTCATTGGACAGTGTTACGCTGCCACATTACTCTCTAGCACCTCTACATTCAATGAACAGCAGTATCTGTCTGAATATGAATAATGAATAATGCTGTGGGATTATTCCTTATTTCATGGGCTATTTTATATATAAAATCCCCCCCCAAAAAAACAAAAAAACAAAGCATTCAAGTACAGATTTGGAAGTGGATTACCATAGTAATGGTCGAAGCTTCGAAGCATGTGGGTCAACTCTAGTGAAAGCTTTTAATGCAGCAACAAATTAGTAAAAATTTCGACAAGAATTCAAATTAAAGTATGTAACCTATACAATATATACATTTAGAATTGACTAGATTGTCCTGATCCAGCTATTTGAGACAGTATTGGTCCCATATTTGATCTGGTATCGGTTCATCATTAAAAAAACAGTTAAAATCTGGATTAACAGAAAATATAATCTACAAATAAAATTATTTTCTTTGTATTTTTATTCTGATGATAAACGTGCAGTGAGCGAGCCAACATCAGCATCCTCATGTTGTTGAAATGAACTCGCCTGACAGCGAATGTTTCCTCTTGGATTGAAACATAAGCCAGTGTTTTCTTTGTTTTCTGACGTACAGTTTTCACAGTATGGATGTCGAGACATTGTGTGTTTGTGTTAAAAGGTGGTGGGTGTGTTCGCACACAGTGATGGGGCTCAGGGGGGCTAACCTGTAGGGGAGATTGTCAAAAGGGCTAAATTTGCCATGAGAGTAATTGTGCTGCTCCATGGCATTCACTTCTGCTAAATGTAATCACTTTAAATAATGTCAGTGACATCTTGTGAAGTATTTGGTGGAAGAAAAGGCACTATGTAGGGCAGGCATCTAAGTGTGTGATCCCGACTGTCTGTGCGTTATCTTCTCTTTCATTAGAGATGAACAGCCTCGGGTTGGATTGGCGGGGTGGGTGGGGGGGTGCAGGGGGTGGGCAGTGGGTACGGGAGGGGGTGGCTACACTGGAAATGGTAAATAGGATTATAAAGAGGGCTCCAGTGTTGCCTAGAAGACAAAAGTGACTGATGATTAGCTTAATATTTGTTGCGCAATGCAACACTGGCTGAACACTGTGAACATTTATTGCTAGTGCCAGGCACTCTCAGCAAGCATTTCATCACACCCAACTCTGGCCCTGTGAAATCCCTTGTAATTTTACAAACAGTCAGCGTGTTAGAGAAGCAGGAAAGGGGGGAAAAAAGAGAGAGAACATGTTATCGGCGGCTGCCTGATGTGCCTTCTATACCTTGAGGCACGGTGCTGGAAAATTCAGCGTGAACTTTCGACACTTAAATGCTAAAATGCGACTGATTTGGGCTGATAATAGGCGCCCTAATAGAAGCTGATCCTTTGCAATGGCTTGGAGTCTTATAACACGCAGCTGTAATGCGATGTGAGTCGACAGTTCGGGGGAGAAAAAAACGGAAAAAGGCACAGATAGTGAGAGATAACACAACACATAACCCTCCTCGCTGGCTGAGAGGGAAACATGTCTTGTAGTGCTCCGCCATGCATCGGGGTCGGTCGGAGGTAGCGGCGGATTGGAGAGGGAGCAGGAGACGGGGCAGGAGACAGTAAGTGGAGTTGGCAGAGTGAGGATCCAGGCAAGGGGGCTTGACGGTGTAAGAACGGAGCTGACCCCTCAGCCCTCCCAAGATCCACAAATGGATGGAGGCGTTGGACGGGACAGGCCTGGAGTCAGAGACCTGCTCAAGGTTGACAACAGCTGGGGTCAACCTTCAGCAAACCCGACTGTAAACAAGCTGCTGAAAGAAAACCTAAAGGGCTCGAATCATGACTGCTTCCATGGTAATTCTTCACTTATTGCTATGCTGAATCGGGCTTAGATATTTGAGGGATGCCTCAAAGGAAACACTCTTGTAAGTGTACCACACCAGGGTTTGCTGCAGCTACTGCAACAGTCACAGAAATGATACAGAAGTATGAACTTGGGATAGGAATCGTAAAGGTTTGGTTCACCCAAAGTAAGCACATTTTCTGACTTGCCTCTAGTGGTATTTAGCTACTGCTAACATGTTGGCATTGCATGTTTCTGAAAACCATGGATACGTTGAACGGTGACATTTCTGAACCAAGTATACGTTTCATGTCAGCCTCATATCACTCTTACAGAAACGCAATGCCACGTAGTTAACACTACCACTACTTGGTTAAGGTTAGAGGAAAGATCATGAAAAAAATGATACAAAATAAAAACCTAACCAAACAACTATTAACATTGCAATAAACCCACATTGTTAGGTTTAAGAAAGAACTCCATGGTTGGGCTTAAAACTATTATGTTTGTACAGTCAAAAACTGACAATGAACGTTGTGAACACAGAACCAGAACAAAGTTGATTGTAATGTGACACACAGGACGCAAACATTGGTCTCCTGGATGACAGCCCTCTGTTTGTTGGACCCATTCACCTCTTCTCCTACCCGGTGTGTCTCTATTAAACTATGTTACGTTGCCCTGACTGAATGCAAAAACGTCACCATTCAATGTCTCTCTGGTTTGCAAAAGTCCAATGCCAACATTTTTGCTGACTGGGCTGCTTCAGAGGAGAGATTGGAGAGATTTCTGCCTCCATCTGAATTCATTTGAGCTAAATGGACTGACGAAATATTGAAGAAATAGTTCCACTGAAAACTGAGATGTTTTTTTTTTTTAAAAAGGAGGGTTTTTAGACAATAATGAAGCTATATGGCACAGATGAATATGATCTGTTCGGCCTTGGATACACAGACAATGCTTGTAGGTCAGTTCTTTGTAAGTTTTGTTTTTTCTGGGGGATCAAGAAAAATATAAAATACTACAACATTTTTTTTTAATTTTTGTTGTTAAAACTAGAGCTGTCAATTGATTTAAAATATTCAATTGCATGATTCATTGCAAATTAATTGGTTCAAAATGTACCTCAAGGGGAGCTTTGTCAAGTATTTAATACTCTTATCAACATGACAGTGGGCAAAAAAAATTTGATCAAGACAAAGCTGGACTTTATGCGTTGACTTAACAGTAGGCAAGCTGCTCTACGAGAGCACATTTCCATGAGACTAGCTGTCCTGACTGGTGATAAATAGAAAGAAGGCCATGAACAAGCTCAATTATTGTGGAGATAAACGTGTCTGTCATCTGTCAAGAGGAGAACATGTTAAAAAAAAAATAAACTTCTGCTCATCTGCGTTGTTCATCATCTCATCAACACGTGGGGTTCCTATGGTGACCATGTCCCAGGCAGACAGACGGTTTGTCAAAAGTTTTAATTAGTAATGGGGGATCTCCAGGGAATGGCTCTCATGTAGAAGGAAATGTGCGTTGCATTTCTGAAAATATTCTTCCTCTTCATGAAAACCGTTGTTCACTGATTGTGAACAATTCAGTATTTCATAGTTGAAAGCATCTCTCCCGCACAGTGGATATTAGCACACACACATATATTTTGCCTACCGTCAGAGAGCGACGGAAGCCGCCAGCAGTGACGCACACGCTCACATTATTATTATTTCTGATGCATTTAATATCCTCGGTTTAAGCTTTGAAGACAATCTTTGGGGAATATTGAATCTAACCATTCTCTTTTGCCCCCGATTCCTCTTTCAGACAAAACTTTGTTAATTAGCCCCATACCTATAGGCAGAGTTTTCATTTTCTGAGTTTTCCCTGATATTATTAAAGATGCTGCTGACTCTTCCCACCCTGCCTCTTCTTCTTCCTCCTCCTCCTCCTCCTCCTCTGTTGTCTTGTTATCCGAATGTGCCATTGGCGTTTTCTACATGCAAATTTGGGCCAAGCGTTTTTCCAGCATCCTCCCATACCCTTAATGGCTGTGGCCCACGGTTGGCCCTCCATGCTGGTTGAAGCAAAGTCTTTGACTGTTTCTGAATATCTCCTTAAGGCCCTCTTAGCCCAGTCCACACCAGCACTGCCTTTTAGGAGTTATCCCAGCACCCTTGTTCTTGAGTAGTTCAAAGTCTTCACAAATCCAGCTGTCAAACTAAAGTTAGGCATGGGACCTTTTAGAATGTATTTTAGAAATCAATAGGCCTTCCCGAGCCCACCGCCTCTTTTTTCTTTGCTCCTCATTCTACCACATATTCCTTCACAGCCCGACTTCATTTTTCTGATACTTTTTGCCTTTCCAGTGTCTATCCCATTCAGTTTTTCTTCCAAATTAGCAAAAACACTGTTGAAAGGTAATTTGCAAGACATGCAACCCAGATTTATCTAACATTTATTACATATATTTGTAAACAGATGGGGTGCCAAGAAATGTTAGTTTGATCTGTTTTTAATCAAAAGATAATATTGTAATCAATCATTTTTTCATTATAAAAACAAACTCATCACCCCTCTATGTATTTGTCTGTTATTATATAATATTTTAATATATTCAAATTCAAATGAGAGATGAACAGCTTTCATGAGGATCTTAAAAATGGCACCGTTGGCCAGAAAAAGTTAAGACACCTGGATTGGACATTATGTTTAAGCGGTAGGGATGGGGAATATATCGATAATATATCTATGATGATATGAGACTGGATACTGTCTTACATTTTGGATACCGAAAAAATATGGCATATGTGTTGGCTTTTCCTGGTTTTTAAAGGCTGCATTACAAGCGATGCAATTTTCTGAACTTTCCAGACTGTTGTAGCTGTTCTTTTATTTGTCTTTACCCACTTTGTCATTTATATCCACATTACCGATGATTATTTATCAACAATCTCATTGTGTAAATATTTTGTGAAAGCATCAGTGATCAACTCTATAATATCATCATCGAGGTATTTGTAAATGAAATACAAGTAAAGAACAGTCATAGTCAGTGAACTGACTCAGTTTGCTAACATTAGCAGTGATTTACTGCTGTAGCAGGAAAACTACTGAGTGTGGTGAACAAAGGTGAGTTTTACTGCTACTGGTTCACCTTTTGTAAGAGGCAGAATGTGTTTCTTTGTTTTCTAGTTTTAAGGATATTCAGTGTAACTCAGAGGCTGGTTGGGAAGTTGGTTTGTTGTGTCGATGGATATTCATGAAGTGAAAACATCAGTTACTGTAAAGGTTGGGTCGGTAATGTTGAGAAACTTGAGAAATGAAAGGAGCTGGCAGCACCAGCTCCAAAAGTCCCTAAATCTGGAGAGAAAATCATCAAGATGACATGACTGACAGCCCGTCCCTTCAGGCCTCCCTCTAAAGACACTCCCCACAATTATCATAATGAACATAATCAACCAACATGGCTGTTGTTAATACAGCTGTCAAACCCCCAGGAGGAGCGCCTGTCGTTGATCCCAAATTTTGTAATGTTCAAACAGCGGTACTACAACTTCCGTGTACGTCACGTGATGCCATGGGCCAGAAAGACTTTTTCCTGTAAACTTACTTTGGGAAAGAGACGTCTGTAACTCGGCGGATATTTTTTTTTTTTTTTTGAGGTAAATCAACTCCCCAGCGAGAACACACACTAAGAGGCGAATCCAGAGTTATTTCCCTTCCTCTGTTTATGTCTAAGGAGACCCAGATCGTGATGACAGCGCAAGCCGTGATGACGGTGTGACGTTGAGACCCCGTGACTGAGTCGTAACTGAGCGGACGCTACTGCACATGTCCGAAAAGCCCAATGGATGCGGAAGATCGCCGGATACTTTTCCAGACGACAATTAAAAGGATTGGACTTATTACAGTCCTGCGACAGCCACAGATACCAGATTTTTTAGGTCATAAGTACATTATTTATTGATTTCTGTTGGGAGGTAATGATAATTCAAACGTCTTGCCTTTAACATCAAAGTCCAGTTTGAATAAAAAAAAGACAATTCATTTGACTTACAGCCCACATAAATTACCGTATTTTCGCACTATAAAGCGCACTGGATTATAAGGCACATTAAGCAAAACAAAACGGTCAGATAAGTCAAACTTTATTCAATTCATTTAATAATTTAGTAACTTCAATAACTCAACATTTTTCCGTTGTAACACATGAAATACAAAACAATACACTCATTTTTCAGTTCATTCCTCGTCCACAAATCCTTAATCATCAGTGTCTGAGTTAAACAGTTGGGCAATATTAAGTGCGCCTTATAGTGCGAAAAATACGGTACATTGCAAGGCCGTTGCAGTTTAAAAAATGTATGCACAATTGTTCCACGGTGTCGAATCCAAAATGCTACTTTACATTACTTCTCAGATGGGTTGGTGTTTTTGGATTATCCGTTCATCACGGCTTGCTTGTTTTCTCCGTTTTGCATTAGCCAACAGAAACACAATAGCCTTAACTGACAGTAGTAGTAATTGTAGTAGTACACCTAATAATCAGATGATTATTAGAGTTCATGTGTAGGATTTGGCGGCATCTAGTGGTTTGGTTGCAGATTGCAACCAACTGCGCACTGTAAAGTGATCTGCTGATTGCAAAACTGCGGTAATGCCGTTCACATCACTCAGACGCCATTCTTACTATACCAACACGACTTCAGGGAATGAAAGTCAGACGGTGGCTGTTGGTACCACAGTTTTGCACTGTGCGACTCATATTACTGCAGTTTCACAAGTATGTTAGAGAACTTGGCCTTGAAAACATGAAAGACTCTCAATAGAGCCAGTGTTTGGTTTGTCTGTTCTGGGCTACTATAGAAACATGGCGGAGCAATGTAGATATGAAGGGCTCATTGTAAGACCATGATAACACAACAACTCTTAGTTTCAGGTAATTATCCACTAATGAAAACATAGTTATGAATATTATTATCCATTTCTGCTAATAGATCCCCGAAATGGTACGCTCTGTTCCTTAAAGTAACAGGCACAGCTACAAGCAGATAAGGAATGGATTTGGACTTAAATGAGTAACTCATACGGGAACAAAAAGTGTATTTTCCTCAGAACAGGCGACTCTGCAGACTCATGAGGAACGTTTAATGAAGGAAATCCATCCTGTTTACAGAGTCGACTTGCACAGCATTTCTTTCTCGCAAAGTGGGAAACTTGCAGCTCATCTGTAAGCATTACATTACTAATGGCATACTAATAACGCGACTCAGACTATTAAAAGCACCGCTGCAGATGAGTTGAATTTAAATTGTTTAGCTGGATGAACTCCCACTTCTACAAAATAGTCGAGCGTCTTTTGAATAATTACATTTCCAGGCCTTTGATTTGCCTCTGACTTTAAGAATATGAAGCGATAACCCCTGGCTATGTGATTCGCACTAAAGGACTGCTTTACATTGCCAAAGGGGCAACGCTAGGTTCTCCCCCATCACACAAACGGATGTTATTCACAACAATATGCAAAGTGCAAGCACCTGGGACTCTCGAAAGGAAGTAGACTTCAGCATTAAATCACTGGAAAGTCATTATTCAAAGAAGTTCAATATTTTTGTTTTCATAGCACACTAAAATGCATGATTTATCTACATTGAATAGGTAATGGTGTTACATATCATAACCCTGGGCACATTGTATTTCACATTGAAGCAATTTACAATATATATAAGCAGCTGCGTGACGGTACTGTAGCACCATGAGGGGATGTTTTATGTGTGTCTGTTGTCTGTCTAATGAAGAATAAAAAGTCAAAAGTCTCTGTTGCTCATAGCTCTGAATAATGTAGACCTTTTAAATTCAGTCTCGCCTCAGTGGCTCTCTGTATCACTGTGCAAAGTGCTGGTCAGTTTTGTCTTTAGGCACTTGTGTGCAGGAGAAGAGGTGTGTTTTGTAACCCTTGATGTCGATGTATGCAGAGCAAATCAGAGGGGACAGCCATGTTTGAATGAGCCATTTCTTGTGATGCTGCACCCAGGCAGGCTTTAACAATGCTGTAAAGCATAATGACAGCCCCTCTGAACAGCACCATGATCACAGGCAGTAAAACTATGCAGATGGTAGCAGATGATCAGCGTCGTGCGAACAGAATACAAATGACTGCGGTCCAATAGAGTGAGCCGCGGATCCCGTTAGGACAAAGGCGCAGTAATGGTCGCCTTCGGGATAATACATAGCCGTCTGCCGTCGCTGCTTTTATGGCAGCAAACTTTTCATTTGTGGAAAGTTATTGAAGTTGTTCGCAGAAAGCTGCAAAAACTGACAGTGTGCTCATGTTGCCCATTAAATCCCATATGAAGGGTAAGTGTGTTCCCATTGTATGTCCTATATCTGTTAATACAGCTGGATATTTACTGAGGCAATTCGGGTTAAGTACCTTAGATACACAGCAGCGTCCCAGCTGGGATTCCAACCTTCTGGTCACAAGTCTGGTCTTTTAAACATCGCTGCTAATTGGGCTGTGGGTAGATTTCAGAAACTGTTCAGGCGACCGGCTCTCCCCTGGTTACCAGTGCCAGATGCAAAGTTTGATCACACTACTCAGTAACAAGCATATGGTGTTATATCATGGTTACAAATGTATGAAGGCCTTTAACAGGTGTTATAATCCATAATATTCCCAACATATCAACCATTTTGTACTATTTATGGGTGCTGTCTATTCCACTATAGTGGTTAAGTATATTCACACTAGGGCTGTCAATCGAAATAATTAAAATATTTAATCAAGATTAATCGCATGATTGTCCATGATTAATCGCAATTCATTGCAAATTAATGGCACATTTTTTACCTGTTCAAAGTGTACCTTAAAGGGAGATTTGTCAAGTATTTAATACCCATCAACATGGGAGTTGACAAATACTGTATGCATGTCTAAAACTGACTGTGATTATCATGAAGTGGGCATGTCTGTGAAGGGGAGACTGGTTGGTACCCAGAGAACCCATTTACATTCACATATCTGGAGGTCAGAGGTCAAACTACCCTGTTGAAAAGGACCATGACAGTTTTTCCTCACCAAAATTTACCAAGTTTCTACTTTCGTATGATGCCGGTATCTTCACTCTGGCAATTAAACTGAGCCTGTTACAACCTCCGAAATATCATTTGTGTTAATGCTTTAAAGAAATTAGTGGTGTTAAAACAAATTTGCATTAACACATTATTATTACCTAATTTTGACAGCCCTCATTCACATTCATTAGTTCTGTCTCTATATAGTAGTTTTCATTGTAAGCGGTGTCCACCATTCCCACGCTGGATTGATATTGCGTACACTTTAAACAGAAGATTCGCAGGAAATCATGGATGTGCAAACCGAAAGAAATTGACTGGCATGTGCCTGCTGCTCACACACATATGTCTCGTAATGAGGTAATCCCAATGAGCGTAACACTCGTTCCAGAGCATTTTGAAGAGGAAAGACATATCTGTGTAGGGACAGGACAGGGGGTTTTACGATATACCGGTATTGACGATGACTGTGTTATTTAAAAAATGAAATATTGATATGTTAATAATACACATATTGTGTGAATAACCCAGCCTCTTAAATCACGCTTTTGTACAGTAATGGTCAGAGGTGTGGACTTTAGTCACGTGAATTGGACTCCAGTCAGACTCAAGTCACAAATTTGACTTTAGACTCAAATTGACAAAGACTGTGTGTCACAAATCAATTCATTTCCTGAATTAGCTAACATCAACGCTATTCATTCCCAGCAACACGTAATTCCCCAGATCCACTTTGTCTGAACCAGTCCAACAGCATCCAATCTAAATTAGCTGCAGGAGAGAACCATTAAGAGTTAGTGAGCGCCAGGTGGAAAAAATCATACCAAAGATAATTTTGTTTTTGTGTATGAAAACTATGTTGAGGGAGGTCAACAAAAACTAATTGCAGCATGCAAACAAAACATGCAGGTTGAAAATTACAGAGGTAGGAGCCAATGAATCTTTAGGACTTGGGACTTCACTTGGGACTTAATTTGGGACTTTAGTGCAAAGACTTGAGTCTTTCTTATGACTCGCAATACAATGACCTGGTCCCACCGCTAGTCATGGTTACAGCCCCTCCACCTCCCTCCATCCACATTTTGACTGTAATTCATTTACTAAAAAAGAGAAAAGACACAATAAATGAATTTAAAGATTGACCGATACATTTTTTCTCCAGATATTGCGATAATATCATTATTGTGATTTCTTTACTTAGTAAAGTGTAGTGAAAATGTGATACTGTGACAGCCGTAGCACGAGTATAGCTCCAGTTATTTATAACAAGGAGATCAAGCTTTCATCATAGCTGAACAAATAATAACCCTCCTAGTCAAGAGTTACTCGTTGTTTCATCTAGGATTGTATTATTAGGATGTTTGTAGTATTACTAGAAATCTCCACAGGCCAAATCAGCCACAACTGAAATCTTGAGGATTATGCAAATAAAATGTAAGCTTTTTTTTTTAGGCTAATTATATTAAGCCAAACCTAATTGTCTGTGTAAGGCACGCTCCTTGTGCTTTCCTTTGCCATACACGTTCCCAACCAGGAATCCCCGGTGTTTCTATCATTTCTGTGTATGTATTTTGGGATCGGTCAGTTGTCGTTCAGTGCATCCAAACAAAAGCTCTTGTTCTGTCACATTTTGTCAATGCAATATCCCCAATGTGATCAGGCATGTTAGTGTGTAACAACCCTTGACAAAAGCATGTGGCAGAAATGGGTCAGTGCAGTTTTCTGTCTTAAATTAAACAATGGCCGATAAATAAAAGCTGCTGTCCTGTTCTTCAGGTTACACTGACATACCCATAACAAAGCAGCAGTATTCTGTATTCTGTCCTCAGACAAGGGAGAGTCAATGCAATCATTACATCTCACTAATGGAACATCTTGTTTCAATGAATATCAGCTTGTTGGTAGTTAATAATTTGTATTGAATGTGAAATAGATGATAACTAGTTTAATCTGGCATGTAATGATCACATCATACCTTAATATTTCAACTAGAGAGTTTCTCCTACCAGGAGGTTGCTGCTGGCAACTTAGCATTAGTTGTGTAATTTATGTAACAAACAATTGCTCCATCCAGACTAAACACAACCTGCTGTGGTAGGACATGATCTGATTGCTAATCGTTGCTCCCGTGTATCTGTTGTAATGTAGGTATTTGAATTAGTGAAGCTTGTTTGGGAGACAGTGTGTGACCCCCCACAGCTGGCTCATTTGTAGCGTACATTTAGATCATTCTGGAGTGTGCGATGCAGCATTTCAGTACCCTTTAACCTCTGAATCTTGACTGAACTGTGCATAATTGGTTGGTCAGCTCCTTTGCTAATTAGTGTAGCATTAATGTGTGCGGCCCAGGGCTAGTGTGGTGGGGGGAGGCTGGCATGGCTCTGTGGAGCAGCCACCATTAACACTGGCCTATAGGCAGCCCGCTGGGAGGTGAGAGTGCGCTCCAGACCCGGTCCGGTCCCGACTCCGGGTGAAGGCTCTGAGCTCCCCCCTGATCCGTATCTTCAATGTCCTTGCGAGGGGAGCGCCGACGCTGGTTGCCGCAACAGAGCGGCAGTGACGTCCCAGAAGCTCCTCTATGATCCCTCGCTCTGTAAACTCATGACAGGCATGCGACCCCTGCCACTCCTCAGCAGGCCGCCCTCACTGCCGGCAGGGCAGCGCGAACGGTGACTGATGTTGGCATGAGACGTGCTGCCGAGTACCCCGGCCTGCGTGTCCAATCATGGATGTTGATTTCAATTAGCTCAATCACATGCTCCAATACTGACCTCTCTCATTCAAGGGCTTTTGTCTTTAGTTGCATTTCATCCTCTCCGCATGTTGCCTCTGCTGCCCCTCGGCGATCAGGGTCAAATTGTTTGGTGTTTTGCGTGGCTCCAGGTAATGGCGGTTATGTTGGCCAAGACATTTCAGCGGTGGCCTGCCAAGCCTTGTTGGTCATCAGGAGACGGGGTAAAAGGGGCGGGAGTGGGGGGGGAGGTTGGGCTAATGATGTAAAAGCTACCCCGATAATCAGTCTGAACAGTGGTCGGTCCTGATGGCTGGTGGCTGCCTGGTGCCGGGGTGATTGATGCTGGCCTGCGCTTCCATACAGAGCCCTGCCATGTGGACCCCACTGTGTAAACACTGTCACTGTGGTGAATCTCTTAGTTCCTTAAAGCCCAGATCAGTGGCAGGCTTTGTAATCTGCAGCCGTGACCAAAAGGAGACGGTGTAGGGGGGGATCACAGCACTTGGATCACATATTGGTGGTGTTTAAGGGTTTTCATGGATACCAAATGTGGCTTTTGAGGTAAAATACTTCAGTTTTCCTCCCATTGTTTTACAGGTATTTCTAGGGATGGCAGTATAGTATTGATCTTTTATTTAACAATCCGACGGCCAGCCAGCGGACCCGGCTCGTATTCTGTCTTTCAGAGGCTGTAGGGGGCTCAGTCTTAAAGTGAACATACTGATATCATATGAAACTAGAAAATCGAAGGAATTAGTTGGTATTAACCATGTCATGGCAAATCTCTGGTGCGTTTCCGAAAATGGCCTCTTATAATACACCCATGGGCTGTATACTGTAAGTCTGCACCAGGGTGGATGTATTAACGTCTCTGTTCCCAGACAACTGGCTATCAGCCAGTAGCTAGCAGTGCTAGCAGCACAACAAAAGAATATAATGTAGTTGTAGGCTGTCTGCTAACGCGCAGAGCAAAAAACAGGCTAGGTCTACATCTATTGATCTGTGGTCTGTTGGATATCCATTTTGGATCCTTGACATGACAAACATTTTGAGGATGCTCTTAAAATCTATGTGCTGGAGTTTTTAATCATATGCATATTTATAATATATTTATTGTTCAACACAGGCCATTTTGTTAGAGACATTAATATTATGACAGTAGACTAGAAATAAGTTTGTTTTACTTTTGTACGGCACTTTGTAAGCGGATGTTTTACCAACCAATGTTTTACCGCTTTCAGTCCAAAATGGCAGTGGCGTATCTCTGCTGCTGGGCACTGACATTGCAATGGAACAACCAATTGTCTTTCCCTTTTTAGCAATGTATTTTCTTTGTTGACAGGAAGACTGCTGAGTAACACAGTAACAGTTATGTAAAATTTTGGCGAGGAAAATCTGGTATGGCCATTTTCCATTTTTTCGCTCTTACAGAACAGAGTACTACATACACATTAAATAAAACTAATTTATCAAACTACATAATTTTCAAAAATTTTAAGGCAGGTAATATTTCTTATTATATCTTTTTTCAAAACTCACCATTTCCCAAAATGCAATAAAATCTTTTCTTATTTTTGGAGCCTCTCTTGTTTCCCTTCATTATTTAGGTACTTTTTAGGAGTGTTACTCCTCTCATTTCTCCCAAAAAAGTACTATATCTGTTGAGGACTGATAAAACTGTAGGCCAGTCTCTGTTTTCCAACCTTTTATTGTGCCTCAGCCCTGAATTTCCTTGCTACCAGAGCCCATTGTCTGCGGCCCAGTGGGGGGAAGGCCATTTCTTTAAATATCCTCAATGTCACTGCCGTGCAGCGTAGGTCGGCCCTGGGGCCTGCAGACCAGAGCAGTGCTCCTCTCTTCCCATCCCATCCCAAATGCTGAGCTCACAGTCAGAGATAAGTGCTTCTCCAGAGATGGCCCCTCTCCCTCAAATTGCCTTCCACATCTGTGTAAGAATGTCCACGATGTGCATGTTTAACATGTGACCATTAATCACAGCGAGACAGTCAATTAAAGCCATCAGAGCCACGGGGGCCGGAGCCAGAAGGATGCGCTGGCAAAATGATGCTCAGACACATCAGAGGACACTTTCTACTTTTAGTGTGGTTGTAATTAATCAACAGTTTTGCAGATTGTGTGTTGGGGGTGAGGAAGATGTTGTCCAGTGGATGAATGACTGACCTCCAGGTTGGTGTGAACGGTTCCTGCTGATTTCTTGGAACAAAGATTTCCAATATCAAGTCAGTTAGTTAGTCTTTTTTTATACGTTACCAAGATTTTTTGTAAGAATTCCCTGGTGTACGACAGTCGTGAACAAAATATTTTTATAATAAGGGCTGGGTGATAATACAGTATTATTTATTGACTTATGCAGCATCATATTGTGATGATGCAATCTTATCGTGGTTATTACGTTTAGCGTTTGATGCATATGAAGAACTTAATCTAATCTAATGTATAACATGGCTGTAATGTGAGCTCAGTTATTTTATAATATGATTTTACATACTTTCATATAATACGGATGTCAGATGTTAGTACCTTAAAGTACTTAATTACTTTCCACTACAAGTTACCACTCAGATTTAAGGTGTAGACTTGCTAGTAGATAATTACTTTCCAGCAAATGTAGAAAGCTGTTAACATAAGATGTTTAAACACCACATACACATATCAGTCAAACCACAGAAGTGACATTTAACCACACGGTTAAGAAAAGATACCATTCAGGTCATCAGAAGTGCAGCCCTGCTCTTTTATTTTCCCACTCCATCTGTCAGCAGTGTCTTTGTCATGGGCACGGGCTATAGATAGAGATGTCAAAAGGGACCTGTGGGTCAGCGGGTCGGGGAACCTCTTCACTTCTGTTGACCTTCAGACAGACAGATTTATACACTGTCAAGTCTCGGACTCGAGACCCGGCGCTCCCCGCCACCACTGCGCCTCCCGTGATCGGAGACAACTGTAATAAAGACGTCAGGCTTTGACCCCTGTCACTCTTCATTTCACCGGTAATTGTCGTGATTGCCGGATAACGCCCAGATTTCAAACAAATGCATTAGCCAAATGAGGTGAAGTGAAGACTTTGACGGGGAGCCTCTCCGTCCTCCTGTCACAGTCGGGCTGACTCCACTCATTTGCCAGTATAATCACAGTAAATTACTTGTAGCTCATTTGCAGATTGTTGTCAGCGAGATGGGGCGCAGTTTACCCGTTTGACAGGTTAGTTAGCAGTCCGGGGACTCGAGAAAAATCACACTCACACTTATTTTTTTCCAATTTGAAAGAGCCGTGCAGGGAACGTGAAACTGTGAGAGGTTCAGCTCCAGCTGCAGCACCCGCCGGGCGTGTCATATTTTTCACATCAAGAAAGAATCGTGACCCAGGCTTATTGATTTTTATACCCCTTTTATTTATTGTTGTCAATAAAACGCAAAAATATTCTCAGTAACCAAAGGGCAGTAATCACAAGACCAGAAGGGCTCCGCTAACAAGCTAACAATAAATGTGAATTATCATCATCGTGACTTCGCTTGCGTTTTCATCTCTTTTGTGTGTTACCCCATGTGGGTAAACAAGCGGTTGACATAAGTTAATTATTAATTAAACATGAAGCAGAAGAGAGGAAAAGCAGGAAACAGTCCCTAAAGAGACTCCTAAACAAACGGGGCGTGGAGCAGGTACCGGCGTGACCCCCTGCTCCCAAGAGTGCTGTCTGTTGTGAGACTGCCGACTCGCTAATGAGCTGTTTGCAGAACTGGGTACACAGCGACGACGACCCCCTGACCTTCACCCACCACCGTCTGGGGAGCGGTGAGGGTTGGAGAGGAAAAACCTGCTCCTTCGCTCCTCTCTGCTCCTGGTCAAATGAGTTTTGTGACTCCGCTGCGTTTTTCCTCAAATATTCTGAGAAAGACTCGCCGCCGCTGAACTGAATTTCTTTTCATTCTCGCTGTGAAATCGACCCGCGGTGCTTCTTCATGTCAGCATGTTATAGGAACCTGATACCATCACTTACATAATTACTATTGTAATACGGCCATAATGAGCAGAGCGAAATATACAACCTTCAGGCGCTGCTCTTATTTTAATTATCCTGATCATGCTGGGATGCTGGAAGTGTTCTTTACAGTGAGAGTACGAGATCCTAATGACCAGTTTGACAGTTTGATAGCGGGGAGAGACGCTGTGTGTTTGAGGATGCCGGCGCGTCGGCCACCGAGCCCAGCGACAGTAAAAACACATCTAATTAACCCTCCTGGTATGACATCATGTGATTAAATTAAACCACATCATCTCCCTCTGGGTTTGCCTGGAAACGCACCCCCCTCCCTCCCCACCCCACCACCACCCAACAATTCATTTGCTAAGCTTTAATTTCCAAACCTGTTTCAAAGGCCCGATGATGCAAAGATAATTACCGGCTTCATCTCGGGTGGGTTTTTGTTCCATCCCTTCTTGTTCATTAATAACGATAAGAGGTTGGAGGTTAAAAACTCATTTAATTGCCTTTATATTAATGACATTATGAATAGCCGGGACTGCGGAGTCTAATTCTGTCCAGTAGTTAGTCTACATGCAGGGGCCCCCTGGAGGGCCGCTCATTTTGCCAGAATTACACAGCGGCAAAAGTAGAATTAATGTGCAGCGCACTTTAACGCCGATGACAAACATGCTCTCCAGCAAGGAATTATCTTGAGGAATGGCCGCAGAGACTCCCTCTCTTCCTCTCCTCGCACTCACTCTCACACAAATTGCATCATGAATCCCCATTTTGTAAACAGAGTCCAATCCAAACCTGTTTTTTTTAGATATTTTATTGCCTTTCAGGGCCGTCGTGCTAATTAGATTCTCTTTACCCTCACGTCCTGTAGAGGTGAATTCCTTCCCACCTCTAAAAAAGAAGTGAGTCGGGCACTGATGACTAAATCGTACTCTACTTAGGACTAATGATAATGCAAATGCCTCTCAGCCAAGCCATTTCACCCATGAATATTGCAAAGAGGTAATTTCGGCGAAGCGTTGGCATTTTAACTAATTTAAATTCCTGTTATCTCTCTGATTTTTGAGGGCTGGTTTTATGGTTACTGGAGCAGATTTACTTGTGTATGCATTATGGCCACAAGAGCCTAACCATACATCTGGATGCTAATTAAACATTTGAATAATCAGCTGGAATGGTAGTACAACACGGCAAATGCTGCCCTGTTGTATGTGATGGTAACATCTAAGCATTGACACAAAGGCTGTCAGTCAATTTAAATATTTATATCTGTTCAAAATGTACCTTAAAGGGAGATTTGTCAAGTATATAATACTCTTAGTAACATGGGAGTGGGAAAATATGCTGCTTTATGCAAATGTATGTGTATATTTATTATTGTAAATCAACAAACAACACAAAACAATGACAGATATTGTCCAGAGACCCTCACAGGTTCTGCATTTAGCATAAAAAATGTGCTCAGATTATAATTTAAACTCAACAGGCAACAACAGCTGTCAGCGTGTCAGTGTGCTGACTTGACTATGACTTGATCCAAGCTGCATGTGATTATCATAAAGTGGGCATGTCTGTAAAGGGGAGCCTGATGGGGACCCACAGAACCCATTTTCATTCACATATCTGGAGGTCAGAGGTCAAGGGTCATATAAAACCTCTGAAAGATCATTTGCTTTAATGTGTCAAAGAAACTAGTGGTGTTAAAATGAATCTGCGTTAACTTTTTACTGTGTTACCTTTGATGGTCCTAGTATTTGATTCGCTTATCAACATGGTAGTGGACAAATGTGCTTCTTTATGAAAATGTATGTATGTATTTATTATTGGAAATTAATTACAATACTAAGTAATGGCAAATATTGTCCAGAAACCCTCACAGGTAGTGGATTTAGCATAATAATATGCTACAAAGTCAAGCTCTAAAGGCAACAACAGCTGTCAGTGTGCTGACTTGACTATGACTTGCCCCAAACTGTGGGTACCCAGAGAACCCATTTTCAGTCACATATCTTGAGGTCAGAGGTCAAGGGATCCCCTTTGAAAACAGCTATGCAAAAATGTAGCATACGTTTAAAACACTATGTAGCCTCCTTTACAACAAGCTAAAACTGAGCCCGCTACAGCCTCCGAAAGATCGGCGGGCTGTTGTTTTTTTAAGAGGTTAATTGGAATGTGCAAGTTGCCATAAAGAAATTAGAGGCATTAACAGAAATGATCTTTGCCATCCCTAATCTAAACCCTAATTGCAAGACATGAAAAACATTGTTTTTGTACCAATTACAGTTTGCATTGTAGTATATAGCTGTTCCCTTTCCTCTATTAACCCTTCCCTGTGTCCCCACACTGTGTGAATACAACCAAACTTACTGGATTTGTAGCATAATGATCCTCACTAAATAGCACAAGGAACTTATTAGTTTACAAGTATCACCAGCCAGAAATGAGGCCAAGGGGGATGATGAATGAGTATATTTCCCCAAGCAAAAGGCTGACCTGGATACTGCTTCCTTCCTCCCCTTCCCCAGTGCCAAGTGGGCCACCATTTTTCACTGGCCTCACACTTAGCCACGGACAGGCTTATTTGGGCCCGTGCTAACGCTAGCCCTGACCCGCCACCGCCGGCCTCCCTCCACACTCATCCAAAAAACTGTAATCCCTTCGCTGGGGCCCCTGTAATTTGATCAAATAGCATCCACCCTTCCCCACCACTTATTGGCCAATTAAGTCAAGTTCTCACGCAGGGGGTCCAGCTGGCTCGGTGTTATCTGGGGATGAATTGATTGAAGCCATTCCACATCTATGAACCCTACTTTAATGATGTAGGTGATAATACTTGTAATTCTTCTCAGTCAGGGGACTCGCGGGCGCAGCTGTTACCGCAGTAATCCTTGTCCTGATACACTGAAGTACCAGCGAGGCATTAATCTGTCTCTCAGATTCTCCTCCACCAGCTTTTGCTCTCTCCGCCCTTTTTATCTCGTTTCGTAGCTAATGCTACATCTGTGAAATGTGACGTCGAAGAGAAAAAGACGAGGCGTACTGTAAAACGCGATTGCAGGGATTCGATGTTAATGATTGCACGGCGCTTGCATTCGGGGGCCCTGACCACTTTGTTAAAAAAAAAAAAAAAGACACCCACTCCTCCAACTAAACCGTGACAACTTAAGAAGGATAGATTTAGGGGTGAAAAATCAATAAATACATGCATTAGTTTCAAAGGCCGACATTAACATTCTCAAAGCGACTTCTCTTATAATCCTGCCTCTAGCCATTCAGTCAAAATATCAAATTATCATAATGAGGTCTAACTGCATATAAATGCTAAGCATTAAAACCAGAGGAGGAGGTTACACATAATGCAATACATTCTTTATTACAAATTGCACAGTGTTTTTATATATGCATATCTCTATAGGTTCCTCTCTTAATATTGCACGATGAATTTGCATTGCAGCACACCTCTATGACAGTGGGAATAGGTAATGATAGAGCCTGAGCGTCACCTTTGTTTTACATATTTCCTCATGAAGGTGGAAGACTTTGTCAAAAAATTAAAAATACAACAGATGACCTGAATTTTATGCACAAAAGAGTCGAGCGTGCTCTTAAGAGTGTCGACGTTGTCTTTTAACTTGAGATCAGAGAGTGAGAATTGCATAGAAATTAGTCTGAAAGTGGAGCCGTCCCTCTGTAACTTCCTCAGTAAGAGACGGGAGATGCTGTGACCTTGACGGGCTCGCGCTAACCCAGTCGAATCGGCCAGCTCTGCAAACAGCAGCCAATGACATGCTCCGAGTCCCCGTTAGGTCACGATTAGGGGCCTCGCTGGTGCGTCAGATCTGGTGGAGGGGGTCAGGGGGGTCACCAAAGTCAGGTGGAGTCTGGGACAAATTTATCAAGGGAATGAGATCACGTTAGGCTTTAACATAGCGTCAACAAGGGCGAAACACCTGCAGGCCAGCTGGTGCTCCGTGGCTCTCACTGACAACACTCACCTGCCAATAAAGAACGAAGATATTTCCACCATTACTTAGCTTTGTGCGCTTTGTGCGCATCCTTTCAAATACGTTGTCTGCAGTTTATGAAAATAATTCCAGCATGTTAATGCTCACAAGGCAAGGAGTATCCGCTTATCTGTGCCATTAAATTTACATTGCCAACTTCTGTAAAATGTATTCCCCTTAAAGCGACTGTGTCTTGTAGGGAAACATAAAATCGTACATTTTGTATTATGTGTGTAAACTTAAGTGTACCGATAGAATTTGCAAATCACTCTGAAAATGCATTGAATAATAATGAATAATACATAACCGCTGAGCAAATTAGAGCGGTGGTGGTGGTGGTGGTGAGCTGTTAGCTGAATGCCATGAAAGATCTCAATATTGAGGGTGAAAAATTGGGTGAGTAAGCAGCAGCACTAGCAGCGAGCCAGATCAGTCTCATGGTAAACAATTTAGCGTGGGAGGAGGAGGGGTGGGGGTGTACAGTAATTACCACTTTCAGTCTCATTTAGAAAGCCTGTTGGCGACTGAGAGCGTGATGTCACCGCGATGCTGGATGCGTTTCTGGATTCGTCATGTGCAGATATGAACAGCGATTTAAGTGACAGGACGTTTGAGCTGTCATGCCAGCTTTGAACACTTCCAACCCCCCTTAGTTTTTTGTTGCTCCCCTCCTAGACAGTGTCACGCCTACTTTTGTCTGAACACATATTGCTCAGTTAAACTGCTACTTTTTTGTCTTACAAATGTGTGTTTGGCAGGGGGGGGGGGGCAGCAAATGATGAGCAACCTTGAAGTCTGTTCATGTCTTCGACTGATATAGGGCTTCATTGAAAAATCATTATGTACATTTATACATAGCAAATTAGCAGAGCCCGGTTGCATATGTATGTATGTGTGAGTGTGTGTGGCTGCAGGATAAAATAAGCAACAAGCATTTTGGGCTTGTAAACACAACCGTAGAGGAGCGTCTGTTGGTTTCCGTCCTCATTATTTTTGGCAGGGTTGCATATGTTCCCCCCGCGCGCCGAGCCGAGCTTGATTATCATCGCAATCAAGCAGAGGTGGAGGGAGTCACATTAATTTGTAGTAATTAATAGCAGCCGCCGCATCCTGACAGCGCGCGCTAACGAGACCCTTTGATTGTTTGGATCTCTAAGTGTGCCTCTCCTCGTTTGCGTCACCTCGGAGGAATTCGCGATATCAAAGCGCAAAGCTGCTATCTGATACTTGTCAAAAATGCAATTTATAAAAGTTTAATTTCTTTTATTGATTTAGTTTAGGTTTTTGATGCCTGCAGTGTCAGCTCCCCTGGTAGAACTTAGTGGATTCAAATGCTTGTCACCGGCTCGGCCTCCTTTTTACTGAGAACAATTGCCATAGGCCAGCCCAACAGGCATGGTTTAATTGCCATTAATTAAAAGCATAAATCTTTTTTTCTTCAGTTGCTCTGCTCTTAAACAGGGCTTTGCGTTTCTGCCCCCCCCCCCCTCTGCTTGTCAGAATCCCTCCTGGCTAGTCAGGGTTCAACCCCCCCTCCCCTCACATCCTCCTCTCCTCCCCTCCTCCTCTTCCTCCCTCCCCTCCTCCTCTTCCTCCCTCCCCTTCCCTCCCTGCTCACCAGACGTTTCTGGAATCATCTTTTTAGCACACTCCTGTATGATCTGACATGAAGTGCGGGCAGCATGGTGATATTTAGTAAACCGGCTTCCTTCTTTATTGATGTATAATGAGGTCAAATGAATCCCCTCGTACGCATGCTTAGATGGCTCCTCGCCTCAAATCCTTTCTGACAGCGAGTAAAACAGCCGGCAAACACAACGCCGGCTCCCAGAGACATGCTTGTGAAAAAGCAGGAGAGAGAGGGAGAGAAAAAAGCTCTTTTTATACCATGGCAATTTCCCTCCTGTCTAGTCCTTAATTAGACACTTATTACCCTCTGAACAGTATTGCTCTCCTGCTCTAAGCCTCTAATACTGCAAATACTGGATGGTAGAATTAACATTAATGCCAGGTTTATTATCAAATGACAGCTCTATTTACTTAAAGCAAAAAAAAAAGAACACCACAGTTTGCTATATTTATTTTTTTTTTTTTTTACATGCTTTCATACTACGTTAGCTTGCAGTTTTACATTGGTAGTATAGTATATAGATTGCTCCAGGGATGGCGTTTTTTTTTTTTTTTTTTTTTTTTTGGCCAACCAAGAAGTTAGCATCGCCCTGGTTCCCTTAACAAAAAGCCAATGGGATTTTCCCATTGGGTTTTGGACTGTTGCAGAAAATAAGCTCTGTGTTAGAGATGCACCGATCCGACGTTTTCATTCCCGATGCTGACAGCGATACCTGGGCTTTGGTACCGGCCGATACTGAGTACCGGTCCGATACCAGTGTTTAATTAATCAGCTGTATGCCTCACTGTGTAGAAGTGACTGGGACCAGAGTGGAGTGGAGATACTTCACACCATATGAAACTAGAAAACCTAATGAATCCAATGTTGTGTTGGATGTTGTGAAGGAGGTTAAATTGTAAAAACTGGCATGGTCATTTTCAAAGGGGTCCCTTGACCTCTGACCTCCAGATATGTGAATGTAAATGGGTTCTCTGGGTACCCACCAGTCTCCCCTTTACAGACATGCCCACTTTATGATAATCACATGCAGTTTGGATCAAGTCATAGTCAAGTCAGCACTCTGACAGCTGTTGTCTGTTGGGCTGCAGTTTACCATGTTGTGATTTGAGCATATTTTTATGCTAAATGCAGAACCTGTGAGGATTTCTGGACAGTATCTGTCATTGTTTTGTGTTGGTAATTGTTTTCCAATAATAAATATATGCATATAGTTACTTAAAGAAGCATATTTGCTCACTCCAATACTGATAAGTGTATTACATACTTGACAAATCTTTCTTTAAGGTAAATTTTGATAATGTTCCGTTAATTTGTGATTAATCACAATCAAATATTTGAATCAATTGACAGCTCTAATGAAAATCTCTTTCTCAAAAGCTTGTGTTAATCACAGACCTTATTTCAGGTGTCCAACTATTCACCCATTCAAAGAACCGACTGATTTAGAGACAAGGGAACCTGAAGTGCTAAAATGCCAACTCAGTTCCTGGTTTTAGGACTCATTCCTGTAGCGCTCCATTGGGGTGATATTTGGCAAAACAAGACACTGCGGTTTCAAAAGGAAGGGATCACTGGTGTCTTCAATTATCAGCGGTGTCAAAAGAATTCAGTTCCCTTTCACTGCCGAGGCCCGTCCCCTCGCCCTCAGCCCCTCAACCCTCTGCCCCTGGGTGGCCACGTCACGTCCAGCGCCTCATTGGAGCCCTACGCCCGTTTACGCGTATTAGCTTTTTTTTTTTTTTACCACATCTGCCAGCATTCACAGCCCATTCCCCACCGCGAAGCTGCATCCATACATACATACATACTCATGGCTGTGCCTTCCCAGGCCTTATTAAAGCCAGGAGAGTGTTTCAGTTCAGGGTCATTGAGAGAGTGCACCACATAAATATGTTAGGGCAGCGCTATCAGCCGGTCAGTTTACTGGGGGTGATCGATGATGGTCCCAGCACACTCGGCCCCAACAAACATCCTAAGCGGATGCGGTTTTTTGCTTAATTGGGAGCTTTGCAGCCTCAGATTCCGACTTATTTGATGTTGATGATGAAGTCCCAGGAAAGCCGGGGGATGCTTGTAAACTAAATGCGCGTGTCTTCATTCGCACGCTGGTCAGAACTGTTACCCGTCAATTTGACCTGCATAGTTTCCCTCCTCATCTGAGGGACTACACACACACACACACACACTCACACACACACACACGCCCTGAGCTCATTTTTAATCCTTGCAGCTCACTGCGAAGGCAGGAGGAAGTACCAATTAAAATTAAAATAAGCTCTTTTAACGGTCTCTTAAATTGACAACTGAACAATGATTTTCGAATTGGTATCTGTCAAAGGTCTCGGAAAATCCTCAGTTGATAAGGCCCAACGCATCCAATTAGTAGCAGAGCAGGGCCTCAGCCAGTAATGATTTCCAGGTCCCTTAAGATGTGGCGCGGACACTTATTGCAAATTACTGACAAAAGAGCCCTGCTGTATTGATGAGGGGGAGAACAGCCAGGTCTCTGTGTTCCCATCAGGTGGACGAGCACCGAGAGGGGCCCGGAGGAGAGCTCGGGTGTCTCTCTCTCCTCCCTCTCTGCAGCCATAATGTGGCCTCGCTGCGTGCAGCTCATATACAGCCCCCCCGCTGACACGGACTCAGAGAGACCGGCCTCTCTCGATGTGAGCCCTGGCTCAGGGAAAAAATGCTAATGCTAACATGAGGGGAGGTGTCAGGAGCGGATCATCAATAATGTCTGCGAGTTAACTGCCCTCTTCTAATTATAGCTCCTATCTCTCAGGGCCGCGGGAGGCTGCGGGGCAGCTCCTTAATTGAGCCGAGGTAGATTTCCTTTTCCCTATCACATCCGCGGCCCCATTGTTTACAGTCCTTGAGACTGATTGAAAGGAATCAAAAGATTCACAGGGATGCGATTCAGTGGCGAATGTGTTTGGTATGCAGGAAGAATGAATAAAGGGGGATGATTCTTGCTGGTCAGGTAGGGATTTAGATTTGAAGGCCATGCTATAGCCAGAGGTCATATCATTTATTCTCAGCGTTGACGCCTCTGGAATGCTTCATGTGTTTGTCTCTCTGTGTTGGTACCGGGGGGGCGAGGCAGAGCAGCCTCCATGACAGTCTAGCAACTAGTGCCGTTCACCTCAATTATGGGAGTTAATGAATAGATAATCATTTTATTTTTGCATTTAGATTTGCTGCATATGCGTGTAGCGTCGTTGGAGCGTGCATCTCCTCCGCCGTCTCCGGGGAGCGTTGCTGCGAGTCCGCAAAGCTCTCAGGCCATGTCGAGTCCCCCGATGTTTGCACGAGTCTGAGGCCTCCATGCCGCTGTAGGCTCAGCAAAGAAGGTGTTGACCCTGGCGACCCGAGCCCGCTTCCATTGGGTGGAAAAGGGCCGCTCCATACTCTGTGCTTCAGGGTCAAATGGTTTGTAGTTTGCAGTTTCCTCGAGTTAGATGTTTGTTGCAAATGACTGTTGAAGAACCAGGCTGATAGCAGAGTAGCTATCATCCTCCGGCAGGGAGGATGATTTTAACTAGGGCTATCAATCGATTAGAATATTTAATCACAATTAATTGCAAATTAATTGCACATATTTTATCAGTTCATAATGTACCTTAAAGGGAGATTTTTCAAGCATTTAATGCTCTAATCAACATGGGAGTGGGCAAATATACTGCTTTATGCAAATTATCTGTATGTTTATTATTAGAAATCAATTAACAACACAAAACAATGACAATTATTGTCCAGAGACCCTCACAGGTACTGACTTTAGAAGAAAAAATTGGTTTAAATCCTAAAATGGCAAACTGTGTGTCATTGTGCTGACTTGACTATGACTTGATCCAAACTGCATGTGATAAAGTGTTCATGTCTATAAAGGGGAGACTCGTGGGTACCCACAGAACCCATTTACATTCACATATCTGGAGGTCAGAGGTCAAGGGACCCCTTTGAAAATGACCAAACTAGTTTTTTCCAATTTAACCTCCTTCACAACATGGTTGACACCACTGGATTCATTAGGTTTTCTAGTTTCATATGGTGTGAAGTATCTCCACTCCAGCTTTAAAACTGAGCGTGCTACAGTCTAAAAATCGCAAATTGCATAAATACGTGCCTTAGCCCTAATTTTAACGTTTTGTTCTATAACATAAATCACATCGATAAATAATAAATAACCCAGTCATGAGTTTTGAAGCTTTAATGTGTCTTAAAAAGGCTTAAAAAGCTGCTAACAAGTGGCTAAATGAGACCATAAACATCATCATGCTTGCATACTTACGCAGTGGTGTAGTTCGTCTTTAGGCTAACCTTAGCCTTTTACTTGTGGCGATTACGTTTGCACTTAATTTTTTTGTACCAATTGATCCTTTAGGTTTTTAAGTTTCCAATGATGCCAGTATCTTCACTCTAGCTTTTAAAGAGAGCCCGCTACGACCTCCGAAAGATTGATAGGGTTAAAACGAATTTGTGTTAACCCTTATTATTGCGTTAACTTTGACAGCCCTGTTTTGGGCATTTTCTGCTCAAGGAGAAGATTGCACATTCGTTTTCATGAGTGAACACAGTATGAGCTGGCGATTAATCTCGTTGTTTATATTTGTTTATAGTGCAGAAAGATGGAGCTCCTGGCACCCGATCTGCATCGCTTCATTGTCTGCGTGCCATTTTGTAATCCCCACTAAACTTGTAGCCCTCTGCACGCCTGTGTTCCTCTAAGATGAGAGAGGCTTTGATTTCCCCCATCTTTGTGTCACACTGACTGGCATACCATTTGACAGGTGGAGTTAAAATAGAGAAAATTGTGGATGAAAATTCGTCAGGCTCAATCTCTTGCCCTGGGCTGTAGGCAGCCGAGACAGAAGCCCACTGCTTTGTGTCAAATGTTTATCAAAGGGCCTGATTAGATTGCTGTGTTCAGGGTAACAGCCTAATAGAAAAAAAAAATCCAATCCCCATACCTCGGCGAGCAGTCTGCGACTGTGAGCAGAATAAAGGTGCCAGTAGAAACCCTCTGACCAGCCGGCTGTAAAGGACTAAGAAATATCATATGCCCTTTGTTGTCGCACAAAAAGAGACGCCAGCTCTGAGATCTGTTATTCTCACTTTCCTCCGTCTTCTCAATCATTCTGTTTTTTTTCTGTCTCTCTCTTTATTGCTGGAGGAAATAAACCTGGCCCCCTTTTCGCCGAGGCCGGCTTACTTCCCCTGGCCATTCCTCTCCGGTTTTGTTTCAAAAGGGCAAGGCTCTCCAGCCCGAGCAGTTTGCCCTGCAGTCCCACGCCAGGGGCGATGCTTGCCTCAGCTGCTTCATCACCGGGGGACCGGGCTAACGTCTCCTGACTGCACTTAGCTGTGTTTCTCTGATACGGTCATATCACATCAGGCCCGGCACATGTGACATCGCATCTCCTCCTAACTTAAAGTTGCCATCCGCGGTTCTCCCTGCTTTTATCTCCCCCCTCTTCCCCCTTTTTTTTTTTTTTTTTTTTTTTTTTTGCGATGTTATGATTTGTTGCAATATTTTCTGGCGGCGCCGCTGCCACGCGTTTGTGTCGGATAACAGGGGCCTATTACGAGATCTCTGGATCTGGCCGGTTTCCCCCCTACAGGAGACAGATAGAGAGAGCTAGCACCCACCACCCCCACCCCCACCCCCACCACCACCTACTCCCCTCCCTGATTTTCTCATCCTTACCCCTGCATTTGAATTTCTAGATAATAGGCTTTGACTTCTGGCTGCACGTTTATGGGTCTTTTCATGTTATCAGCTTAGCTCATAGCGTGGAGCTGAAGAACACAGACTCCTAGTGACAGGCCAGCCAGTCAGCAAGGCGAGCCTGTCAGGATCTCTCATACACTAATGATTTCCCTTTAGTCTATTTTCTGTCTCATTGGCCGTTTCCTTCAAAAACAAAATTGCTCATTTAAATTCTCATGCCTGGGGCATTTTGGTCTTCAAATATTGTTGGAAAGTGAAAGGATTAGGCAAAATATGCTTTTTTAAAATGTTAATATATTTTCTGGTTCACTTTCTCCTCTGAGGCCAATTAGGGAATTTCTGCTGGCTGCATTAATGTCAAACTGACATCCCCGGCTATAATTACACTGTGCTTGAAACCTAACTTTCACTTGTGGGTAGATGAGTGTGCCTCGCAGTGACACAGAGACTCGCTCTGCCAGCTTTTGATCATTTAATCATCGCTCGCTTTCTTTCACTCTTTTTCCTCCCTCGCTCGCCGATGATTTCACCTTTTTATTCTTTCTGTTGCAAAATGCAGTGTTGCGTTTCATTATTCACCGCCGTGTTTTGCAGGGGTTCGTTAGTGTCACCGTGCCTCCGCTCTGCCCGCTGCACGGCAACACGAGGAGAACGGGACGTCCCTTCAGGTGTAGACACCATATGTACATTGTTTACTCGCTTGATTTCGCAATTTACATTGTGTTCTTTGTGTTTTCTGAGTTTTTTTTTTTTTTTTTTTTTTTTTTTTGAGCATGCTGTCAGGAATTGAAGGATGGGTAATGTGTCTGCCAGTCCTCCTCACGCTGCAGTTCTGTGTCAAGACCAGGGAGATGATAAATGATGCTTAATGCTTTCACCGTGAATATGAATGCCTTCACAATGTGCATCTGAAACCGTATGGCAGATTTCACTTGAGATTTGGGCTCTAGTTGCCATGTAACCACTGATACTAATCACATTCTAAATATCTATAGATTGGCATATTACCAAAGGGGCGCCAAACCAAATAACCCCCATGTTTTGTCATAAGAGCAGACATATTGATAATGGACATAATTATGAGGGACAACAAAGTGTTAGTTGGAGGTTGATTTGTCCTCTAATGTGCAGCCATTTTTTTGTATTTATGCTGTCAGATTGAAAGAGAATACAAGTTACACTGAGACCTGAATGTGTTTGACGTTATACAGTATACAGCGTATTCTTTTCTACAAAGTTTTTCTTCCCAGAACATTGTAGGATGTCACCGGATTGGTTAAGTCGCAAATAGCGAAGGTATCAGGGGATCAACGTCAGCGTGTTGAAATCGACAGGAGGAGGGCTAGTTAACGTTAGCAGCCGGTGGGCAGCACAGTCCTGGTTGGCTAAATAATGGAGCTAACAGCTAACGCTAACTGAGGTTGTTACATTATGATATATTCAAGCTCTAGTCAGTAAAAATTCAACCTATTTGCATGAAAAGGCATGAATGCCACGATAATACGCAAGGCATTTAGTGTGCAATAAGAATGCCTCTCTTGTGTTTGGTGTGTCATTTTTATGCCATTTAAATATGTTATTGATCAGAGCTAGTGCCACAGAATAAAAACTGTGTTGGATGGGTCCAACAATGAGTCTTGTTTTGGAAGTTACGTTAGTGATTTTTTTTTTTTTTCACATTTTTTTGTACTTAGTTTATGTACTTATGCTAAGCCAAATCAGGATGTTTTTCCTCAACCTTATTGAGTGTTTTTTGTCACCTCAACCTGACTGCAGCATTTACTGAAGTTTTGTTGCACGGCGTACACATGACATCTACGTAATGTGCTATTTATACGCCTGCCTGTGAGACTGGGTTGAAAATTTTTTATTGGGCAGAGGTAAATTATAAAGTTATTATGATGACTGACATGATGTAATCTTGTACAATATGTCTTTTGGCCACAAACTTTAGACGAGTCATTAGGGATTAACAACAAATTTACAAAAAAACAGTATGCAAATGGCAGTAAAGGAGTGTCTGTTGAAGTACATTGGATTTATTGTATAGTATTGAATTGCTATCTGTGGTATTTCACTGGTTCTGGTATCAACTACTAAATTTCTGGTATCGTGACATCCCTTGAATATACTGCATGGGATGGGAATGCTTGTGCAGTTATGCAGTTTTAGCCTTGTGTTGAGGTTTGGAGCTGCTCTCAGACACCTAGTGCTGCTATCAGATGAAAGCAGACTCTTGTGAATGAGCTCCCGTTTAGCCTCCAACAGCTTGACAATTGTGATGTCAATCAACTTAATGATCCAGTGATTGTTTTGAATTTTCATTACCCCGTGTTGGACACCATCAATCTGTTACAGTATGTGTTGTTGCTGGCTCAAGGGAGGGAAAAAAAAAATCACACAATTTGACAAAGTGCACACAAGCTTCCTCAGCTATTCGTAATGTCCATCGGCCACCTCCACCACCTCCTTCGTCTTTTCTCCTCGCCTCACTCTGTTTGCATTGTTTTACCCTTTCGCTTGGACTTCAGGTAATACGAAATGGCACTGACCCCTCCTGATCCCCCCGATTACCTTTGTGAAGCGTGAATGTGGTATGGAATCACACATCAGGAGACGAGTTGTAATTATTTTTGCGATGCCATCAGCATGGATCAATCACTCAGGGAGGCTGCTAGTGGAACGCCGCTCGCAGCCATGGATGGAGCCAGCAGCGACCCCCTTTGACTGACAGCTTTGGTAATTAAGTGATTGTATAGACCCCTCCAACTGTTATAACAACCTTGTCAGGGCCAGTCTGTGTTTGGAACACACTCAAATCAATGTGCTCTCCGCTCCCCGAGCGTTTCTGATCATGTATCCCCGGCAGACGCAGGAAAACCACAAACCTTTGCAGTGACGTTGCTTTCCTTGAATATTTGTCATGGCAGCGAATAGCCCTGCTTGATAACAAAAAAAAAAGAAAATACACTTGCACATAATACAGATTTTAAGGATCTTTTATTCTCATAGCAGACCTGGATCCCTTGATGAAAAGCCGACTTTACGCTCCATCCTGCTTTATCATATTTTGAATTGTATGGCGTAGAATAATACCAGCCCTGCACTTCAAATTGAACTTGAATGTCACATGTTTCATTACTGCATGAGTGGGAATGGCGTTTAGAGACTGAAATAGCGTACAGTGTGTCCATCCTAAATGTCAGATCACTCTCACGCCGCAACCTTTAATTCCAAAGCTCCTGGGATGTAATTTTGCATTGAAATTTGATTCCCATCATCACATCATCTCAGCCCTTTTTTTTTTCCTCATGACGCCGAAATGAAAAATGTTATCTGTTTGCCAGAGGAGAAGCATGTTGCCCTGCATGTGTAATCTGATCACTAATACACTTGTGAAAGACAGTAATTGGTGTGACTGTACATCCACTGCACTGATGGTGCAACTGAAAGCATGCCTACTTTTAAAAACATATAAAAGTACAAAAAAACTGATGTGGTATCAACTCATCCGTTCACTCTGGCAGACAGCCTTGTGCTCAGTTTATTTACATGTTTGATGATTAAATAGGATTCAGAATGCAAATTACAGTAGGATGCAGAATTGTAAAGGCAACTAGAATATTCAGGTCAAGTTAAATCAATAGTTCACAACTCCAGTCATTTATAATGAACACAGAAAATACTAATTAAAACTTGTTGTTTCTTGTAACCTCCCTCCCTCCCCTGTTTATATTTATATGCACTATACTAACACTTAACATTCGGTATATGACACATTATAATGTAGTTGTAAGCACTTTAAACATCACCTGGTGTATAAACGGATAAATAATACATATCAACAATATGATACGTACAGCAAAGCTATGGTTAGGAATTATGAAGTATTTATTTGTTATGATATAATATACTATAACAGTAATAAGATTGATTATATTTATGACTAAGTATATTTATTTAATAGGGCTATCAGTCGATTAAATCTAATTATGATTAATCGTATGATTATCCAATTGTGATTAATCACAAATTTTTTTTTTTTATCTATTCAAACTGTACCTTAAGTTAAGTATTTAATACTCTTATCAACATGGGAGTGGGCAAATATGCTGCTTTATGCAAATGTATATATATATTTATTATTGGAAATCAATTAACAACACAACACAATGACTAATATCGTCCAGAAATCCTCACAGGTTCTGACTTTAGCATAAAAAATATGCCCAAATCATTAACATGGCAAACTGCAGCCCAACAGACAACAACAGCTGTCAGTGTGTCAGAGTGCTGACTTGACTATGACTTGATCCAAACTGACAGTGATTATCATAAAGTGGGCATGTCTGTAAAGGGGAGACTGGTGGGGACCCACAGAACCCATTTACATTCACATATCTGGAGGTCAGAGGTCAAGGGACCCCTTTGAGAAATGGACATGCCAGTTTTTTTCTCACCAAAATTTAGTGTAAGTTTAGAGCGTTATTTAGTCTCCGTCCCGTTTGGTACCAATGGATTTCTTAGGATTTCTAGTTTCATATGATGCAAGTATCTTTCCTCTTTAAAACTGAGTCTGCTCCAAACGTAAAATCACAAGTTGCTTTAACATGTTTAAGAAATTAGTGGCATTCACTGTTTATTGTTACAGATGCTTTCTTAAACATTGTTATAGTCAAAGTTAAACTGTTACAAAACATTAAAACACATCATATGTCCACATAAACACATTATAACACTTATTATAAACGTTTGAGATGCCAGAACATTCTTGATGAATTAAATCATAGTTGATTTTTGGAGAGGAAGCTACTGTGTGAAAATATTCAATGTGAAATCCCCCTTGAGGTGAGACAGTATATAACGTTAACATTGTTGTATGGCTTTTCCTTAATATATTTGACGATATACCTGCATATATGCTGCAGTTAGACTCACTGATTGTCAAATTTTGTCACTGACATAATGAGTCAAATTTACCCTAGAGCTCCACTCAACGTGGTCTGGGGTCTGGGTTGAGCAAACTGTTGCCTAAAGTTGCACCAACATCACCCACAAAGTGATCTGCAAGTCAAGTTCAAGCAGTTAACGCCCCAAACACAACGTATTACAGCACAATCCTACGAAACATCTACAGTAAACGTATACGCTCTCTGTCATTACGAGGCGATTCTTTATAAATTCACTTATGCAGTAGTGTTCATTTTGATGTGTGACTTCTTTGGCTGAAAAAATGATTTTGAAGCTGTGGAAATGACACATAAGCTTCAGCAGCTACATGCATTGACATATTCAGAGGGAGAAAACTTGATGAAGTTTGAGAGGAAACTGAAATGTTGCTCTACGCTGGGCCTCAAATGTTGCCTCTCCGTAGTGTCATCACTAATAAAAGCGCCGAGATGCTTTCAGTTAATTTTATTTCAGGACCATCTGCAGTTGTGAGGAGATCACTGGAGTTTTTGGAAGCTTACTAAGCACCCGGTTCCCTCCAGTTATCCTCTAAACCGCACATACTCTCAGCTTACCGCCGTGACCTCTCGGGAATGACACTAAAAAACATGAAGTGAAGCCAGATACTTCAGAACATGAGACCTCCGTGTGCCCAGGTGTTAAAATGGTGCTGAAGTTTGGGAAGATATTTTACAGACGTTCAGTTTCAGTTTTTAAAAATTTCTTATAGAAGTAAGTCATTGCAACAGAGTGCTTCTAGGATTTTAAAGGATTTTATTTAGGACTGTGAATAATCCAGCAGGGTGCCGCTCTGTAAAGTCGCTCCATATTCTTCATGGATAAATAAAACATTTAACTTTTAAAATGAATGTATTCTACTTAAACAGCGACCACCAAACAGAAGAGACATCTGGGTCTGATGATCTTCTGACTTCCTACATACCGTTGGACGGCTTTAACCAGTGTAACTCACTGACCATCTGTCAAGGACAGCAGCACTGTGATGGGATGGTCAGATATGAACCAATACTCATCCACATGAGTTCGTCCATTTGTCATTATATCCAATTATTTCTGAGTGAAACAAAACTTCTGTTTAAATGGATTTTTTTTTAATTAAAGTATTTGCTCATACATGACCATAAATATGATTCTGCAAAATGTAGATTTATTTCAGTCTGAGTAATCAATGTGTTTTCAGGACTTTTCTGTAGTAACTGTAATAGATTACAATTTTTTGTGTAACTTATAATATTGACTTTATGAGTTACATTTTCAGTTATTGTTGCTGTTTCCTGCTTAAACGTGGCCTTTTTATTGGCCCCTGAGAATTTAAAATCATATGAAATTGTTTTACTAAAGTTTAATGAATAAAATGTATTTTTAACTGGATGCTTACTGCAAAAAAAATCCTGCCAAACCAATAACAAACATATTTTTTCTGCTTGTACATTTTCATCACCAGATCCCTTAATAGCGTCTCATCTATCCTGATTGGATGCTGCCTTTCATGACGTTGGTCCTATGTAATTAAAAGATGACACCTCCAGTCTGTGAGGCGGGAAACAGCCAACTATTTAATTAACACGGAGGTCATTAAACCCATGTGAACCAATAGCGCGTGTGTTTTAAAGCCGGCCGCAGTGATTGACAGTCTAAATGCGGGGTGTCTCTCTGTAAACGCTGCAACTGTGCAACCGAAAGGTCGCCAGCGGTGAAGTGACAGCTTACACGCAAAGCCGCCAGAGAATCAATATGGTGCCAGCCACTGTTACACCGTCCCATCATCGACCATCAGCTGAGGCCAATAAGACGATATCCTAACTGGTCGCGTTCAATTTGCTCCTGCGGCGCCTTAAAGCTAATAAAGCGATTGATTGGTCCTGTTTGTGGTTGATGAGCAGCCCGTGCGCACTGCGCGCACATTGACTGACATGTTTAGGCATCGCTTTGATCTGATCAGGGCAATTTGTAGGGAATAAGGCTGAGAAAAGGCCTGATTATAGGCTGCATGTGGACAGGATATTGTAATTGGTTTCCACTGTGGAGATAATGTCTTTTATATTTGTGCCATGGTGCTTCTGCTGCTGTTGGAATGTAAAGTGTTTCCACCGCTGTCACAGTGCTTCAGCCTGAGCTTCACCAGTGGCTGACTGGTTGATAATTATTTCAAAGTGCGCATTAATTTAATATTAAGCCATCTCAGTGAAACGTTAAGTCATTACAGGGCAGCTGAGGCCTCAGCTTGCTCATGAACTTCAGTGTCTCCAGCAGACTCGCTTTGTCGCCGCCTTGTGCTCAAACTCTGCTGCGTCTCAGACTCCTCTCTGGTGCTCCACTCCAGAGGGGAGTCGTCTCATCTAGACCTATTAGATAAATAAAAGCTCACTTTTACGCACAACATTGCATTTAACTCAAAGAGACTCGTTTAATTTATTCGGTGTGAGGCCTGATATAAACTTGGACTCTTACTGGATTTTTAAATCAAATGTTGAAATTGAAGTAAACACCATTTGGCTTTTAATTGTCTCCGAGACAGCGAGCTGTAAGAAAAAAACACCCAAACACTGAACGATTTAACACGTGAATTATCAAAATATTAACGTTATTAATTACAGTCTGCTGCTTTACAGCTTGTTGGTAAGTCAAAGCATTTTAATTATTAATAAAAGTTCATTTCCATTTTGGTGTAATATATATAAGTGTAGAGAAATTTAAAAATCGGCCAAATAGAAAGTTAAAAACCTTAAAGACTCGTTTTTGAGAAAAAATATAATAAAATTATACAGTGAGTATTTTCTCCCTCTAATACGTAAAATAAAATCCTTTAAAAATCTGCACCCAAAGACTAATAGATTACGAATAAAAATATACAATAATAAATGGAGTTTTAATTAATAAAGTCCCTGGATAACTACAATAAAAATGAATAATTTAAATCAGAAACAAACCTACAAATCCGGATTTCTGAGCGCGAACAACAGCTTAAAATCTTCCTCCGTCTCACATCAATAAATATCTTCATCATCAACCTGCTGGGGAGGAAGAAGAAGAAGAGGAAGAGAAAAAACAATAATAATATAAACCCGCTCGATGATTCATCCTCAAAATCCGGAAAAGGTGCGGAGGATGTGGAGGAAGAAAAAAAAATCCATCTGAAAGAAAATTTCACGTCCGCCAAAAAAAAAAAAAAAAAAAAGTGGGAGAGCACGAGCATACATTCACCTATCTGTGAGAAGTGACATTTCCCATGAACAGACATCATCCGGAGAGCGCGCGTTCAGAAGTGCAGCCTCTCTGCAGACACTTTGTCAGCTGAACGCAGCGCGCATTTTCCTCCATATCCTTCAAATCTCCTCGTCGACGGGGAGGGAGAAAGTACTGAATTCCTACTACCTTTGAACGCTCATTAGCACCTCATAATTACTTTACTAATTAGGATGACATGGTTATTAACAAGATGCGCTGTCATGACAGTCACCAGCACTCCTCCCCGTTCCTAAATATGTCGACCTTGCGGCTCCGGGAAATATATCCATAAAGACAGATGACTCTGCAGGACGCGATCACGGCCTCGTGCTCACATCTCAGATAGAATTATTATTATTTTAAAATTATTTTTCAATTCAAAATCAGGGCTGAAATTGGGTAAAGTTCAAATATGACAACAGTTGCGCATTTCAACTTTTACGCAGCGTAAAGAGTTTAACAAGAAATTCTGGAAAGAGCCAATAAATGATATTTGGAAAAGAAATATATTTATATTTCATCCTACCATAGTGCTGGAACTGCTGAACAGCCACTGTTGTTTTCTGCCCTTTAGTTAGACTTTATCAGTTTATTCAGAGCTCATAATTATTATTTTTCCTCTTTTTTTGCTTTCTACTTCCTCAGTCTTTCTACCTCAGCCAGGATATTTCATATAAAAATGTTTACAGCGTGGCCTTGAAGCACACGCGTGCTTTTTTCCTCCTGATTTTTTTCTTCTAGAATTAAACTCAATGGTTGGCTTGAACTGTCTCGATAAAGAAACAACTCCCTGATTGGCGAGGCGCCGGAGCCAGTCAGGGTGGGAGCCAATGGCAGCGGAGCACGGTGGGGTGGTGGTGGAGGGTGGACGAGAGAAAAGGCGTCGAGTGTTTATTATAAAGGAGAAAATATTAATTCCCCCTCGCCGTGGGCCGTGACGTCAGTATAGGAAGTCATTGTAGAGCAACACTGGAGCGATTAGCAGCAAAAAGGGGGAGCCTGATGTCGAGGAGTCAGCCCTATGTATATCTCTCTATACGCCTCAACTTTTAACACAAAGTTCAATATCCAAACACTAAAAGCGACGTGGACAACGCAGACCCACACTTTACGCATTCTCCCTGAATGTAACACCTTGGAGCCGCTTGTAAAACGTGGATTTCGTTTCTCTCTTGGGTTTTTTTGTAATTTTTTTTTTGTTCTAAGTTAATTTTTGCTGACTTTTATCACGGAGGAGAAGCATCTCGCTGTTGTTATGAAGACTTCACCACTCCTTTCTTAACATGGAAGGATCCAGCGGGTCGAGTTTTGGGATAGACACTATTTTATCCGGCGCTTCTAACTCTGGCAACCCCGTGCTCATGAACGGGGATTTTCGGCTCGGCGACAGCAGGACAGCGGATTTCAGGAGCCTGGCAACCCCGTCGCCATGCTCGGAGATAGACACTGTGGGAACGGCCCCCTCGTCCCCCATCTCGGTCACCATGGAGCACGCCGCCGATGCGCATCTGGTCCAGGACAGCCTTCAGCATCACCACCATCACCACAACCAGCCGCAGAGCTTGCCGCTGTCGCCCCAGCAGCAGCAGCAGCAGCCGCTCGCCGGGGCCGGCTGCGCCCCGAGGAGCGCCACATCCTCGTTTTTAATCAAAGACATTTTAGGCGACAGTAAACCGCTGGCAGCCTGCGCACCTTACAGCACCAGTGTATCCTCACCGCATCACACACCAAAACCAGAAAGTGCCACGGCTCCGGACGGCTTCAGGCCCAAGCTGGAACAAGACGAGAACAGAGGCAAGTTGGACAAAAGAGACGACATTCAGAGTGAAATGAAATGCAACGGTAAGAGCCCATAATTTATATCGGAAAGATACAATTTAACCTCTTATTTCGTTTACTGAAAATCTGTTAAATGTAGCTGAGGTGTGTTATTATGGGCTACAATGAAGTGTAGCCCACAATAACAAATATCCATCAGGATTTGAGCTAAAATAATATTAGCTGGCTAAAAAAAACTAGTAATAATACATCTACTGATACTACAAATAATATTTTTACTGCCAGCTTCTTTGTCTGAGTTTCAGCTTCCTTTATTAGTCTAATAGATGTGAAAACAGATGTAAGCCCGGTGATTTTCCCCGTGCGCAGGGCCTCCCTAGTGGGTCAATTAGAGAGATTATTGTTCTTCCTAGAGGGGGGATCATGGTGCACTGGAAACCAGCTACAAATAGAGATGGATTGACATATTGATTTCTCGTTTTCTGAAGGAAAAAGAACCCAAAATAAAAAAAAAAAAACTTCAGGTGACATGCACACACAAATGTCTTTTATTGTACCACACGTGTGTGAGTAGCTACATCACTCGGAGCAAAGTATTTGTACAAGTTGGTGAAAGTTTGACTGGAGGCTGAGCGCGCACCTGCCGCGCGGTTATTTTTGGCGGTTTTAACGGGCTCAGTATTGAGAGGGTAAAAGTGGAGAAATTTGCCCAGCAGGCCTGATTGTTTAGTCTAATTCCGCTCTGTTGTTTAGGGACTAAAGAAGAGGGCGACCGGGAGATCTCTAGTAGCAGAGACAGTCCACCGATGCGCACGAAAAAGCCTCGCAAAGCACGGACAGCCTTTACCGACCACCAGCTCAACCAGCTGGAGAGGAGCTTCGAGCGACAAAAATACCTCAGCGTGCAGGACCGCATGGACCTGGCCGCGGCTCTCAACCTGACGGACACGCAAGTCAAGACCTGGTACCAAAACAGACGGTAGGTGACCACAGACACAACAAACTCAGACACAACTACAGCATCAACAGAGCTTTATTTTGGTCCTGTAATAAAAAAAAAAATCCTTATAAGAGGAGTAATCCCCACTCATTTAAATAATAAACTGTTAAAAAAATAAAAAAAATCACTCCCTAAATAAACTCACCTTTTTCTACATAAATGATGCATTTTATTTTGATTTATATTGCTGGATATTTTTATTCCAGAGTCATATTCACAGTCCACATGCCTGACAGGCCTTTATTTTGACAATACTTCTACTCATTTCTAATTCATGTTAACTCAAACTTTTATCCTATTCCTTATCGCGGGCACGGAAGGCCTGATGATTTTCAATATTTATATTTTGAGAATAAAATGTATTTAAAAAATAGCTTTATTTTATTTACTGAATACATTTCAGGCTGACATGGTAGTTTCAAAATAAAATACTGTCTCGGGTGTATTTTGCAGAACAAACTGATTCAAAATCTTCCAAAAATGTCAGTTTGTGTTTAGATTTTTTTTGCTTTCTCGCATTTGTCTGCCTTCTGGTTTACAGCTTCACTGGGCCTATTATACATTTAAACACTTCATGTTGTTTTATTTAATTTTGAAGTGTCAAGACATTTTTTTCTCGCAACATACTGTATGTTATTAATGCATATTTTCCTCCTCGGTAGAACTGCTGAAAATGTCCTTGGGTTTTTTACGTATAATATACTAATATAAAAGATATATCTTTTACGCGCAAAGCTTCTTCTAAAATCCTATCGCTTTGCAACTTTTCAAAGTAAAGGTGTTTGAATAATTAATTCTAGAGGCTGTATTTATTGTCCTTGTGCAGGTGTGAGAAAAGTAGGCTTTGATAACTTTGAACCAAAGCATATCACACTTCTTGATATTTTTTTTGCCTAATTAAACCTTAGCCATAATTCTGTGCCTGCAATAATTAGGCCTGTGCATACCAATTAAGGGGGCGTTTGGGGAATTAGCAGGAGAGCGAACTGATTAAATAATTCATCTGTTGTATTTTGATCTGATTTCCAGGACGAAGTGGAAGAGGCAAACGGCGGTGGGATTAGAGCTCCTGGCTGAAGCAGGAAACTACTCGGCCTTACAGAGAATGTTCCCGTCGCCCTATTTCTACCACCCGAGCCTGCTGGGCACCGTGGACAGCACGACGGCAGCCGCGGCGGCAGCGGCCATGTACAGCAGTATGTACCGGACTCCTACGGCGCCGCATCCCAGCCTCCAGAGACCTCTAGTCCCGAGGGTGCTCATTCACGGCCTCGGGCCGGGGGGGCAACCGGCGCTAAACCCCCTGTCTAACCCCATGCCCGGCACACCGCACCCGCGATAAAAACTCGAAACAAGACGAGAAATAGACGGTGACCAGAAACCTGGTTGAACGTGTGATGTGAGTAACTGCATCGGAACCACATTGCAGGACTTGTCCACCCCCCTCCCCCCCAAAAGACCCATTTAAAGACATTTTACAGAAGTAAAGGAGGTATTTAATATAGGCCCAGATAGCCTAAAGCCAGTCCTAAAGACTCTGTCTGTCCGGGCCGAGACAGACCACGAGGACTGCTCCTGTCTGATTGTTTGTTTGTTTGTCTTTTGTACAAATACACTTACATTAGCAAATAAACTTATAAAGTTTATTAGATGGAGAAGAACGGAATGAATAAAGAAGTAATGATACTAATTGAATTGCAGACGCTTCTATTCAAACTTGAGTTAAATTTCATTTTTACGCAAAAAACTTTCACACAAGGAGATGATGCAAAACAATCTTAATTTATCAATTACACATTATTAATAATACACTGGATATATCTTAATACTTTTTATATTATAAGATAATTTACAGCTATTCTGTGGCTCTTATTTGTTAAGTCACAATAATTCATTGCATATACATTGACGTTAAATTTAATAATAATAGTTGTATCGAACCAACATGATCTCACTTCACCCTTTTCTGTTTGAGGCTGACATTTTTATGACAAATATATCGACGGAGTATGGTGTTGAAATTGGAAAATATTTCATTTTTAAAGATAGTGATCACCGACTGGAGGCTTTTTTATTCCTGTTTACCAGCACATATACATATGGAAGCGCAGCAGCTGATTGGTGCATGGTGGGATGAATGGTTTTGATGAGTCGGGTAGTATACTGGGAATGTGGCCTTGGCTTAGCAGCTGTTCCCTGGGAGCGCAGCAGACAATAAGCCTGAATTTCTCAGCGTGAGCGATCAGGAGAAGAAGTCTGCAAGAAAAAAAACAACCCTGCTGATAATCTGCTCCTTCTCCATCACCAATAGGCGTCAGTGAACTTGTTTCAGGAAGTTTTTTTTTTTTTTTTTGGGGGGGGGGGGAATAACCTCTACTGACCTCATTGCATTTTAGGATATTTTTCAGCGTTACAATATGTACATTTGTTTAGATTTTAGGTATTTATTTAGTATTTTTGGCATCACTCCTGCGTTACTTGCATTTTGCGCCCCGTTTTGGCTCATTTCTGAAACTCGATTTTGCGGCGCCTAAATGCTGCTTTTCTGTGATCCCTGATGCTGGTTCAGGAGCAAAACTAAATAAGCGGATGTGGAATTAAATGTTATCAAAATACTTATTTTATGTAGCCTCCTATAAGTGCGCGCCCCGGAGAATATGGCGGGGAGGCGCTTCGTGTGAATTAGCGCCTCCGGGCCCGTTTGTTTGGGTTGCTTTTCGTTTGAAACCATCGCTTATTACACTGAGCCAGATTGACCTTAGCTGCTTTATAAAAAACGAAGGACGCACGCAAACATGCGGTATTACATTACATTTTATTTTTGTAACATTTTGAAGAGGTTATTTTCGTTGCTGATATTTTAATTCCGGCATTTATAAGAGAAAACATTTCTGCATTTTAATTCGCGATGTGGAAATTAAATGGCAACGCGGTCATGTGCAGCTCCCCAGCAAAATACACATGACAGCAGTGTCATTTTGCCAGTAAACACAGGCTTAAGTTTCGCTGTTTCTTAATACTTTGAACACATGTCGCCTGTTTAGGCTGCCTGCTCGTCATTCTCTGCATGGACACTTCTCTCGGTCACTTTGGTTTCACTTTCTGCTTGCATTTTGCGTAAAACACGGACATGCGCCCGTGAGATGCGCTTTCCCCCCCAGTTTAACCAAATCAGCAGTGTCAGAATTATTATTATTGGCTCCAGTGTTCACAGTACAATTACGGTGCGCTCCTCGTAGTCCACTAAATACAGTATCCATTCTCATCAAATCTCAGGGTTTACGGATAACTGAGCTGCAGAAGACGCGTTTGGATGCTGTGGGATAAATCGCTTTCTTCTTGGCCTTGTAAGATTGGGAAAGCAGCTCTGGCCTATATCGCCAGTATTGAGAAATATTAGCCTACCATATTGACCCTACAGCGTCTGCCCATTACTGCAGCATATAGTGCCGACGCATGTTGTTCATATGCATGACTTCTACAGCATTATTTATTTATTGCACTCTGCGGGTGGGAGGGGGTGGGGCTGCTCCAATTCATTAATAATAGCCTAAGCCGTACAGCAGCACTGAATTAATAGGCTGCTGGCACCTCATGCTACCTGGTAATTTTGGGCGTTGCTATAATCAGATTTTCCTCTATATATTTCTATATATTTTGTTGTGTTATTGCTCAAAACAAAGCAGCTTTCAGTCAGATTAAACTGGGCCACAGTGAGTTAAACTGGCATGTTCTACATTTGTTATGGACTTGGTCAATGGCAGCATGAATGTGATTTATTCTAATTAGTATTACTGATTATATCTCCATGAGTTTTAAAGGCAAAAATTAAAATGCCAGATTATTATTTGACTGATAAAATTTAAACACAAAACTATTTTGCATCCTGATGGAACGTGAAATGTGCTGATGTTATTTGGACTACAACTCCCTGTGATTTCGAGGCCAAACAGGAGTTTTTTTGGGGGGGGGGGAGATGAGCAATACTTGAGAAAACACAATCACCGGTTGGGAAAAAAAGGGCAGCAGACTTGAATAAAGAGGATTAGGCCTTTCTTTTACATGGGCGCATATTATCCAGAACAGATGGGCTTTAGAGAGTCGTTTTCTTCTGCTTCTTCTTGCCTCAAGGAACCTTGTTGGGCACTTTAATTGCCACTTTTTTTTTTTCCTCCTCCAACTGATGTAATGGTGGGATATCTTTTTCATTACAATAATGAGGTAACACTTGCTCTCCTTGGCCTCTCATTATCACATCTCCTACATCACTCACTAAACACAAATTTACCCCCCGCCCCCCACCCCCCAAAAAAACCCTCTCGCTAACTTGTCCTATACGTCTTGTACATTATTATCAGCAGCTGCTGTCTACCGTCTCCCTGCCTGATGAGTCCCTTTCATTAGCAGGAGAATTTAAAGCTCTGCATTATAGTAGTTTATACAGCAGATTACATTTTAAAATCATAGCTTCAATTGGAAAAATGCATCACATGGACACATTGGGGTCCCAAACACATACAGTCTAACCTACAATAAGGGAAACTAGATGGTCATCCTTGATGATTTGTGGCGTTTTTTTCAGCATTTTGCATCATTTTCTTCCAATTTTCCAGATTTCAAACCCTAAACACTAAAAGCTTCCAGCAGGAAAAGGTGCAGTCTTCTCCACATATTTAAAATAATGGTTGAAAATAAATACGTACATACACAGTGTCACCTAAATAGCATGGATGTCTTTGTGTGCAAAATAGAAGATTTTAAAAAATACTTTAAAGGAAAGGGGAAAAAAAACTCAACGTTAATTAGCATTCAGTTTACCATTAATGCTAAAATATATAATAATCATTTATACGGGGGGGTTTATGGGTCATAAGAAGCATATTTTTTTAAAACCCATCTGAGCGTTATACATGTTAAATATTGAAGTGTTTTTATGGTTTTTATTTCTTTTAAACTCGTCAGGGATCTTTCCTGACAACTTCTCAGTGAACACTGTGATAAAATAGACCAAAATGAATGTATTTGTCCACAGTAAAAGCATTGCATATAGGAGCACACCGATCCGACATGTGCAAACCGGCAGCGATATCTGGGCTTCGGCTGATACCGAGTACCGATTCGATGCCAGGGTTTAATTATTAAGCTGTATGCTTGACTGTGTGGAAATGACTGGACTTATTCTATTATGTGTAACACAACATCAGGCTTGACTTAAACATTGTCTTCTTAACTTTGTAAAACAAAATTTAACAAATCAATACATAGATGTAAATTTAGTGAATTGTTATTTATTATTAAAATAAATCGAACATCAGCAACTTGGTATAAAATCTTAAAAATTAACAGGGATTACAATTCAGGTGTAAGGCTTTTTAATGCAGCAACAAACTGGTCAAAACTTAAAAATTAAATGACAGTATATAACGAATATAGGTTATAAACACAGAATTGGATTTAATAGATCGGCCTCGGTGTCAGCCTGATATCCAATCCAGTATTGGTGTATCTCAAGTGTATATAGTGTATATATGAAATTAATTGGACATTAATTTTCAATTTACTAAGAAAATGATTTGGTAACTGTGATATCAGGAAATCCATAAGAGTGGTATATTAGGTCGTATCCACATATATAAAGGTCAGTACAATGCAACTGAATGACATGAAAGTGATTATCAAACACAGTTTCCTTTATGTGCAGAGTTACATTTTCTCTGACCCGGCAACATGTTACCTCTAGCCCATCTGTGCTGATATAACAAATTAGTGACTGGATGTATTTGTGATAAAAAGATCTTCCCCTCACTAAAATTGCTCCTAAAGTTCGATTGTTAAGAGCAGCAAGTAACCATTGAGCAGACTTGTTGACACGGAAGCTGTAAGCCATCCACTCGTCATCTCATAAACAGCCGCCTCACGCCTGAGCCCAGACTAGCACGGACATCTGCAGCAGTCCCGCTGAATGATGCCGCGTAGCTGCGACATATCATAGTTTAAATGGCCTCATCATTTCAGCAAATCCAGCCAGTTTCCCTCTCTCTTTTTGTCAAGTGACAGGACAGCTGATGGCAGAGAAGCTCCGCTACCTTTCAAGTTTCAACCAGGCGCCGTCACATGCGACCGCACAACCAAGAAGAAAAAAGTCTGTCAGCAGTGATGTCAAAAGCTTCAATTTTTACAGAGCAATTAGGGGTTTCATCACAGCGGAGTGATGTCAGGATTCATTACGGCTCAGCAACAGCTAATTGCTTCAAGGTTAAAGTAACAGATCTGACGGCATTATATTTTAAGTGACAGACTCAAATTCTGGTGGTGTTTCACAGAGCACAGAGCTGACATTAAGGGAGTGTGCTCGGGAGGATGGGGGCTCAGAAGCAATTGAAATTACTGCACATTAGGATTGTGATTGGTTAGTGTAGCAGGAACTCTCTGAGGAACAATCATGGGGACTGGTGTTTGGGTCTGGAAGGGGAAACAAAGGACAATTCAACATGCACTTTGCAAACATGCTTTCAAGCACTCCGCTCTTGAATTGTCATGAGTATAACGTACTGACCAGGCGGCGACTTCCGGTTCTGAAAAATGAAGCCAAAGCTGAAGTGCCTTAAACCTGCATTCTTTCCAACAGCCAGCAGGGGGCGACTCCTCTGGATGCAAAAAGAAGTCTGATTGTATAGAAGTCTATGAGAAAATGAGCCGACTTCTCACCTGATTTATTACCCCTGTAAACATTGTAAACATGAGTCTATGGTCTCAATCACTAGTTTGAGTCATTTTCAACATAATCTCTATAAATATATTCCTCTGAAACTACTAGAAAACCTAATTTCTGTTAGTACTTTGCTCCTATCTAAACTGCTCAGCACCTTAATGTGCTTGTTTTGCTTTGTGACCCCTTAACAATGAAGCAATATCTCCTTGTGACCACTCATGTATGTCTACAACTTGTGAGCTGTTCAGCTAAAGAGTGATTTCTGTCTCTCAGACTCATTCATTTGAAAAAATGGTTAAGTCCTGAAACGTTAAAGCTACAGCTTTAAGATAAGACAAGCAAAAAAGAAAAAACAGCAACGTAATTTGTACAGTATCATACCTACACAACACTGAATAACTGGCTATTTACACATCTAGCAGACTGATGTAGATCTGAAAAGTCACTCTCATTTTAGCTCTGTTTTGGTCTCCACCAACTCCGGAGAAAGATATTGGCCTCTTTAGGTGCTAAATGCTCCACTGCGTTCACCAGAGTCTGAACCAAAGCAGTCAAGCTGTGGGCCTGACAATCAAAACAATGAGCAGAAAGTCAATATAAAATGCTGCAGAACTGACACTACAGTCGTTTTCTATAGCTCACTACGAGCAACCGCATTCACACGCAAGTAGTCACGTATGACCCGTTGTTTTTCAATTGTGATTTTTATTGTTTCCTTTGCAGACATCCAAAAAGGCAGTCCGATGTGTTTTACAGATGAATATTCACACAAAAACAAAACAAAAATAAGAGTAAAAACACACTAAAAACAGCCGGTACAAATAAGATGTAAAACCTGCGTTAAAGTTAAAAATAAAAAATACACAAAAAAAACAATAATAATAATAATGACATACGTTAAGTATTTTCTCCCATCCCATAATCCCATCTCCATCGCACTAGAACTGTAGGTTTGATATTATGAATACACTAGTTTATTTTTCCGTGATCTATGTTTGAAATGGGTGTGTGATCCATTGTTAATATACAATATTGACTATAGGAGCTTTTACAGCTAAAATCAAGTCAATTTTATTTGTATAGTCCAAAACCACAAATCACAATTTTGCCTCATGGGGCTTTACAGTCTGTACAGGATACGACACCCGCTGCCCTTTACAGTGCGACCCTCTCATGGGATAAAGAAAAAAAACAACCCTTTTTAGCAGGGAATAAAGAAAATATGGAAGAAACCTCAGGAAGAGCAACAGAGGAGGGATCCCCTTCCAGGGTGGACAGACGAGCAATAGAAAGCAGTAGAGAGCTCTGTCTTTAGCCTGGGCTAAGCTAGCACCCTTTTATTTAGACCTTTTCATGTCTTAATGACCCAATTTAAGAGAGAAATTGAAAGTATTTGAGCAAAATGAATTATAGATTGGTGCGTCCATGCCAGAGAGCCACTGGAGTCATTTCTTTCAAATGAGCAGTTGTTTACCCTTGGCTTTTTCTCCTCTTAAAGTAGAATACCTGATCCTTTGAACTGATTGTTTGTTTAACCGCTGCTGGGAATCAAGAATCCCTGAGGTCTGAGTAAGTGTTGATCTAAGGTTGGATTTGAAATAGCCTAATGAGGAACTCTTTGGATAATTAGTGATAGCTGGAATGCTTGTGGATAATTTGAGTGCTTCGCCACCCCGTATGAGCAAGACGGCGGGGAGGAGGGCGGATGATGAAAGAACAGAAAGATCAGGGTTAATGAAAATTAGCATGTCAAGTTAGTCCCTGTACCTCTGTCTTTTCTTTTTTTTTTTTTGAAATCTTTTGTTCCTTCTTAAGATGCATTATTGTTGATGTAATGAACAATTAGCGGTGCGGTTCATTGTAGGGATAAGGTTCTGCTGCTGCTGGATCTGTAACTAACGCTGTGGTAATTGGAGTCAGGGAGGTGTCTGGTGGTGAGGTCCAGCAGGAAAAGAAGAGGTGGCAGTGGGCCTATGGGGAGAAAAAGGCTGTCCCCCTCCTGTGCCCACTCGGTAGTCAGAGAGACACCACAAACAAGAGCTGTGCCCAGTTCAGACAATCATGCAAGTTTGGACTGGTCTGGACTAAACCACCAGTAATTCTGCTTTTGCTGTTTTTCACAGTCTGTGTGTGATTGTGTGCTTACCGACACATAGCCATGACTGGTGTTAGGAAAGATTTTTTAGTCTTTTATAAGATAAGAGTTGTCATTTGTTATTATAGAAGAAAACAGCACATTTACAGTGTTAAAGTGGATATATATCTTGTATATATACAGTTTAGTATATATTGTATTGTTGTTAAGGCAGTGATGAAATACTAAAACAATACTAATACTAAAACAAAAAAAATGAACCAGGAAGTATAAACGTAGCACAGGGAGGAGGTCTGGGTGGATGAGGGGTCAATAAATACCATTCTTTCGTCCAGGAGACCGGTGTTTGTTTACCATGTGAAATCAGAAGTCAACATTGATTTGTTTATCACGTAACTTCCATACATGTTACGTCACTTCTTTCACATCTTTTCCTAAACCTAACCAGATAGTTTTGTTGCCTAAAGCTAACCAAGAAGATCTTGTCCTAAACCTAAACAAGTAGTTTTGTTGCCTAAACCTAACCAAGTTGTTTCCTGTGTTTCCTTATGTCCAGGAGACTGGTGTTTGTACCCCGTGTGAACACTGATTTATTTGTCAGATAACTTCTGTGCTTAAGTTGCATCACTTCAGGAGGTATTTTAACCCAAACTACAGTCTTTTCCTAAACCTATCCAGACCATATTTTCCTAAATAAAACTAAGTAGTTTTGTTGCCTTAACCTAACCAAGCTTTTTCTTATGTAGACAGAAGTTTATTTTGAAAAGATTGTATGCCTGTAGTCAGTGGAAACTGACGTAATTGCTGGACATTTATAGGAAAATGCATGAAAAATGAAGAGTAACTTTTCTTAAGATATACAAACCGAATTTGTGGACATTTGTGAACAAAAATCAGTGTTGAAATCAGCAGGACGAGAACTTAACGGGAGGTGCCATTGATTTAAAGTTATGATGCATTCAGGCTCAAATGTGATCAAGTAAAATGTAGTTTTTGGCTAGAAACTTGAATAAACCCAGTTTGAGGGAGATGTTTTCACAGCGCTCTAAAAAGGTAATAGAGAAGTATGACCTGTTTAACTTCCTAAAAGAAACAGTACACAGACTGTAATGAAGGAGTGGATGTAGAAGTGCATAGGATATATTATTTCACTTTTGTTTTTTAATATGGTATCGAGAATCATGGATACTACATACTAACAAATAATACTTATTAAATTTCTGGTATCTGATACATCCCTAGTATAGTCCACGGTGAAACATTTTGGGTCACCCTAAATTATGTGCCGGTGCACTTACATGAAAAAGTTAAGCGCACCATTGCAACCGATGTAAAAAGTTACTCTGGAGCCCTGATAGATTATAACTTTATTGATCCCAAATCGGGAAATTCTTGTGTTACAGCAGCAGGCTATCCAGGCAATGTACAGGAGCAGTAAATACATAACAAATATACATACATATCAACAGTAGAGATAATACCTATAGTATGCACAATATAAAGAATATATTAGAATATGCTATAAATATACTAGACGACTACAGGTTGCTTAGAAGATATTAAATGTGAACATGGAATAACAATAACATACACAATAGTAAAGTGTGCAATGACATTCGGTATACATTAGCAAAGTGTGCAAGTTACAGTGTTTGTTTTGTACTATGTAGTTTTGTAGTTTTGTGGCCTAAACCTAACCAAGTTGATTTTTTCCTAAACCTAAGTTGTTTCCTGTGTTTCATTATGTCCAGGAGTCTGGCGTTCGTACCATGTGTGAAATCAGAAGTCACCATTGATTTATTTGTCACATAACTTCTGTACCAACCCAAACCACAATATTTTACTAAACCTAACCAAGACCGTCTCTTTCTAAACAAAACTAAGTAGTTTTGTCACCTAAACCTAACTTAGTAATTTTGTTGCATAAACCTGTCTAAGTAGTTTTATTGCCTAAACCGAAGTATTTTTTTTGCCTAAACCTAAGTAGTTTTGTTGCCTAAACCTAACTAATTTGTTTCCTACGAAGACGTAAGTTTATTTTAAGACTGTTTGCATGTAATGAGCAGAAACTGACACGTGTTGCTGGACATTTGTAGGAAAACGCCTGAAAAATGAAGAGTAACTTTAGGTAGGATATAATACGGACTGTTATGAGGATCTGCTGCTGTGTTACACGAAGATTGTTAAAGAGAGCTGTGGAAATAACGATGGACGTCATGTTGTAATGATAAATAATATGCACAGAAGCAACAAAAGCACAACCAGAACTGATTTTTACAATATGGCACAGCGAGGGTGACGCCATCAACCTCGTTTCCATCCCATTGTATGTTTTTGTTTTGGATCACAAGAATAAGCAGCGAGCGCTTGCCGGAGTTTGTGTTGTGGTACAGTTAATTACATTTTTTAAATTAAGGCTGTCTCAGATCAACTTGGTGAAGAGTGACATTGAGAGCAACATCGGGTGTGAAGAGAAGGGACTGATAAGAGTTTACAAGTACCTGCGATGTGCAAGCACAGGCCTGCCGAGTGGTGAAATGTGATTAGGAGCTTGTGCTAAGCACTGTCTGGCCCCTCTCACCACTTTACTGCTGCAGGCTCGGGGCCATGCAAGTTGTTGATTGGCACAGCTTTTCTAGATATTTCACAACTACCAACTCCTGCTAGAATTTGAACGACTATATTTCCAACACATCGATATGCAGACGTAGTGTATGTCTCTATGTCATGCACGTAAAGTGGTGAGAAACTTGGACATATGGGGGCGCATAAACAAGGGGAATCGCTAAAAGTGTTGCTAAATGGATGAGGGAGGATCAGATCACCAAGGGAGTCAGAATGGTACATTGACACATTGTTTTTCACTGGCAGTTGGAAATAAACAGAGCTTTTCCAGGGACAAAACTGGCCTTTCTCTGCATTAACTATGGGTATGGGCTTTTTATAAGGTTATTTTCCCCGTAGCCACACAAAGCAGCTACCCCCCTGGTTGAAGCGATTTGCTGTTCACAATGCCTCAGCTTAACCAGCTAGGTCAGGTCAAGTTGACTCAGACAATAGGGACTTTAGTGTCTCACCCACAGCACCGAGTGTCGCGGAAACAAAGCAGTTCGCTGCAAGTGGAGCAAACATTTCATAAAGTCGTGGCCTCAGTCTATAAATGTCCTGTCTAATCTGCTCGTTCTCGTCAAGCAGACCTTTTATCCATGTTCAGACTAAAAAAAAAATAGTACCGTATTACTTCCAGAAAAAAAAATTAACAACAAAATCTATTTTCAAACTTGATTATCTTACTGCCATTTTTATACATGTATGCAAAATATTAAGGTCTTATTATAGTCCGCTTTGCACTTAAGATGCTTGAACACAATAAGGATACGGTGAAATTGCACTGTGATTATTATTTTTATTATCATTTTTTGTCTTTCACTGAAATCATACCATGATGGTATTCAAATTGTGCTGTGCAAATGAATGAACCAAAATAATGATCCAAGATTATGTTTTAATCAGGAACATTTTGCCTGCTGCTGTCTGAAAATAAATATTATTATCAATATTGTGATACTAATTTCAACCATAAAGCCCAGTGCTACAATGAACGTTGAAAGAGAATAAGAGCAGACGTCGATTAATCAATTAGTAATTAATAGGAAATAATTACGATCATTTTTTAAAAATGTAATTATTAAAGCTGTCAAAGTTAATGCGCTAATAACTCATGAACGTAAATTTGTTTTAACTAATTTCTTTAACAGTTTTAAAGCTGGAGTGACGATACTGGCATCACATGAAACTAGAAAACTTAAGAAATCCAGCAGTCCAACCATTCAGCCAGGTCACACCAGCTGGTCTGAGGCTGAATATCACTCCAAACTTACACTAAATCTTGGTGAGGAAAAACTGTCATGGCCATTTTCAAAGGGGTCCCTTGACCTCTGACCTCCAGATATGTGAATGTAAATGGGTTCTCTGGGTACCCATCAGTCTCCCCTTTACAGACATGCCTACTTTATGATAATCAGTGCAGTTTGGATCAAGTCATAGTCAAGTCAGCACTCTGACACACTGACAGCTGCTGTTGTCTGTTGGGCTGCAGTTTGCCATGTTATGATCTCAGCATATTTTTTACGCTAAAGTCAGAACCTGTGAGGGTTTTTGGACAATATCTGTCATTGTTTTGTGTTGTTGATTGATTTCCAATAATAAATATTTACATATGTTTGTATAAAGCAGCATATTTGCCCACTCCCATGTTGATAAGAGTATTAAATTTTAAATACTTGACAAATCTCCTTTTAAGGTGCATTTTGAACAGATGAAAAATGTGATTAATTTGCGACTAATCTTGAATAACTATGGACAATCATAGATTAATCACAATTGATAATCACACTATTTTGTCTGGTGAAAACATACCCTTATTAATATTGTGATATTAATTATAATGCCCAATGCTACAATGAAGAAAATGGATTAGTATTAGTCTACTAATCAACTAGTAATTAATAGGCAATAATTCCAATATTGTATTAATTGTATAATCTATCTCTCTCTCTATGTATATATATATATATATAGATATATGTACAAACGCACAATGTGATTATTGAGTTTTTCTCTGATGGCTAACAAACAGATAAATCTTTGGGGGTTTGGGTTGGGTTGGCTTTGTTTGGGTTTGGAGAAAAGACATTTGAATATGTCAGTATGGACTCTGGAAAATTTCTCACTATTTTCTGTCATTTCACAGAGCAAAATATGAATCAATTAATAAAAGAAACAACTTGACAGATTATTCAGAGGATGGGGTTTCTTAACCTACGCTGACAGAAATAGTGTTTTTAATGTACGACCTTTAGGTTTTTCAGCACATGTAGACAACGTAGTATCATTAGAGGTTGTCATTCTCTGTCGCTGTCGTCCTTCTCTGAAATGACATGGGGAGAGGCCCAATTATAACAGAACATATGTGCGATAATAGGGAGATAATTGCATGGTGTTACCCGTACCCATTTTAAGACCCAGCAGCTAAGTCTCCACTCAGCCGCCGTATGAAAAATACATTTCAGCTTGCTCATTCTAGCCCACCGATACTGCAGCGCCAGCCTCCAGTTATCGTTACAATATACAGTAGCTCTGATATCAGGTGCATAGCTATGAAATATAAAGTGTTACCACCATGCCTGAATGCTGGAATTCAAAAGAAAATTCCCTGAATATATCACAGAGGCCGTATACGTTGTCCATACTTTGTGGATGTGCACATCAACACCTACGGGAATTCATATACTAAAGGTCTCACAGCAGCATACACAATGGCTGCATATAGCAGGGAGATGAACATCTGATTTGTCACATTTGAAACGCTAATGTTTAAACCAAAAGGAAGAGCACACAGTAATGTGTTCATTCATCTGCATAAACACCACCTGTCCCGGCGCAGACAACTCCTCAAGCAGCGAAAGTTTAGTGGCAGCCTGCTCGCGAGCCAATCAGCGGGGGCCCAGCTGTGGTTTCACGAACCCGTAGCGTTTTTCAAGTGTCAGAAAGCGCTCTGAGTACCGTTGGTGGTGCTAGAGAGAGAATACTTTCATTTCATGTCATCCGCCAGCGAGACGAATAGGCGACACGATAACAAAAAGAAAAACAGGGTGTGCTATCACGATTGACATCCAAAGGTAATTTATGCTGGCCCTTTATTTACTCACGCAGACTCCGTATACACACTGAGAGCCGCTCTTGAAGGCTAATTTGGAGCATATTTGGCATATTGCAGGCCCTCTCTCCTTAAGAATTTCCATCATTTGTCTCAGGCATGAGCAATGTGTTATCAAAATCCAGAACAGCATTGATCACCTCGCCTTTTTTTTTTTTTTTTTTTTTTTTATTGTTATCATCCCTGGAACAGCTCCTTAGTGCCAAAGCTTTTGTTTGTTTTCCCTGTTGTTTTTTTCTACACTGATACTAGAACAATACTGTCAGTTTCTGTCTTGACTCTTTTCCAAAAGTGGAATATGGCATGTTCCTCAAATGGTATCTGTAATGAAAAGGAAAGCTTGCCTCACATGACACCTCTTCAGCTGCATGGGAGGGACAAACGCTTGTAGTTTGTTTTGATGGTTAAAGAGGGGATGGCATATGGCATCGTAATTATTTGAATAAATTACCGCGGAGCACTGATAAATGAAACCGAAGTGCTGTCAGATCTTGATCACATAATTTTTTTTAAAGCGCAATTCTTTTAGAAATACAACCGCAATTCTCAGAAGGCTTTTTTTTTTTTAATTATATGTCATCTGCTCCCTTTATTTTATTTTTATTATTTTATAAATGCAATTCAGTTTCCCATTGCTTTTGATAAATGCAGTCCAGCGAGTAACAATCTTTCTTTTTTGACTCAGGGTTAGCTTTTTTCATTTTCCGCAATTGTAGTTTAGGTAATGGTCACTTCTTTCAAGTAGTCCACTTTCAAGAGAAGCTTTTAAAGGTAGAATTGTGGGTAAGTCGACTGTCACCACCAAAATCGTATGACTGATCCGCGAGGAAGAAAGGGCCAATTAGAGATCATTTGGCAAAGAAGCTTTCGATTGCTTTCACTCCCGTCTTATTTGGTCTTTTGTTGACCTCTGCTGAGAGCAAAGGCGGATTCTCTGATAACCAGGAGAGGGGCCGCTGCCATGCTGCTCTTTCATCTCGCATTGTGAGAGCACAAGTGCCTGTGTCCGCCGACCGCCTTAATCATCTTAATGCAACTGATACTGCCTGTTGTTATGAGCCTCTGGTCGGATTCAAAGAGGCCCACAGATGCGCGATGCTGTGGAGGCTTTTCCGCAGACCTCTGCGGCCAACAAGTGCCATGCGGGTTAGAGATGGAGGCTGGGGGGTCACGGGATGTGCAGACAACACTCAGACAACCTGTCTGCAAGGCCATGCTGGTTCCTCTCTCCTTTCCTTCCATATCCGCGTCTTTACAAGGGCTACACAGCACATCTGATATGATATGTGGGTGATGGACCTTTGTTTAGTTCAAAGGTTCATACCTCTTTATTCCTAAGTCCCTTTGTGGATCCTCGGGCCTTGAAATATGTATAACTGTCCTTTTTTATTCTAGCCATGTGAAGGGGAAATCAAAGCCAGAAGTTTCTGTGAGAATCGGTTTGAAATGGAGTGTCCATACGGTGTCATCATTTCTTAACCTGCTACCTGGCGCAGAGCTCTTCGTGACCTCCAAACCATGAGCACCCGCTATAGGCTCAGCTACAGCATCAAAACACATTATCATGTGTTTCAGGTGTGTAGCTGTGAATATTGTCCGGTAAATCGGGATGATTAAATTTCCTAACGTTCTAGTTTTAGCCGTGATATCAATATGAAGCACCTACTGCATAGTGACATATACCAACCAATCATTGATCATGTTTAGGGATGCACCTATATTGATACTGAATCGGACATCGGGATATCGGGCTGATACTGATTCACATATCTGGATCAGATATCAGTGACAACTGGGGCAAATCTATTCAATTCAGTTTTATTTTTATATACTATATACATTATATACTGTAATTTTAATTCCTGTTGAAGTTTGAACAATTTGTTGCTGTATTGAAAAGGTTTAAATTTGAATGACTTACTAAGTCGCTGGTGTCTGATTTATTATTTTAACCATAAATAAGTGCATACATGTATAACTATGTATTTCCTGGTCACATTTGGTTTTACAAAGTTAGAAAAGCAATGTTTAAGTCAGGCTTCATGATGCCTTACACATAAAAGTTTTAAAATAAAAAAATTACACCTTTATGTACTAAAATATTCAACAACTTGATAACAAGAAATACAGCAGCTATTTGTCATCTATCAACAAACTGATGAAACCTGACATGAACTAGTATGATACGCACAGCAAAAGACATAACACATGGTGTAGTCCTACTTTTTTTTTTTACCTGCAATATACAGTACAATGTCACATTTAATATTCATTCATTCAAAGTCACTAAAAATTAACTTCATATATCTCTTTATTAAATCCCAACTTGAACACCCTCAGCTAATTATTAAAGCTAGGGTTGGCGATCTTCTTCAGATGCATTTTTTTGTTATATATGTTGAAATTCTCATTACATCCCGACAGCAATCAATAAATCAAATTGCTCTCACGCAAAACACACAAAAATGAAAAAAATCTAATATCGTATCTGCGGCTCTCACAAGACTAAATGAGCCTAATACCTGCTGCCTGCCTGTGTACTTGCTGGCTAGCTTGTGTGCGTTCTGCCATGCACTCGATGTGCATCATTGGACGGCCTATGGAGGAAGACCTTTTCTGATGGGGTGTCAGTGTTGGTGACTTGGCTACTTTCTCACTACATTTAGCAACAGTCTGAGCTACTGTTGCTACTACTTTCAGTGGAAAAGAGTTGGTCACCCTGGCTTGGGGTTTTTTGGTAGTAAATCTAGCATTGGTACTCCACATATGCTAGTGTATATGTGACAAGAGTAACGGACAGAAGATTGACAAGTGAAAACCTTATTGTAAGGTGTGAATGGTTTAGGGATGGGAATCGCCAGAGGTCCTAAACTACAATATTATCAAGACACTTAAATCACGATTCAATTTTATTGCGATTTTAAACATTTTGCAATGTGCTGAGCATTGTGATAATATGCAGTATATTGCAATATATTGGGATTTATTACTTTTTTTTAATAGCAAGTTATGCAGTTTGTCAACATCTCAGAGGTCAGGGGACCAGTTTTTCCTCGCCAAAACTTAGCGTAAATGTGGAGTGTTATAGCGTTCCTCCCAGCAAGTTATGACATGAAATGGTTGGTACCAATTGATTCCTTAGGTTTCGTAGTTTCAGATGATTCCAGTGTCTTCATTCTAGCGTTAAGACTGAGTCCTCTACAACCCCTGAAAGACAGAATAGCTGTTGGGCCTGTGCCTTATTTAGAGATTAGTAGTTTATATAATAAAAGACATGTATCAATACAATACTGCCACGCAAAATATCAATGCTATGCTGTATTGTTGTTTTCCCCCACCCTTAGAATGGTTAACTGTGCTTAATAAAATGATTAGAGTCTGTGTTAAACCGTCTCTCTGGGAGAAACTGATGACAGACAATAGAAATTGTCTGTAATACCTGTGTCTATTGTCTGCTGTATATAGGAAATTTAATTGAGTAGTGCAGAAGCCTTACAAAAGGACACAGAGAGACACACAGCCCTCCAAGGCATGACATTGTTTTTGACTTGGCAAAGTGCTGAGCTCAACAGCAGACCACTAACAAGGAGACAATCACCCCTGAAGGAAGGATGCATACACAGAATGGCAGGAGGACTCTTCTTTAAAGGGAAAGTGGTAAGCACTCACCATCCAATACTCCTGTGGTTAGTCCCTCAGTCATAACAAAGGTCTACCGGACCGGTGATTTTCATACTCCGTTTCTCCCGCTCTGTTTTATATTTGCACTGTGGTTCAGCATTAAGATTTCTCTTGAATATCAATAATTTAGCTTTTGCTTGGAGTTCATTTTCAAAGCACTCAGTGAGATGGAGAAAAAACTGTATCAACTTGCTTTTATCTAACACTGAGAACAAACCAATCTAAGGCATTGATGTTATTTCGCTGCTTTGTTGTCTGAATTGGAGCGTTGATCCCCGAGACACAGTAGAGGTTTTGTTTTTATCTTTGGATTAAGGAAGCATTGGTCTTTTTTAGATTGGGGAGAATGCTCTCGCAGGGGTCAAATAACAGATTAATAGGTCCAGTAATGAGCTCCCTGGAGTGTCCAAGTCTCTCCGACTTCCCCAACCTCCATTATGTCCTTTTATGATGGATGGTGGCAAACATCATTCACACATCTCAAAGAAAAATGACTAGGATGCCATTTGTGTGAAGGAGAAACATCAGCTGTAGTGATGCATTGTTGTGGTATGATGTTCTCTTTTGTATCTTTGTTTGTCATCCATGCTAAACTGTCAACGCCGTCTCCTTTTGTTTGGTCTCTCCTCGCAGCAACAGGAATGCTAACACGCCACTCTGGGTTCCTTGAAGGTGCTTAAAGCAACTTGGGTTTTTAGATCTGGAGGATTCGTCTGCTTTGATCCAATCATGCCATTGATGCTCAGACCACACACTTAAAAAATCTGAATGACAAGACACCAAGGCTGCCCATTCTTTCATCACAACAAGCCACTTACTGATAAATGAGCACAAATCAGTGAGCGATGGTTCGAGGCGATCACATCTACACAATGCAGTGACATTAATTTTAGTGCAGGTTTCGTAATGTTAAATCCAACTGGCAGAGAAGATTTTTGAACTTTTTGTCTGGCCAGACAGAATGTTAATATGAGGTGCAAAATACCCGAATTTCTTTCTGGGGATTAATAAAGGTTCATCTTATCTTATCTTATCTTATGACATGGACATTTTGATTTTGTTTTTGTTTTTTGCATCCAATACTGCCTTATTTGCCATCATGCATTTTTCATCATGTGTTCTTCATCAGTCTCATGTGAATGTGTATAAATAGTACGGACAACAAGGACATTATGGGTGTCATGACAACACATTTCAGCATTTTTGCATTTTCGTGTGTCATTTGCTTCCCTCTTTTTTTTGTCGTGTTTTTGCCGCACAACAAAACTACAGTAACGGGCGTAGTTAGGTTTAGGAAGCAAAACCACTTAGTAAGGTTTAGGAAACAAAACCCCTTAGGTTTAGGAAAATGTCAGAGTCGGGCTTACAATAAATATGTAAACTAAGTAAAATCCATATGGAAACAAAAATATATCACAAGCTTGACAAAAACACGTCAGAAAACATCACTAACATAACTTCAAAATGATTCGACAACACTTTGGGATACGAACACTCGTGGTTGAATGTCCTGTATTTGTTGGACCCTCCCACCATAAACTTTTCTTGTCTTTTTATCACTACGCTCACATTTCAGTCTATGTCACTAGCTATATTATTGCATATTTACTTCTGGTATGGCACATTTCTGCAAATGTTTTTACACTGCAGTCAGTTCAGACTACATGGTCTACAAATGACACGCCATAAACAAGAATGGGATTCTTATTTCATGCGAAATCACTTGCGATTACCACATCATTCATACAGCATTTAATGCGACTGGACTGGTTCAGTCTGTTCTCATTCCCAAAGTATCAAATACTGAGGCTTTGTCACGACCGCCGGCGCATAAAGCATCCTTTAGCGCTTGTATGAAACGCACCGGACGTTCCATTTACTACAACTACTATCTGCGGCAACAGCAAACACTATGAAAAAGTGCGCCGGGAGTGTAGTAACGTGGTTTAAAAAGCAAAAAGACGGCTGGGCGGGCTGGAAACTGTTCATGTTCTGTGTGTTGAGTTTCATGTTACAATCAGCTGTTCGTTTGTGTCCCGTGGTCACAATGATCAGTCATATTCACAAAACAAACAAACGTAGAAGTTTAAGCCAAACACCGATATCATTATCAGTACTGATACCGAATTACATGCATATTAAAACACAAGACCGTTTTAATAGTTGATTACAAAAAATGTTTATTGTGTGATCTAACATTGGGCGGATCCTTTTAAGGATCTTTTTTTAATGGGGAAAAATTATGATTATGGCAAATTAATTGTGGTAAAATTAGTTTTAGCCAACCTAAATGCTCTATTAAAGCTTGCAAAAGATTGTGGTTGGTTGAAGTAAATTTAAAGGCATAGTACAGTCTGTGAAAGGACTTAAAACCTGGGCTCCCGAATGAAAGCCAGACTCGCTACAGGCCAACGCGTTGGATGTAAATTGCGAGGTGCGGAAGCGTCCAATTTAGAAGTCAGTCGTAGGGATGCTGGGTTGTGTGATCACTCCAGTGCTGTGCTCCCCCATTATAAAGCTGAGTCATTAAATTTAGCCATTACCAGATGGAGAAATTGTGATAGTGTTCACAGCTACAATTTTACATTAAAATGAATCAGGAAGTATTATTTTTATGTTCTGGTATGCTGAGACATTGTTCATTAAGCCCTCTGGAAATGTTGCAGGAAAACCAGAGTTTCACACCTACTAGCTAAATCCCAATTTATGGGCTGCCGTGTCGTATTGGAAAATCTTTGATGAGCAGCGGGGAATGTTAAAAATCCTTAACAGTGTCGGCCTTGTCATCCCATGGCTGGTTAAGAAGTGTCGGGAGCGGAGCATAATCAGCTGCCAGAGCGGCTCCCCTGGTCAGATATCTCTGTCCACCATCATTAACTGACCTTACACGTGTAGAGAATAACCACAGGGGGAGGACAGACAGTACCGCGGTCACAGGAGACAGAACTCAGGAGGTGATTACTTTATGCTACACCATGGAGCGATGCTAATGACCTCTGTGCTCTTGCATTAATGGCCTTTGCTGTCACATTATCATGTGGCAGAGGTGGATGAAGAGGTCCTCACCTCTCTGAGACAGTTTAATCAGAAAAAGCTCTACTAATACTCTGAATGAGGCTAGATAATAGGACGTGCAGGGATGAGCAACTTCGATGGTGTCGTGGGACAAAAAAAAACTTCTGTTGTCATCTACAAGAGAGTTGGAGGGTGTTTATATGTGATATTCTTAGTCTCACATTTTTGGCATGTTATTCCTATATGATTTGATACGCAGGCTATAAAAAGCAGGTTTAGCTCTTTGTAATAGTTCAGCACTTTGCTTTCTCTCCAAGAATTCGATTAGAAGATTGATGTCAATCCCATGTCAGTGTGTCATGTACAATGACAGAAATATAATTGGAGTAACAGCGTGTTGCTTCGCCACTAAGCCGGCAGCGAAGGTAGTCACAGAACTGAATTGACATCAAAGGGCAATTCACTTTTACTTACAGTAATGTTGTAAAAGGAGCAGACATCATGGCGGGACTACACCCAGAACCTGTTGGTTCATGAGTGAGGCTGCAAGTTGGTTTATATGAAGTTAGGTTAGCCCACTACAATGGTTAAAATGGCTGCCACTCCTGCTACATTGATTTGAATGGCAATCTCCGTTCTGCTTGTATTTCTGTGTGTACAGCACAGAGCTGGAGTCCTGGCAGGGTTAGCCTAGCTTAGCATAAAGACTAGAAGCAGGCAGAAACAACTAGCCTGGCCCATGAGAAAAATATATTAGAAATATCAGATATCAGAAATAAACTGTTTGTTTACTGTATAAGAAGTGGCCGTCGTCATCACTGGTTTGTAGCTAAGAACAACCGAACGCTGAATAAGACATTTTTAGGCAAAGCAAAAAGGTTATAATTAACTTTCATGAACTGAAAACAAACCGTGAACGAATTAAAAGACGAAACATGGACAACTCCCAGACCGTCAATCACAAGGTAGCCACGTCCTAAAGCAGCCCCTGCTTTATGGTCTGTTTGACTCTAAATGGGACCATAATTTACTAAATGAACATCATGCTGTATTGAAGAAAACTAGCGATTGAGACCATAAACTCATGTTTACAATGTTTGCTGAGGTAATAAATCAAGTGAGAAGTAGACTCCTTTTCTCATAGACTTCTACACAATCAGACTTCTTTTTGCAACCAGAGAAATCGCCCCCTGCTGGCTAGTAGAGAGAATACAGTTTTAAGACACATCCTCATTGGCTTCACTTTACAGACCCAGAATGAGGTTTTAGGTTAACTTTTGTGCTGACGCAATTTCTCAATGAACAGCAGGCGCAGTGACGGTCCCCGGCTTCATGGAGTGTTGTCGTCACAATGCGATTGGGATTGTCGTGCGTATACTGGGAGCAAAACCTGTGCTCACAGACAGGAGACTCTGGACGGACCACTGCAACGTGGACGGCGATGCTCAGGAGAAAGACCGGCGTCAGTAGGTAAGCTACTTTTCATTGGCCTTGCCAGCTTGGCTACTTGTAGTAGGAAATAATCATACACAACTCAACTGTGCTTGAAAAATGACTAAAATGTCATCTCAGGATGTATCTGTGAATTTTCCATCAGCTTTTTTAATGTGTGGGTATACGGTACGTCACCCAGCAAAAGAATCTACAGCTCAGTATTAATAGTATGTAGGCTACTAAAAATACAAATGTCATTTTCAAAATGACTTCCTACTGACATGTAGCCAGCCCTGGTAGTATTTTTGAAATTAAACCCTGAATAATGTTGTCATACTCATAGCTGATGTGGTCTATAAAATAACACAGTAGCTTGTCAGCAGGCACTAATAAGCTAGCGAATTAGCTCCCTCGTACTTGTACTGGCTCACCGACAGTATCCAGCAATATACGCTATAGCTGGAGATTCTGTTTATCAAGACATAGCTCCACTATGTAATTGCCCCGTAAAATCTTCAATAGGTTTTACATTTCTTTCTTGTACATTTTAAACCAAAGTCAGTATAATGTGTTGATTAGTCCACTTTATAGGTGTTGGTGAGGGTTTTTTTTTTCCTGCTTTGGACGGAGCAAGCTTAGCGCTGCTTCCTGTCTTCATGCTAAGATAGACTAAGCACGTCCCAACTCCATGAGCTTTACGGTATATTTGTTTCTCATCTTTCCTGAAGAAACTTATTTAATAAAACTATTTAGCCACAGTAAAGTGTTGGGGGAATATGCACAAATGTTACAGGTTCGGGGTAGAATGGGGGATTTTTGTGCTTTTTCACCTATTTTCCAGTTTAAAGGAAACATTAAGAATAATCTGTGCAAAAAGAAATAATCTCCCAGAAATGACAGTACTGCTGCCTCAGTCGAGAGGATCCCGTCATTCTGAATTCAGCCGCAGTTTCTATCACAGCCTCGCTATATGTCATTCAGAGAGGCAAAGCTTTATGTATCTTAGGACCAAATTTCAAAGAGAAAAGAGCTGATTGACTTACGGGCCCAACTTCCTTTTTTTTTTTCATTCAGTGAACCTCAGCTAGAGTGAATGCAAATCAAGGTAGGTGTATTAACGGACATCTCTCTCACTGTATGAGACGGGGACTTAACGTCATGCTAAATTGTTTGTCTTGTGCTCTGGGTTGATCTCTTCATTATATGGCTCTTGGAGGATTATTCCAGGATTTGGACGATCCCTCTGACTCATAATGTGAACGGTGAAAGCAACGCTGAGGTGTATATTGAAGTGGCATGTGGGGAAATGAAACGGACGGACTATATAAAGTCACTCGGATTTTTAAAGTCACATACACCTACTCTCTAATTTTATTAATACGTTGTTTAATGCTCGGTGTATGATAAAGATGTGAATTTAGGAGTGGGAAAACATATTGATTCAACTATGTATCGCGTTTTTCCTTTTTTTTTTTTTACTATTTCGACATTTTTTTAATACCAGAATAAATGTATTTGCTTCATCTGAGTCTGTGGAGGTAGGAGGAGTAACGTAGTGACGTCCTATTTGTTCCGTATCCGTCAACCAAAACAAACTTCAGCGAGCCGAAGCGTGAAAGTAGAAAACAGCGGAGGGTCCACGTGGATACGACCTGCAAATCCAAAGTGGTAAACACTACACTTACAGTAAAGTATGGAAACACTTTGGGTTTCACACACTGCAGGAAAAGCAGAGGTAGACATCACGGCTAAAGGGGCATGCTAACTCAAGGACAGGAAATGTTTTAGTTCTGTGGTAACGTGCGGTCAAGCTAGCTCATTGATGTTAAATGCATTCAAACAGCCCGATGGAGCTGACCATGGATGGATAAAGTGAACGGAGCTGACGGGAGGGCTAGAGAGATGTAACGACTGTCCCTTATATATAAAACACCTCTAATTTGTGAGTGAATTGTCTTTATTTTTTGATTTTTGGGTTACTTGACATTTTTAAATTAATACTGTCTGACAATGACTGCTATATTTGACTTCAGGACATCTCTGACTATGTGCTGAAAATCAATCATTTTACTGTTTTTATGTAGATATTTTCCAAAGTAAAAGTCCCCAGAAGTGTATGGTTCAACTTTTCCCCATGATCGAGTGTTAAAAAAAGTTTACAAAAATTGCAATAAATTGTAATATTGAATTGCAATACACTATACTTAAAAATCGCAATACATATTGAATCGGCACCAAAGTATTGTGATAGTATTGAATCGGGACGTAGGTGTATCGTCCCAGCCCCACTAAAATTCCTGATGACCCATATTTGGTTTAACCCTTTTATCTCACTGACCCCATAACATCCCTGATGTTATCCAGTCGATGCTACACATTATTCTCGCTACTCTTGTGTCAAGTGGGGCCGTAACTTGTGTGTTTGGGTCGCCCAACCGGTACTGATGTCAACACACTTTCATCCCTGCTTGTGCGGAACCAGCCCTGAAGGCAAATGTGCTCATTCACAAGGTCGAGTGGACAAGGCTCTTTGGGATGCGATGCACAGGACATACGAGAAGCTATCACATTATATTTATATCGGCTGCGTCCGGAGCTATTTTAGCCAGCTCATGTTGAGGGTTTACATTGCTTCAAACCCACAATTTCTGCCTTATTTTGTCACGTAATTCATGTGCTAAAACGGGCTAAAAGCTCAATGAATCCTTCGTTTTTGCTTGAGCAGCCAAACAGAGGACATAGCTCCTCGGTCTCTGTTTCTCTATAGCAGACAGCAGCGGTTAAATGGCTGCCGTGTGATTCCTGCGTCTTCAGCAGACCCAGGCCTGAAGGAAAAGTGTCGTCTTTGAATTCGCTGCAGAGACACAGAGCTCTGGCCCCTTTCTCCTCTCAACTTCCCCCTTGAAGTTTTTTTTTTCTCTTTTATAGCTGAAAAGAGAGCAGGATTGTGCTTTAAAAAAAACGAGGGGGTTTTTAATCTGGGGAATGAGTGCTTTGCCATGCAGCCCAGCTCTAGAGAGAGTGCCAAGCAGGGCCGGGCAGTGTATTAATATTTAAATTCCAGTCCAGATAATCAATAGAAGGGGGTACTTCTGTGCGCTGTTACCCTCAGATGGGAAACGATAATAGGGAGAAAACCTGCTGATTAGCCTCCTTAGAAGCTCTCTTCTCTGTGTAGTGCTCAATACTTTAGGAGTGATTATAACCTATTGAGGCAGAAAACCTGATCGAATATAACCCCTTTTGAATTCCTTGTTCCCTCAATAGTGTGTCAAAAAGAGCATTCAGCGGTTCGTGTTGCAAAATCGCCGCCTTTCTGAGTTATTCTCATTTCTTCTTTGCATATGGTGCGCACGGAAAAATTTCAGGCGGCCTTTATGTCCTAAGATAATGCTTTAATATGGGTGCCACTGCCATAACAAGCAGCAATAGGGAACTTATATTTTATTCTTCTTTTCAGTGTACATAAAAAATCCCAGCTTAGTCCTTTTTGTCTTTTGAATGCTTTGAACTCCTTTCAGCCTTTAGGGGGACTTTTTGTGCCGTGGACTGTGGTGTGCATTCACTGTAAAGGCACTCAATACCGCAATAAGACCACAAGCAAAACTGAGTGTCTTAAGCGGGACCACACATCTAAGGCATTTGCATAATTTAAGGGAGGGGGGGGGGTTAAAAAAAAAAAAAGGCAAAAACCAACCCTCTTCATTTAAGATGAGAATTGAGGCTGCGCATACCTCTCTCGACCTATTGGGTTACTGCACGTTTTGGTCAAAATGGCCCAACAAAGTCTTGGAGCCTTTCAGAGCTGAGATTCGGATTTTCGTGGAGTTAAGGTTCGAGCCACTTTACCATCTTTTCATAACACGGTGTGTCTGAAAATCTGAATGTTTAAGAGAGGTCAGGATTTTTTTTTTTTTTTGCCATTGTCCTCACTTAGATAAAGAAAAGGGTGTGTGGGGAGGAGGTGGGACGGGGTTTGGGGGGGGGGGGGTCGCCAATGCTTTTCCTGAGGATAATATCTCGTTTGAAGGGCCAACAGAAAGAAAAGCAGAAGGAGTTGAAGTAGTGATGGCGAGTATCTTGAAAGAGAGCAAGGCCAAAGCTGAACTGCTCAGTTCATTTTCCACCTCACTGGCCACCGTAATCCATCTTGGCCAGCTGCTAACAAGATTGAGTCTGAAGTTTACCTCCACAATGAGATAATCAGATTAAGATGCACAAAGATCAAATAATGACCCGGCTTTAGGGCAAGTTCAGCAGGCCCTTGATTGCGATGTGTGGTCCTTCAGACATATTAAAGAATTCAAATTGTCTCGCCATAACGTGCGAAATGATCAGAGAAATATGTCTGATTGGTTTGTTTCATTTTGTTGGTTTTGCAGAAATTTAAAGCTTCATTCTGTCTTTGCTGTAAAGATAAATGTGTGAATTAAAAAAAAAAAAAACTGTTTAGGTTTTATATGATGTGTTATATGATTGAGAAATTTTGTAAATTTTTGTACCCAGACCTCTCTTCTCCTGGACTGCTTTGCTTTAATAGAGTAACGGGATTATTCAGACAGGCATACAAATGTGATTGTCTCACAGCAGATGGTGCGCACTGCTTCACCTTTGAGAGAAGTTAATTAAGCCCGCCATATTGTGCCTATCCAGGGGAAAAAATGTAGATGAATATTGAGCAATCGAACCCTGTCTCTTTCTCAGTCCTCAGCGTCGAGGACAGAGGAGGCCATTGACACACAGTTATGTACAGAGTTCAGTTAATTCCCGTCCACTTTTCCAGCTCTCTCTCTCTCTGTTTTCCCGTATTTCCACAAACCTCCAGAAGGTTCGGCTGTCGGTAAATGTGCCGCGCCACGGCGGCTGCCAAATTCTCAAACAACCTCCGTTGTGCCATATCAAATGGGCCAGTGGGAGGGAACTTTCCTAATTCCCCTACACTGTCGCCACCAACAAATTACCTTCCATGACCTTACAACAACAAAAAAAGTCAGTTTTCACGCCTGTGTCATTCCAGTTATAATCTAACGACGGTTAGAATCTAATGGAAGTCAGAAAACTTAACCTCTATATTAAACGTTTTCTGCTGTGAGGTTTTTCTAGTTAACCCGTCAAACGCCAGACGACTTAATCGGCTACACTGTGTATTCCACAAAACATCAAAGCCCTGCGTGGTGAGGTTTTAGAAAAAGGACCCCAAAAAAAAGAGGAGAAAAAAAACAGGGAACTGCGGATTATTAAACCAAGTGAAGTCAGAATAACAAAATAGTGTTCAAAGTGCCCAACATGGAGGGGGAAACCTGCTGAGTGCAATATAAAACGAGGGGTTAAGCTTATTGTAAACTCCCTCCGCTACGTTCCAAAGGTAGATGTTACATATGATTAGAGGAACTCGGTCGCTGCGAGCTACTTCCGTTCCAGTTGAGCATTGCTAATTTTTTAAACCCTCGACCACATGTGTGGCACTACTGTGTAGCTCCTTTTTTCCTCTCTTTTTGATCTGTTTTCATGGGGGGGTGACTGCAATTTTATGGTAAAATGCCTACTTGAGCCATAGCCTCTAATGTTTAATCATGCTTAGTGTTTCCCAAAGTATGTGATAAAATAACTTAGAGTGGCTGTAGTTGAAGTGTCCTCCATAATTTGATATGATACAGAGATTATTTTTCCTGATATATCTACAAGGCGATTCAAATCATAGGACATATACAGTAGTTCAACTTTTTTATTTGAAGATTTTAAATTTTCTTAAATCTATGTTTCAAAAATTGTAGGATTAAAATGGATTTCTGACTTTAAAGGTATTTTTTAGTAGTTTTATGGCTTCATAAAAGTTATATAATCTGTCCAAGGTGCTTACATTATTCAGACTATCTTCTTTGGAAATGAATATCCAACTTAAACCAACTTAAATCATTCCAGTTATTACTTATCAATGTTTTCTTAAAGCTGCTTTGATCAATATTTTTATATTAACAATGGAGTAAATGTCTATGTATGTGAAAGGTGTCGCTTGTAGTGACCAAGGCAAAATTAGCAACTAGCTGGTGAACATAGTGGAGTATTTAGCAGCTCAACCAGAGACACCGTCGAGTGTCCAGAACTCCAGATGAAAGCTGCTTTGTGTGTGTGCTTGATGTAGAAAAGTGTTTGCTAACACAATCGCTGTATAAACTTTATAAGGTGTTAAATAATAATAAATAATAAGGTGTTATAATAATCAGCGATTTAATAAAATCAATTAACGCCACATTATGCTTAGTTGCACATCATACAGTTTGCAAAAAAGAAGGCAATGGACATCAGTGTTGCAGATGCCTTCCAATGCTACGCCAACAATATCTAATATATTCTTTGTGTTTCAACTTTAACTCTAGTTGGCAGTTGATTAAAATATTTGTCTGTAGTTAATCTGTTAACTGTCTGTTCAAAATGTATCTTAAATGGAGATTTGTCAAATATTTAATACTCTTATCAACATGGTAGTGGGCAAATATGCTGCTTAATGCGAATTATAAAGTATATATATATATATATATATATATATATATATATATATATTATATATATATATGGAATATATATATATATATATATTATTGGAAATGAAGTAACACAAAACAATAACAAATATTGTCTGGAAACCTTCACAGGTTCTGCATTTAGCATAAAAAAGTGATTCCCATAAAGTGGGCATGTCTGTAAAGGGGAGACTGGTGGGTACCCAGAGAACCCATTTACATTCACATATTTGAACATCAGAGGTCAAGGGACATCTTTGAAAATGGCCATGACAGTTTTCTTTGCCAAAATTTAGCGAAACTGTGGCGCATTATTTAGCCTCCTTCGTAACAAGCTAGTATAACATGGTTGGTCATAATAGCCAACCAATGGCTTCCTTAGGTTTTCTAGTTTCATATGACAGCAGGATCTTCTCTCTAGCCCACTATGACCTAAAAATTGCAAGTTGCACTAATGCATTAAAGGAATTACTGGCATTGAAACAAATCTGCGTTAGCGCATTATTGAATTAACTTTAACAGCCCTCATTTAAATGCATGAAACTTTTCATTTAGAACGCATTAGACCACAGCATCACACTAGCTATAAGTCTTGAAAAAGCCTCAGTAGCATCTGAATTTCTTTTTACTCTTATCTGTGTACTTGTACAATGGATATACACAGTCACAATTTGCCATTCAAAGATATTTACAGTATACTGTAAGTCATATTAAACAAAATAGGTAGCAAGACTTGAAAGTCACAAGATTAGCACTGGGTGATTTACAACAGAAGTAATATCATGTGTGCTTTCAGCAGTGACCAGCTCTGTGAGCTCTGCTCAGGCTAACACTCATTAAAAGCAGGGATGACGCTGCAGGGGCCATCGGCCAATTACAAGGTTGGGGATTATGGAGCTCCATCACTTTTAAATTGACAACACAAGTTACCCAGATCTATAATTATACTTCTCTTATCTGCTGTTACATATAATGATGGAGGGAACTTGCAGGCTTGTCTGGGTTAGTTTTAATGAGTCCCCTTTCTTTAAAGACCACAAAATGCCACCAATTTAAGTCCTGCCAATGCTCTCCATTTCAAGTTGAGAAACACCCGTGGAGAGAAAAAAACCATCTCGTTGACCGGCGGTGTCAGCAGTTAAGAAACCAGCGTGAGCCTGCTCGTTCTGCGAGGCAGGGATCAGATTAGAATTCACGAAATAAAAGTTTTCTTGCATGAGATGATCACGGTGTCACTCAAACCTTTAATTAAAATTAAAGTCTGTTGTGCAGAAGCACTGTGTGTTTTTAAAGGGGAACACCAGTGATTTAACAGCTCAAATGCTCTTGTTCTTTGCTAAGATTAGTGTAATTGCGTGGAACTGGTATAATAAATATGAACGACAGAAAGGTAATGAAGTGCAGAATTTAATCAGAACAAACAGGACTTTGACTTGGCTGTTATATCTAGCATGTTTGAGAGCGCCAGTGAGGATAGTTAGCTTCAAGGTAGTTTAAAGACAACTTTAAATCACTCACACAAATGACGCAGTGGCTTTAAATTTAAATGTCATTGCGCTGATTACCTGTGTAGCATCTGTTCTCAACTGTCTGACCTTAAAGTGATGCATTACGCTATAGCATGCACAATCAGCAAACAGCGTGACGCAGGACAAAAATAAATCCACAGACGTAAGCTAAAGTAGTTGAGAAGTGCAGAGTTTTTGACATGGAAATGAAACACAAGTAGTCTGTCAGTGTTTTAACAGTGATGAATCAATTCAGAACTCTTTCAGATAAGATAATTTTGCTTTGGGCTGCATCGCCAGGCAAATTAACTGATAGCATAGTGAAAACAGTAGCATAAAGTTAGCGAGCGGACTTGAGCCAAGACATTCTCCTGATATACAATATGATGTTTTGTGCCTTTATTCATTGAAACATCTGGTGCAAATCGCTCAGATTAGCAGCATAATGTGTAATTTCGCTAATTTTGTGAAACACAATGCGATATTGTGATACGTGCAGTAAAAAAAAACTTAGGACAATCCAAATGTTTTGGTAGCTACAATTGAGAACTAACTACATTTTTATTTTAATACATATTATGGATTTTACTACACAATACATTAACGTGTTACATTATCGCTGATCTTCTTTTGTTTCTTTTTCCAATTAAAGAAGATTTAAACATCCATGCATGCACTAGTTGTTTTTTTTATATTGTTATCTTGAGATCATAAGTTAATGATACTGTTATCTCTCGATAACAAAGCTTGTTTTCTCATGATAAAGGATGATTAATTTATGTCAATTCTTGAGGAAACAAAAACCCAATTTCTCAAGCTAAGGAGATAATTGATCACAAGGAAACACCTTTTGTTTTCTTGAGCTCACTGAATATTTTAAAAATGAGTGCCTGGTTCATTTGATCATACCAGATTTCAACCTTCAATATCACAGCTAGCGGGGAAAATGCATAACTGAACAATAAGGCATAAATGTGTAATTTGTTGACTTGGATCATGTTGTGGTTTTCTATGTAGTTTTCAAGTTAAATTGGACCCTGGGTTTTACAGTGTAGAATATAAGTGTATAAACACACCGATTTTTAGATCTCTGTCACAAGTTCTTCTTTAAGTACCACCATCTTGCTTAAAGGTTTGAATCCAGCATTTACATTTCGATTTTTTGCCACCACACAACACAACAAGCTGTAAACACAACACTGACATAGTATCACCAATCAGTAGCAGTTGCATGTTTACTAGATTTACTAAGCAGACAAGGAACAACATTGTTATGAATTTTGAGTTGTCTTTACTTGGCAAATATAACTTCAATAGTCACTCTCCTTTTAGCTCTGCTTTGGCCTCCACCATCTCCTGAGAATAATATGTGTCTTTTTGGCTGCTAAATGCTCCACTATGTTCACCAGGTAAGTTTTGACTGCTTGCCTTTCAAGATTGGGTCGGTAACATACTTTGAGTTTATGAGAACTGATGGCCACACAACCAAAACAACGAGCTGAAAGATGCTAAAAAAACCCTCCACAGAGCTGAGGGGAGCTGCAGAGTTAAAACCAACCACACAAATCAATAACAATTTCCAGCTGTATAATCTGTCTATCTAATGATAAAGAGCATGTGTATAAAATGGTGTCATCCGCATATAAAGACATTTGAAACACTTTTTATTAATTAATTCAGTCCAAACCAACCAGGAATGTTTTTCAAAAGGATTGTGGTCAAACCAGTTAATAAGAATTTAATAATTGTCATTTAACACATCCTTACGGTGTGAATATACAAATTTATAGAATATTTGCTCATAGTTTCTGTAAGATTTAATGATTCATTAAATATTTGACTTCCTCTTCAATCTGTAATGTACAGAAAATCAGATTCAGTTCACCGCAACCAGCATGATTTATGTTTGAACCCGCTAGTTTACGCTTGTTTTGTCACTTCATGGCATCACATGACCTTTCAGCATTCAAAAAGCATCAATAAAACTTGACTAAACTAAACAGCACAGAAGCTGAAGGAAAATACGTGCATGAAATTCACCACCTGGACTCTTCATTTCTGTTTAATTCAAGAGAGCAGTTAAAACTGATTTACAACACACTGAGAGGCTTTGCTGTATTTATATTCTTATAAATGCAAATTTTTCACTGAGGCATTTTACTCTTCTGCTTTAGTTTAGTGGTCTTAAATGCTTATTTGGAAATAAATTAGTCATTGCAGTGTGGGATTTAGCCTGGCTGCATTTTCCTTCTGAAGTTACATTGGTATTCAGCGGTAACACCTGTTCATCCAGCCAAAGCCCTTCTGCAGAAACAAGGTGTATTTGCTCCTTATTCATGTCTATTTGATTTGCTGCAGCGTCGTATGATGATTGGAAACTGAGTGAGGAAAAGGAGGGAGGAAAAAAATGTGTTTATCCAAGTTAAGTCAACTGGCAGGTGTTGGGAATGCCATAAAGGATTTTGCTTTTCAGTGTGAGTCAGGTTGCACTTGAAGCACGAGTGGTATGATTGGTTAACGAATGATTTAATTTGCAGGTACAGTTGGTGTCGAGTCTGCTCAGTAGCAGCGAATCAGACGGTTGAGCAATATCACAAACTGGCCTGAGAGTGTCCTCATTCACAGCTAGACTGTTTCCCATTTTAGATAATTGTCTGGGAGATTTATGCAAACATATTGCCCATTTAAAATGTGACAGTTGCAAAATATAACTTCTCAGATACAAACTCTGTACACCAGGTACTCCGACAACTCATTTCACTTTCTAATATTTATAATGCCATCACTGATATGAATAAGGTGGACACAATATTTGAAACTCCTCTGATACAATTCAACTTACCACTCAGTTTCAGAAAAACTGAACATTATAACCTTCATGATGCTAGTGTTTGTAGCTGGGGTGTTGTATTCAGCTGCTCACTAGGTTTACTAATAGTCCTAGTTTTGCTGCTTATTATTTTTACCTCGTGATCTGAAATTGAAGCCGGACACCTTGGTTACTTGACCGGAAACCGACGAGCTGAAGTTAGGGACCGTCTCAAAAGTGCATGCAACATGGCCCAAAGAGATTTTCTGATTTTTTTTTACACAGACGCTTCCCACCAAATGTTTCATCTGGACCTCATCTGATTTTATTGCGCTATTATCATTCTGTTTTAGTTGATGGCTTATTTCTTTAAAGGTATAGTGCATTGGTCACCAACAGGCGGACCGCAGTCCCAGTCCAGACCCAGAAGCCGTCCCATACGGACCCGGACCTACAGCCAAAACAGAAGGTTATGATTTAAAACCTGACGGGGTGCTTCTATTTTAACTGGTGCAGCTTTTGTAGTCTTTACGGTAGTGGTTTAGTGGACGAGGAAACACACAGACCAATTGCATGCGAGTTAAGCCATCCCACATGATACTACGCAGCCAATCAAATCTGGGCATTTCAGGCAGTAAACATTGTGACTATACTGTGCAGACAGATGAGAGTTAGAGGCAAGTTACACATGAAAAGACGATAGAAAGAAAACGAACAGCGGTGCAGGTAGAGAAAATAAAGGGAGATATACAGACGACTGCACCAGAGAAAGCTGAGAAACAGGAGTGAGACGGACAAATAGAGAAACAGACGACTTGGCCAGAGATTAATATTTGAACATACACAGTTTACACATTTTATTTATCTATTTATTTATTTTTTTACTTATTTTGAAGTGCAGCCCTACTTTTATTTAGCTGATAAGAGAACATTATACATATCTGCAGTAATACATATATGATCAGTTTGCTGTTACGTGACAATAAATATTGTCAAAAAGTTTTTGAATTGTACTGAATTCATTTGATGTGACAGTCAGGTACTGATTACATACAGATGTTAATACAACTACTAGGCTACTTAAATATACATCACACTAAATAGTTAGACATTAAGATCTTCTGGACTTTTGCTTCAAGACATTTCCTCTAACTGGACCTGTTGAAATTTTAGTTGAATACTCCTGCTTTAGTGTGTGGGGTTTGGCCTTCAGCACCACCTGAACAACATTAAAATGCTGTTTATGGAGTTTTCCAGCATATTGCATACTTTTACTTACTTGAAGTACATTTTGATGCAGAATCTTTCACAGAGCAGTACTTTAACTCGTACCCACGTACTTCACAGTATGGTATTAAAGGTGCAGTGTGATAACTACTTTGGTCGTACCACGATTTTACACTCTGCAGCTCATGTTACTGCAGTTTCATAAGCGTGTCTGAGAGCTACGGCGGCCTTCAGGTGGTATTAAAACACAAAAGGCTCACTCTACAGCCAGTGTTTGGTTTGTCTGTTCTGGGCTAGAAACATGTTGGAGCAACATAGCGGTCTCCGTGAAGGGGACCTGCCCCCTATATAGATATGATCGGCTCACTCTAAGCTAACAACAACAAAGTGATTCTTAGTTTCAGGTGATTATACACTACTGGAAACATAGTTATTAACACAATATTCTCTTTCTGCTACATACTGGCCCTTTAATAAAATACACTTCAGACCAGCTGTCCATTTCATGCACACACTCTAGACCTGACTTGTATTTTCTCACTGTTAAAACTCCTCTTGTGTTTCCACTATCAACTTCACTTGTACATACAATGAGACAAGTTAACACAGAAAATGAGGGAATCTAGTGTATTCCTAACCACTTCCAGTATAAATCTGATAATGGATGTACAGTATATAGTATCTTTGTGTTTACACCCTCAGTAACCAATAAACTGTAATTGAATGTAGAACAAAAATGCCCTTACTTGATGACGTCCTGCAGCTCTGTGTCCAAATTACCAGCCTTTTAAGACGTAGCATAGCACAAGCATAAAAAAGTATTGTAGCGCTGACATGCGTGTGGGCTTGTTTATAATACATACAGTAGTTAACACAGGAGCACAAGAAATTACATCAGCAAGTTGTTTCCCTTAAGCAAAAAGTGCAAAGAGAACGTGAGGCATAACTGTACATACGCCTTGTGTCTGAGGGAGTGCTGGTGGTCTGCACAAAGAGGTGAAATCTAAATATTTATGAAACACGTTTTTAAAAGATTTTACATTCAAATATAGCTTTCAATGCCCAAGATGGAATTTTGGGTTATTTTCCAACGCATAGATGATGAAATATCAAAATCAGGCGTGATGATGTGAGTTACAAAGACCTGAAGATATTTATTATCAGAATCTGTCAATGCTAATATCATTCTAATACCAAATGAACTGGATAAGCCAAAAATCACTGTTGTCACTTCTTGTTTCTTGTCTATTTTGCAGCACATAAGTTGTAGCCAGCAGCTTTTTTTTTTTATTTCAAAAACCAATCAAACCCTTCAACATGGAAGTTAAGTGTTATTCCTTACAACTATATTTGCATGATACATCTAAGTGATCGTATTCCACATTCATGATAGAAATGTAGTCCAAAGGCATCATTCTGGGGAAAAAAACAATGTAAATGCATGGTTATGTTTCCAAATCACAGCATTTCCTTTTTCCTCCCAGATTCAAACAATGTAGGCTAGACAAAAACAAACAATGCAAAGCTATTTGGTTTTTAGCTCGCAACCCCCCCTGTTTTCCCCCCTCTTCTGTCTCTGCAGAAATGACAGGAGAAGTGCACATTTGTAGCTTGCAGGTAGTGGTTGGGGTACAGATTGAAGCTATGATATATGACATGTGTTGCAAGCAGTCTCTGTGTATCTCCCAAGGACCTGTCACAGCTCCAGCACAGGCAGTTAAAGGCTCTGTTATACACAGTTTAATCCTCCATTTAGGTCACAATTCACCAGCAAATATAGGGTTTATGTTCAGATATCTCTTAATTTAGGAAAATAAATGAGGCACAATGCCCCGTGCTAATTTAAAACAAAAAAGAGCTTTTATCAGCTTTAGTTTTTAATATTTCCCTGTTTTCCGGCTACTCCTGCATCCAGAATATTTAAATGTGAAAATGCATAATAATCAAAGAGCGAAAGTATCTCTCTGCTGGACTGTTTTATTTGAGCACATATTAATATTACCACTACATTCCCCTATGCCCTTTGATTCTCACCAAATTGGATTTAATTTCCACACATAATACACATTTCCTTAAATATAGTCAATTATGAATTAGCCCCAGCGCAAACAAATAATTGTTCTCCGTTACAGTTAAGGGCTCCTGATATTCCCTCTAGTTTGTAGCCCCGGATCATCTGCTGATCGCGGCTGCATTGTTCACTCATGACTGTGTCACTGCTAGAAGCCAAACCAAGCACACGCCTTGTCCAATGGACTTTATTTCAACGGCTAAACGTACATGCGCACATGGTGAGCATACGAGCACAAATGTGCATGCATGTTTTGCACGAGCGTGCGTCGTAGCCACAAATAAAATAAGAAGGAGAGTCAACGGGAGAAAGATGAGCTCAGTGAGATTGATCTGCTTGCTGTGAGTTTTAAGGAATGAAATCAGGTCAAATCTCATTGACATTTTCTTTCCCCTTCTCTGCTGAAAAACGTGATGCTCTATGTTAATTCGTGAAAGAGCAGATACGAGTTCTAAGGTCTTAAAACTGAAGTAGGCAGATTGGAGCAAATATGATTTTAAAAATGTTATTTTTATAGAACGGTCAATATATTGTGACAGTAGTGCATGAGACAGGTAATCTGGAAAACATCCTGTGACTCTGGTGTCCTCTGGTGCTCCTAATATCATCTGCAAGATTTCACAGACCGGAGGAAAACAACCAATCAGAGCTGAGCTGGAGCCCGCCGTCTCTGAGCAGCTGTCAATCACTCTGATCAAATGCTCAAACGAGGCAGCGCTGATCAAATATGAATCAATATTCTGTTACTGTAATTATTATTTTTCACCTCAGATGTTTAGAAACGTCTTGCAGTTACTGTTTAGCTGTAAAATGAGAAAGTTTGTGACCCGGCCGCCATGTTGAGATCAGCAGAGGAAACACCAAGCACCGCCCGCCAGCCGGAGCAATCTTTCTCATTTCACAGCTTAACAGTAACTACGAGATGTTTCTGAACACATTATGCAAGAAATAAGCATTACAGTAACGGAATATTAATTCATATTTGATCAGCGCTGCCTAGTTTGATGAACCATTCTGCCTGCTGCTGGTTTAAATACACGCACACATGGTAAGCTGCACTTTAAAGAGCATATAAACACAAATGTGCACGCACATTTTGTACAAGCATGCATCGTAGCCACACATAAATATGAATCTAGGAAAAAGTAAATCAAAGAATAAGTAAACAGGAGAAAGCTCAGTGAAATTGATCTGCTTGTTGTGAGTGTTGAGACATCAAATTCTTTCCCTTTCTCTTTTGAGAAACGTGACGCCCTACATGAATTTCAGGAGTGGTGAAAGAGCAGATACAAGGTCTTAATAGATGTGTTTTTGTGTTACTTTTACCCTCCAGAAATAGCTGTGATGCTTAGCCAGATAAGAGTCACAGTTTGACCAGAAATAGATCTCACACTAAGCAAACTGGGTTGATATTTCCTTCTAAGTGGAGCACTGAAGAAATATGGGATCTTCTCTGTTGTGACACCGGATGATGATAGAGGCACATCCCCTGAAATGCAGTCTGAAGGTGTCTCTGTGCTTAGAGGACACACAACCTGTGTATATGACATTCCACCAGGCTATATCCCTGCGTTTTGCGGTCTGTGACCTATAGGTTGGGGGTTGTGTGCCTCCGATCACAGCAACAGTCTGAGGGGAAATCTGCTAAGAGTACAGTAAAGGGAGCATGTCTTTCTCCAGAGCCCGCGGCCCGCTGGTGCTGAGTAAGCCCATGCAGCAGAGGATGCCTGTGAATTAATACTCCTTGACAGTAAATGTCAACAGAATTTAAATTACACTGCCTGCTCTCTCTCATAAGCATGAGAATGTCTTTAACTTATATCGGGTGCCATGAACACGGCCACGGGAGCCTTTGGGGGGAATCTTTTTTTTTGCACTTGAAGACGTCTTTGTGTTTGAAACCACCAGCTCAGTGTTTCTTGTCGCGTATCTGAAACCAGCAGCAAATTCAGCAGGCATGCATGTGGCTAATTAGTTGAATTTAACCGCAATGATCATTAGCGTTGTAGACAGATCTGCTGCGATCTCAAACCGGCGCCCTCCCTTCTCCTGGTCAATGGAGCGTTTCACTGTTCATTAGAGGAGGACGATGTGATGGAGCAGGCCTGGCTGCCTGTGTTAGTGTTAGATCCCATAGCAAGAGCATCTCCCGTATATTAAGATGACATCCTCCTTAAATAAAAACTATTTTTATTCCCTCAGAGCACACACTGGAATTTTATGTTTTAAATGGAAGTCGTTAGGATTGAGCCAAGGCCTTTTTTATTTCTTTATCTCCTTAACACATGAGACAAAAACAGCTCTAATGATGATGCTACTTCATGTTAGAACTGTGATGATTTGTATGTGTAATAAGCCCATAAGTTTAAGATGAGAGCAACTTTATTTTATCCCATAATGGGAAACTGAAGTGTCACAACAGTAACAGGAAGTACTAAAAAACAGGATGTATTAAAATAGATGCATTGTTTAGTACATTATTAGCATCTAGTATATGCAGTACTACCACTTTACCAACGCGTTCTCACTCCCAACTCATTGAATATGGCTTTGGTCGGTGGTAAATAAATATAAATATAAGTATAAATATAAATATTGCATTGGCTGCTTCAGCTTGTTGCTACAATATGTCAGTGCTGCCGCCACGGGTATGTAAACACATTTGGGGAGCTGCCATTTTTATGGATAAAAATCACTGTAACGTTGAATTTCTCAACTGATTTCAATGAGTCATTTTTATATTCAAGGATTTATGATCTACGAAGATCAGAAAAACTGTTTTAAATGATAACAACAATAAACACAGGCTGTCTCTTATTTGATGAACTACTGAAGCAAATGTTTTGTAAAGATGTAACTTAAACAGTATTGTTGATGTGAAATATTCATATAGGAAAATGTGTTATGACAGTATTACTTTCCAGTACTTTACTATTGAATCCCATCATATTAACAGACAGGCTGACTGGTGATCCATGAACTGGAGGCAGTATCTAACTTGCAGTATTCTACGTAGTATATAAACACTTGAATATAAAAACGACTGAGGTTGAGAAATGTAAATGTTATAGTGGTTTTAATCCTGAAAAACAGCTGCTCCCCTGTTCACTTGTGTGCGTTTACAGACCAGTCCTGTCAGTTCCTGCTTGTTACATACATACAACCTTTTCAAAATAATCTTCATAGTTTCGCTTCACAGGAAACAACTTAGTTTAGGCAACAAAACTTCTTAGGTTTAGGAAAAGATTGTGGTTTAGGTTAAAATAACTACGAAAGTGATGTTACTTAAGTACATATATATCAACGCTGACTTCTGGTTAAACATGAACACTGGTGTCTGGTTGTTTTTGGAGCTGGCCCTTGACCACGACTTCCTCCCTGCGTAGCGTTTGTTGCTCTTTATACGTCCTGGTTCATACTTACGTGGGTTAACTCATTTCATGCCATATATACAGTACGTTATATTGCATTACTTTTTTTGTTTGAATTCACAACTCTAACTACGTGTTGAAGTCTATCAGTGTTCGTTTGTGACGAGTTGGGAGTGAAAACATGTTGAAATAGTACATACAATGTAAAAATATCATGAAATAGAAAATTACACTTCAATAAATAAATGCAGTAAGTGGGGAAAAGTATCAGATATCATACTATAGTCTTTTTTGATCAGTGCATAACATATTTCTTGAATATGTCACAGGAGGCAGAAGTTTTATAGAAGTGAAATGAACAATACACTTATTTTCTGTGTTTCCACTGACATTACTGCAACACATACGACACTGATGTCTGTGGAGATTACGTGAAGCTTGTTCATATAACTGATTAAGGCTTTTTACACTCAAATGTATAATGAAATAAACTAACAATAAATAATGTAGCATGGACAAGTTCATTCAGTGCATTTGAAGAATTGTCATAATAATAGTGAAAACGCAGTGACTTGGTTGGCAAAGGGAAAGCTAGAAATTGTCTCAAGTATGTTTTGGAGGCTGGCGTTGAAAAGTAACACAAATGTCGGCGGGCAGCAGCTACCCTGCAGTGACCCCTGGGACTGGACTTGTTTCAAAATGAACACAGTTGACAGGCCAGCAGTATCAATGAGCTGACCTCTCTGCAGCCCACGCCAGCAGGTATTTTTCCAATTGTGTGTTTTTTCTTCTTTTCTTCACCTTGCCACAATTTATTCCCGGTGTGTTAGAAGCTGTTGAGGTATGAACTGTGGATTTCAGTTGTTGTCATGCTGGTGCTAAGACTGGTGATCAGTGAAATAAATCTATACAGTCAGGTCGGGTTTTACTGTATACAACACATTTTATTAAGCGTGATCTGTCTCCCCATCTGTCCAGGCTGTTCTCATACACCGTTCGTAAAAGGTAACGCACTGTAATTCATATATATACAGTATACTGTATCCATGCAATCAATTTGTATGTAATCCACGTAATTGTGAACTGGGAAGTATAAATAGCGTAGGAAGGAGGTTGGGGTGGATGGGTGGGTCAGAAAACACCAAACTTTCAGAAAACTGAATTTCAGGTGTGCGCTGTGTGAAGACAGAAGTCAGTGTTGATTTATTTGTCATGTAACTTCCGTACTTAAGTTACGCCACTTTCAGTTATTTTCTTTCCATTTTGTTGCCAAAACCAAGTTGATCTTTTCCGAAAGTAGTTTTTGTCACGTAACTTCCATTTTTAATTTACATCAATATCAGTGTTATTGTAACACGAAACCATGATCCTAACCAAGTAGTTTTGTTGACTTAACACGACCAGTTTGTTTCTTGTGAAGCCAGAATTATTTTTTTTATTTTGAAAAGACTGGAGCAGAAATTGACACGTGCGTAACGTGTCGCTGAAGTAAAACGCACAAAAAATAGGAATAACTTCATAAGATATTTCCTCATTTTTATGCGTTCCCTACGAATGTCCAGCCACATGTTATGCATGTGTCAATTTCCGCTCCAGTCTTTTCAAAATAAAATAACGTATCATACGAACTATTGTACGAGGATATGTTGATCTATCAGTCCATCCATTGAACTGCAGGTAGAGATGACATACTGATACCTGTGTATCGGCTGTTACCAAGTACTGGTGTGTTTAAGAACATCATGCTGTTTTACTGGTTGGATATTCCAGTGTAAAACATTTTGCTAGCGCTGTCTAATGTTACACTCTCCGCTAGCACCTACCCAATTGGTGCTGCACATGTGAGACGGCTCACTCGTTAGCTACGTCCATCATCGATTTCTGAGGCAGTGATCGTCTTTTCCGGAGCTGATAATGGAAGTCGCTAACGAGCCACTTCGCAGTACAGATTGGGCAGGATGTATGGATCAGGGAGCAAGTGACACATGTAAATGAGTTGATCTGATAAGTGGATATCAGATCACTGCATAGACTTCGCTGATACCTGATCTCGCATTTTAGGCTGCATCTGAGGCATTTCTGATCATGGTATCGGTATTGGAACTCTAACTGCAAGTTTCACATTTACCTTTAGTGTAAATTGCAAATGTTACTGAATGTAAGCACACTGTCAAATCGGAGCTGGGGAAGGAATATTACATGTCAACAGCATGAATTCACCTTTGCCTCAATAGGCTCTAATAAGCTAATTGACCTTTTCCCATCACTGGCCCTTTCACTGCTGTCTGAAGCTGAGAGGAAATGTTGAAAAGTGAGCGTTTCTCCTTTTAGAGAGTACACACGAAGAACTTACTTTACTTTGTTGTTTTTTTTAGGGATTTGAGTTAAATGAGCAGAATTTCTCCCATCTGGGTGTTAGGGTTTCTTTCATCTCTAACCTTCCATATTTGATGCGAGCATACCTACCTACTAACTCTCCTGTCTTTGTGTGCTGAGGAGACAGAGGGTGAATGTCTCCTTGCGTTTGTTTCCACAGTAATAGTACTGTGGTGCGGGAGAGCATAACATTTATTAAGCTATTTATAAATTGCAGTGGGAATATATACATGTCAGATGTGATTCCATTCCAGCTGTTGTGCCATGTGCTCCAGCAGCATCCCAGACTGTCCGACGACGAGGCCACATTATAACCTATAAACATCAAAATATCCACAGCGTCCCACTGCAGTTGTCTCAGGAGATGCATTTGTGACACCCTTTGGTTTGAATCCCAAAGTGTATTTGTTTAATGCTCTTTAAAGCTTGTCTCTGGACGTATTCCCATCTGTCTTGGTATCCTCTATCCTACAGAATTGCGGTGCAAGAAACGTCAAGACGGATCTTGACTCCACCTCCGTCCCTGCCCCCTCTAAAACCACTTAGCCATGCTGAAGTGCACTTTGTCCGTAACTAGATATAAAGGCCCTTGTTTTGCTCCATTTGGAGAAGCCGCGGTGTCCAAAGCATTGAGTGTAAAACGCACATCTCCTTGTATATGTAATTTTCTGTGCAAATATGTGTTTTGTTTACAGAGGGGGAAATAGGTTCATTGGCAAACCAAGCATGAAGTGGAAAAAATATGATTCTGATGGAGCATGAGTGGTCAGTTAGAGATGGGTGCTTTCTTTCCCGTCTTCTTGACTATCCTAAGGTCATATCTTTTATTCTGTTAGCTCCACTTTCTACGCCATCCAGCCCTCAAACCCTACTTTATCTCTTTAATTACAGTCCTCTCGAACAGACACATAAGTTGCAGAAACTGTGGTAAACAGAAGAGTCGTGCGCCGCAGTTTTGCATAATCTTTGACGTCGGCTGATGTTTGCCATCCTCAAGACTGGAGGGCATGGAGGAGATCCATACTTTGGAAAAGTGCTCCAAATTGAACGCCAAGGGCTTCTCCACAGTGGGAGGCAATGGCGTGTCCATGGGGAGATGACCACTGAGACAAATTGGACCACAATTTTCCGACTGTGTTACCATCATATGATACAGCTGGAGTTGGGATGCATGTATTAGACAAAACATGACTTGCCAACAGAGTTTTCAGAGTTAACACGATAATTACGTGTCAACGCAAATCCATTTTAACGTCACTGATTTCTTTAACACATTAACCCATCTTCCAGAGGTTGTAGAGGGCTCAGTTTTAAAGCTCAATCCATTGGTTCAACCTTGTCATACTAGCTTGTCGCGAAGGAGGTTTTTTGGGGAGGAAAAACTGTTTTTGCCATTTTCAAAGGGGTCTCTTGACCTCTAACCTCCAGATATGTGAATGTAAATGGGTTCTCTGGGTACCCACCAGTCTCCCCTTTACAGACATGCCCACTTTATGATAATCACAGTCAGCTTGGATCAAGTCATAGTCAAGTCAGCACTCTGACAGCTGTTGTTACCTGTTGGGCTGCAGTTTGCCATGTTATGACTTGAGCATATTTTTTATGCTAAATGCAGAACCTGTGAGGGTTTCTGGACAATATGTGTCATTGTTTTGTGTTGTTAATTGATTTCCAATAGAAAATATTCATATATGAACATGTGCATAAAGTAAGTACTGTATATTTTCCCCTCCCATGTTGATAAGATTATTAAATAGTTGACAAATCTCCCCTTTAAGGTACATTTTTTAACGGATTAAAAGCCCTACTTCATATCTACATAGGGAGCAGGTCCTCATTATGGAGTCCACCATGTTGCCCCGGCATGTTTCTACAGTAGCCCAGAATGGACAAACCAAACACTGGCTCTAGAGAGGGCCTGTCGCCTTTTGGACAATCGTGATGAATCGTGATTAAATATTTTATCGATTGACAGAGCAAAAGGAAATATGAAAGTTGTTCAAACAAAGCCGTGTAGTTTTACATTGGATGTTAATATTCCCATTAATGTTGATGTTGTAAAGCATTAGAAGTTGTAATGATAAAGAGACATTTAGACTTGAAGTAACGTTCCCTTTAGGCCACATGGCGGAACCGTTTTATTCACAGTAATTAAACTTGCTCTGCTCTTAAGCAGACACACATCTCTTATAGCCTGTGGTGTTTTCGCTCAAAGGTTTATCCAGAGGGAAGAGCAGCCAACTTTCACACATATAGTATTCTTCTATTGTTTATCTTCCTCTGAAAACGGGTATAGGTGTGTAGCATTAACCATTTATTGAATGACTTTAAATGAGCCGAGCTATTAGATGGGAATGCTCAGCATCTGTGGAGCGTAAAAAGAACAGGAGATTTTAAGTTAATGCTTCAGAATTAACACTGCCGTGCTGATATTAAAGTGTGTTCAGCCTGCCGGTCACCTCTCCTTCTATTAGAGCCCCCTCTTTGTGGGTTTTCCTCTCCGCCCTGCGAAGGCCTTATGGCTCAGACAAGAGAAGCAAAGAGAGCAAACACGCTGTGACAATCGTGTCCTCCTTTTTATTCAGGAGCTTTCACCATTGGCACGACGGTTGGCCAGGTTAATGTCTCCATACAGCATGTCAGTAGAAGCGTCCCCTCCACTAGATGTGCACACTGGCGTGACGGCTAGCTCTGACCTGTTTGCTGGGAATATTCCACCGGCACATTAAACCACAGGAAATGTATGTTTGGCTAATTTTGACACCCTAATTAGAGGCATATGATTTTGAGTGAAGGAAGCGGGTGTTTGTGTAGTGTATAGAAGAAAAACATAGGTGAAATTGAAGGTTATTTCATAGTACTTAATATACTCGCCAAGTATCCATGGTCAGCTAATTCGATCATTCCTGTCTTGACGTATACTGATAAATTCATATCAGTACCGCATGGACGAGTCACATTTCTTGTCTTCGCAGCAATCGTGTGAATCATGGTGTGACAAACCTTGTTAATCAGCCTGTTTACAGTTTGTTGAGTGGTATCACACTATTCAGGGCACATGGGGAGAAGTGGAGCCTCTCCAGACTTCTGTACAGTCCGGTGTCATTTACTCCCTGCATGACAGAGTATGCAAACCGTGCTCACTGGAGGGAGCGACGGCTTCTTTTAGACCCCAGCGCGTTCGGCTGTTTTGGATGGATGGTTTGACAAACGGCCAGCATTTCTGAAGCTCGCCGCTCAAACGCTCCCATTTAAGTATTTGGTTGACGTTAAAGGCGCGACGCTCTTGTCGCTTCTAAGCAAATGTGGCATGATGGTGTGCCACAAAGTGAGTCCATTTGCCTCGACCACTGCGCTTTCACTTGACCACGCGGCTGAAATGAAAGGACATTTAGGCCACATATGGAGCAGAGCTGTTGTCCCACGGATTTGTTGTTCATACGCTTTGCCAGATACGAAATTGCATCCAATTTGTTCGTGGTTGCTCTGCACTTTGGAGTCGGGAGCCAAGCTGTGCCAATACGCCCTTTTTACACACCTGTAGTTAGTCCGATCTGACACCACCATATTAAAACATCCTGATTCATGAAGGAGATAGGTGGGGTTTTCCATTTTATGCTATGTATTCTTCCTCTCCACTACATTACAGATACATATTGCATGTTTTACTGCATTTATTTCACAGCTATAGCTACTAGTTACTTTTCAGATTTAACATATAAAACATATGATGTAAAATGTGATGCATTGTTATAGCTTAAACAGTATTTACCACATATTCCCTCCACCAGTTACAGCCAGTATTATTGCATCGTCAACAGTAACAGTCTGACTGATTTCAGTTTTGAAAGTAGGACTTTTACTTGTAATGGAGTATTTTTTATGGTGTGATATTGCAGCCTGGTATAATAGAAATTACATTCCCATGCAAAGAAACTGCATTATGTTTTGAGGGAAATGTATTTTGTCGTAGATTATATTTATTTTTGATAAATCAGCTTGTCATGACAGTGGCCGAGGTTTCTTTCACAGAGGAAACCACTAAACGCCGTTCGTTTATTTTAATCATGATGTTTTTACTAAAACAAAATAGCTTTGTTGTCTAAACCTAACCAAGTAGGTTTGTTGACTTTTGTTTCAAATCCATAGTCATTTTAAGCCAAACCTTGGTGTTTTTTTTCTTGACCTAAGAGAGTAGTTTCGTTGTATTTCTTGCTTTGTTTTGTTCATTTTTACAACATAAATCACATGTTCAAAACATGTGACCGTAATCTGTGAGAAAATGAGTTTCTCTCAAAACATAACTGAGAATGTAGTTTAGCTGTATGGGAACATAGTTTTGTAGGAGACAGGGTTGAGTATTACTGAGACTATTATCTAAATGGTTCTTCCATTACTGGTTATTTTTTTCCCAGTGGTCAGTGAAGCATCCCTTTAAGGATATATATAATTATTATGATTTAAGTATCCCAAAAAAAAAAAAAAAAAACAGAAAGAAAATGACCTAGTCCATGTAGCTTGTGACCCATGTTTGTAATTTTCTCTACATTATTTTTTTTTTGTTTTGCATTAAGTAATGTTGATGATGATTAATACATACCTACCCCCCCCACACACACACACCACACACACACACACACACAAGTTAGTGTCTCATTTATATATTAAAAACATTTTCAAATAAATATATTTGCATCATTTACATGAAGGAAATGAGATTTGAACAAGAGATGCTTTAAAATCGAAAGTACGATCAGCTATCAGATGAGTCACGCTGGGGTTGAGAATAAATGCTCAGTTCACAGTCAGTACATCCCTCGGATATCTGAGGTCTTCAGTGATCTTAGCCAAGTGTGAGCTGTAAATAGAGAAATATATGCCGGGGCACAGTCTGTCAGATCCTCCATGATTAGGTTGCTTAACAGTTTAGAGGATGCTTTGAAAGTGAGATTCCTCCTCTCTTTAACTCATTGTCACGTTGTTTTTCAGGTCTATAGATCCAGCCTCTAATCTGTTTAGCTGTACTTAGATTGGCTGCGTTGACATCTCCTCGCTTTAAGGCTGGGATTCCTTTTTTTCCCCCTGGTCGAATACCCTTTCACGTAACTTAATATGCCATTTTGGTCTCCCGGGGACAATAATTGAGTTTAGGCGAAGTTTAAATAGCTTAAAGGACAGGGAATACAGATGGGCATCTCTGTGATTAACAGACTCCAGCCCAAGGTCTCTGTGTCAGGCGTTGGATTAGGACATTACGAAGAGAATGACAGAGCTTTTTGGCACTTTATTCCCTCTCAATAACATTCTTTCACATATTAAGTTAATTCCACCCCTAGGTAGGGACTTTATCATGCAGAAGACCTTAATCCACTGTTGTTGAGTCCATCTCGCCTGAGCTTTGATGAAGCCTCCCCCCCCCCCACCCGCTTTTCTGTGGGTGCAGCAGGCCTTGGTATAAGACAAAGCACCCGTGACAGAGACAATAAGATGCAGCTTGAACCACAACAAAAAGAGGTTTCATCCATTGGAGTGCAGAGAAGAGGTGTTGTTGGAGAAAAAACGAGAAACATCAAAGGATAAAGAAAAAGAAGTGCCAACACTTCTGATCAAGAAATTTATCACTATTAACGCCGTGAGTGCTTTTATTAGGTGTTGAAGGCCCGGCCTCAACTGATCTCTTGTATTGCACTTTATCTGAGGGTCACCTTTGACCCCCCGTTGAAAAGCCCCAGTTGATATGATGAGCGTAAGCTTTGGGTGTTCTTTTAGATCTCGTATTGGTACTATCCCAAATTGAAAAGGCGTGTTTGTGGTGCCAGCGGCCAATTTATCCTTTGGCTTCTGTCACTCTGCATGGGAAAAAAGATTAGTCGTCCCCCCCCCCACACACACCACCCTGCAAAATGACCACCAAGGGAAACTGAAAAGTCAGAGCTCGAGACTTCAAAAAACATATTAGAAAGTTTTTGTGCTTCTAATTGATTCACTTAGCTGGCGTTCAACAGGAGGTTGAAGAAAGTAGATTTAAATCACACTTTTTTTTTAATGATTTCTCACAATAAGAGCGTATCATACTTGTTTTACGCAGCAACAAAAAGCTGAGCAGAGCCAAATCAGTTACATAGCAGTTCATGAAATACTCATCAAATTTAGTGTATTGATTTGTGTACATTGACATGAATTTCACTTTTTTTTATGATAGTCAGCACAAAATCAATTGGTGCGTAATCGTAATTGTGAACCAGAAGTACAGAGAGCGGTAAATGCTGGTATTCATGTCCCGTGTGAAACCACAAGTCAAAGTTGATTTTTTGGTCATGTAACTTCCAGACATAGGTTACGCCACATCCAGTGTCATTTTAATCCTAAAGCTAACTAAGCTTTGTCTTGTAACTTTCACACTTAAGTTAAGTTCTGGAGTCATTTTAACCCAAAATGAGATGTTTTTCTAAAAGTTAAGTCGTTTTTGTCTCTTATCTTCCATACTTAAGTTACGCCACTTTCTGAGTTAATTTAGCCCAAACCGCAATCTTTTCCTAAAAGCTAAGTTTTGTCACGTAACTTCCGCCCTTAAGTTACAGCGCTTCCTGAGTTTATTTTAACCCAAAATGCGACCTTTTCCCAAAAGCTAACTAGGTAGTTTTTGTGACGTCACTTCCGTACTTAAGTTACGGCTCTTGCGATGTTATTTTAACCCAAACCGCAATCTTTTCCTACACCTAACAAAGTAGTTTTGTTGCCTAAGCCTAGCCAAGTCGATCTATTCCTAAATGTAACTAAGCAGTAAGACTGCAGTGAAAATCGACATGTTGGACATTCGTAGGAAAACGATTAAAAAACACGTTGTTGAAAGTTGTGCCGAGCATCACGAATAAAAGGTAAATTCTTGTCTATGTACACAAATCAAAATAATTACATTTTTGTGACTTTTTCACGAACTGCTGTGAGACTGTTGGCAGAGCATATGAGCAGTCCATTGACCGCTCTATTGAAAACATCTCCGTCGCGGCGTTGAATAGAATAATGAATTCGGTCACCTGTCTGAACTTAAGCTGTCCATTTGATTGTCAGTGGCGCTGCGAGTCTCTGAAGGTTTTGATCCCTCCAGCGCTAACAGATGGTTGTTGTGGCTCGGCCGGGGCTGGGAATCGCTCCTTAAGAGCAGACAGAGGGTTGGAAAGGGGGAAAATCCCCTGTTGCCGTCCCTAAGAAGACCATAAGCTTGAGCAGAGAAAAAGAAAGGGCCTGCTACTGGTGCTAATTACCCAGAAACCACACAGAAAGTGCCCACTGTCACTAACTGAAGAGGTTCACATCCCTTCTTACACAGATAAAAGGCGTAGTACGAAAACATTTCGCGGGGGACAAAGGAGGGAAGATTACCATAATCTTTTGGTTTGTATCCCCTGTAAGCTGTCCATGTGTCCTTTTTCCCTCACTCTTTCTCTTTCTCCTACTCCTCCACCTTTTCTCGCTCACTCTCCGCTGCTCTCTTGTTTCTTCTTGTCTAAAAATCTGGATTTGCAGAAGCAGAGATGGTGGGAATTGGCTTTGCAGCCCATAAGCCTGACAGTTGTGTTCTTCCCGCCTTCCTGTGATCATCCCTGTCATTGGTGGGCTTCTGTTGGGGTAATCAGACAATGGCGGGCGAAACGAGGTGTCACTGCGTTGACAGACCCCTCTTCATGTTATGTCATTGTTAATCCTCAGCCTTCAGCCCCACTCCCACTGCTGCTTTCATCCAAGCGTTCTCCATGAAGGGGGATCGCGGATAAATATGACGCCTTCATATTTCTACATATCAAAGCGCTCTCAAGCGGGCTGTTTTCTCCCTAAGTGGCGAGGAATTGTACAGCACACAACTTTTTTTTTTTATAAATGAGGACATCACAGCTGGCTGCACCACATTGGCTCCCTAGCTGTCCCAGTCACAGGAAGTCTGGACCAAAGCCAGTCACGCAGCCAGGAAAACAGGCGCTTCTAAAGGCGTTGTGTGAATGCTGTCTTCTCCGGCTGCGGATCGCCCCAGAGGTCTGATCCTTTTTAGCATGGGGCCGCCTCAGAGCACCTCAGCGAAAGCTCATCGGAGACCGCGATGAGGCGTCGAGACATAACGGAGGAAATGGTTTCAATTAAAGGCAAAGAGTGACGGCTGACACTAAGAGCCCCGCGCCTCTGCGAGAGAACAACAGCAAGTGGTGGAGTCTCCGACAATCATTACCCAGTGCTTTTACAGCATCTAAAAGCTCAAAACATTCAGACGGATGGCAGAATGTGTGCTCAGTGTATAAGGCATCCCATAAATGGCTCCGTTTTCACTCTCTTGCTGTCTGCTTTTTTTGGCTTCTGAGTGGGTGGCGTTGAAACAATGACAGGAAAGCTGTGAGTTTTGGTAAAATCTCAAGTTTACGAACGATTATACTTCTTCTCAGCAGCGTGAGGGAGAGCACTTTGCATATTTCTCTCATGTCAGTGTGAGCAAATTTTGATTCAAATATAGTTATTACATTTCCTCATAGCCTTTTAAGATGAACCGCTTTTTGGTTCAGTGTGTTTTTGAGATTTAAGAGTTGTTCCCTTTCACCTGCCTTAAATGCGGGTCACGGTTTTATTTATCCTTTAAACAATTTGTATCCTCTCAGATGTGACACTAAAATACACTCAGCCTTTTCATTTTACCGTGATTCTCTGATTGCATTTGAAAGCGATGCCACAGGTCTGTTCCTGTTGTGTGTGCCTGTGCTGCGAATCTGCGCCTCCTTTCTTTGACAGCCTCAGTGTGAGACTGATGTTTCAGAAGGTAGACATGTGTGCTCCCCGTAACGCTGTGTTTACAGAGCCTCCCCACCAAGCCTCTGCTCGCTGCATACATGGCACAGAAGGCCCAGATGAGATAACACAGTTTACTGCTGCTCTTTCTAGTGGATGGCAGCGGCGAGGGAAAAGGCAACCGGTGGACAAGTTGCACTGTGGCTCAAGCTCTGTTGCCACAATCATAGCTGTTTTCATCACTGCTGTCATGCTGACTCATTGTCATAATTACCTCCGCAGTAATCAGAAGTACCATTACATAAACTCATTATTGCCATCACCACTATTAAAGGGATAGTTTGGGTATTATGAAGTGGGGCTTTATAAGGTACGTCTCCATATTCGGTGTTACTGGCACGTCCCCAGCTTGGAGAACCGGCACAGTACCAACACTGGAGCAAAGCAATGTACTGTGAATGGGGCTGTTAGCAAAACATATATGGCTACCTCAAAGAAAGGCAAAAAAAAAATCAATATCAGTTTAAATGTACATTATATTTAGATTATTTTCCAATGGGGAGCTAACCTGAAGGTGCAGCTTGGTTTTGAAGGGAGCATACTGTATACAGGATTCACTTACAGTTCACTTCTCCACTGGAAAGCTGCCTGACATCGAGATAAAGCGGTGAAAATATTGTAAAGATAGCCTACACTTAAACACTTTTAGGTGAGCCTTTCTTTTAAAATTAAATAAAAATAAATACAATATGTAAAAAATAAATAAAATATGTTTTTCTGCTGTCCCCAGTACATTGCTTTGCTCCTGTGTCTGAAACTACTTCTTTTATTTAGCTCAAAAAAGATGGTGATGATAGTTAGCTAGCTAAGTAATTAGCTTGGCCTGGGAGCTTTTACCTAGAAAGACCCAGTAGCCTAAATTATTATTATTATTCCTTTCAACCTTGGCAAAGGTAGCACAGACCAGATACACTCCTGTTTTTACCACTCAGAGCATTTTGTTAAAAGGAAATTAAAATACCGTTAACTCCCAGTAGTTTAGGCTATACAAAAATTTCCCTCAGGCAGACTGCCAGACCCTGCTCTGGGTCAATAGGATCTAGGTAGTTGGTCCTTTGCCTGTGCAAATCTATTTAAACATTTCATTGACAAAGTGCTGCCATTCTCTTTCTATAGCTGCAACTATTGCACATTTGCATCGCTGCAGGTATGAATAGTTTGGAAACACTTTTGTGTCATTCATTCATTACGCCCCCCCAGTGGGCGGACTGGAGGGACTGCTCCAACGAGGGTCACGTGGCCGACCGAGGCAACCAAGCGAGCACTGGCAATAGCGAGCTAATCTAATCCAGCAATACTGTGTTGATGAACATCGTTATCTGAAGGAGCTCCAAAAAAAAAAAAATACTCCATATGAACAATCTGTGGTGTTGCATTCACTGAAAAAAAAAAAGACACATTACATACTGTGTGCCCCGAAACCGCTTTTCCTTGTAGCACAAGTCAAATGACAGCAGGGCTATCTGGCAGAGGCCACAGATTGGATTGCACTGAGCCGAGCACATGTCTATTTACCCCCAGATTCCTGTTCCAGTCAATCTGCATCTCTTATTTAACCTGACCGAGCTCATTTACCGGAGAAGAAACGGTGGAGAAATAGAAAAGAAACCGGAGATGTTGCATATTTAATCCAGGACATTGAGTAGTAGATTTTTTTTGACAACAAACAGCACTTACAGGCGTGTTACACACAGAGAGATTCTTCTACCCTGGAGCCCTGTTGTAGAGCAGCAGCCAGTGAAGTGCTGGCCCTGAACCAGTCAGCTAAAGATCATTCTCTATTAAGGATCTCCTGCATAACAGTATATCTCTTGCCGAATTCAGGCTCTGCACATACAAATCCCCGAACTGGATTTAGAGAAGCAACCTTCCCAGGGTTGTCAGCATCATAAATGTCCTCCAGCTTCCATCTCTGAATATTTACTCAAATCTAATTGTTTCCGAATCAGCCATCATTCTGGAAAACTGCGAAAAACTCTTTAAGAGGCTCTGTGGGATTTCATAGCATAAGTGTTATAACCATAAGCGAGTGTTGCTTTAAAAAGCGTATATATACACACCTTATGTATTTTTCATCTTTCCCAAACTGTAATGGGACTGAACAGAAGTTCAGTGTTTGGGCGCCTTCCAAACTAATTACAATCACTATCCATAATTGAGAGGCAAATGCATGGAAAATCGCTCTACATCACATTTCATTTTAGCGACAAAGCATTTCAGAGCAGCGGGTGACTTTTTTTGTGTTGTAGCTTATGCCTGGGTGGCGTGGTGCTTGATTCCATGACAGACTTTATTGAAATGATTTAGTTTGTAGCGGGCTGCGTCCAGGGATTTGCTGTCCAAAGGTGTTGGGTCTGGAATTTGAACGGCACTTCTTAGTGCTCCATTTTCCTTTGTTCTGTTCGTCTTTACACTTCATGCACGCTGCATGCTTCTTTAATGCTTCTCCGTTAAGAGAGTATTATTTTAAGTGTGTGGTTTTGAGGTTTATACTCAGACTATATCCCATCCTCACACTGTAAATGTTGCACATCCATTTTATTGTAAATATAGCTGTGCTATTAGTCAGTTGGCTTTATAATCCTCTGTGAACTAATGGATCCCGTGTGGACAAATCCCCCTCAGCCAAACCTGTATAAGCTCACACACAAAAACAGAGTATATTTAATTCCCAAAAAGACAATTACCATTGGGAATATGCCGTTGTGTTTTTGGTCACTAAATCTAGTGCAACCAGATGGGATGTTTTATTTGATGGATCTTTTCTGCTTAGCACAGTGCCAAGCCCACTTTGTTCGTATTGTTCAGCTGTTTAAAAGATTTGGATGCTGCTTACTGCTCTGTTGCTCTGTCTTCTAGGATTTGTGCATCTGCGTTGGCCTAAATATGCTCTTTCTCCGGCGTGGCCGATGCCGTGCTCTTATGGAGCCCTTGATCAAAGGATAATGCACAGACTGTCACTTGGCCTCCCTTAGCAGTTGGCAAGAGCACTCTGAATTATTGAAACGCATTCTCATGAATACTTGTGCAGCTTACAACACTGTTGATGGCAAATAACACTTATCTAAATAGAGTAACGTGTCCTCTTTTGTAATTCTTACTCAAAACAGTAGTGAAGACTTTCTTCAAATTTAGAGCATGGAGTCCCGACGTTTGGGTTGGTTGTCCATTATTATACAGCAAGTAGCACGCAGTTCTTTTGTGCTACTTGTTCTGTACTGTAAATCAGTGGTTCCCCAACTGGGGGTTGGCACTCCCTAAAGGGACCCCAAGATAAATCGGGGGGGAAGTGTTGGAAAGTCACTAAGTACATTTACTGAAGTATTCAACGTACATGTACTTTGTTGAGTTATTCCATTTTATGCTACTTTATACCTCTGCACCACTATTTCAATGGGAAGTAGCACTTTTTACACTGCTACATTTATTTGATGGCCAGTTATTAGCATAGACTGTATATAAGAAGTGGATGAACTCACTGTGGCATCATCCGTTGGTTTGTGGACTCCAGTTTTGAAGCCTGGAGTTTTGCATTTTGGCTGTGGCCATCTTGTTTTTTGGCCATCGCCATCTTGGTTTCTGGCAACCAGAAGTGACACAAGAAGGTAGAGCTAAGTACAACCGAACACTGATGAAGACACTTTTAGGTGACCAAATTTTACAATTAATTTTCATGAACTGAAAACATACTGTGAAAGAATTGAAAGTTTTAAGACAAAAACACAGACAACAAACAAACCGGACAACGCCATTGTAGCGACCTGTCAATCACAAGGTAGTCAGAGCCCTAAGCATCCCCTGATTTATGGTCTACCATAATTTACAAAATGAACGTCATGCTTTGTTGAAAAAGAGCGATTGAGACCATAAACTCATGTTTACAATGTTAACTAAGGTAATAAATCACGTGAGAAGTAGATTCATTTTCTCATTGACTTCTATACAATCAGACTTCTTTTTGCAACCAGAGTCGCCCCCTGCTGGCTGTCAGGTGGGCAGGCAGGCACTTCAGCATTGACTTCACTTTTCAGACCCAGAGGTTGCCCACTGGTTATTGATGATCAAGGTTTCATTGACTTTATGAAATATGATGCCCTTGTGTTAGATTAATCTACTAGTTTATAAAGTAGTAAAATGTGCTTTACTTTGGCTATAACTTCAAATGCTGCACACCCTTGTAGTGAAGTATTTTTACCTTGAGAAAGAGGATTTATATAAGTGAAAAATCTGGTATGCTTTTTCCACCATTGCTGAGGATTCACAAGGCTGACTTGAGAAAAGATATATGCCCATTACACAAAATTATGCTGAAGTTTTTTTTTTTTTTTTTTTTTTTTTCAAAATCTTTCCTTTTTTTTTTCTTGTGAACGGTCTCTTCAAACGTCTAAAAATCTAACAATTTCATTCACCTTGGTTGATCTCACAACTCATGTTTCTACTGAGGCTATAACCTGTGATGAGGATCACATGTACAAACTGCTTTATGTTAAGGGCTTTAAGGTCTGGACCCGTTTCTGTAGATAACAGTTGTACAGCAGCACTCAACAAAAGAAATGAACCTTTGAAACAGCACAATGGATATTAAGTCAGATTTTTATAGGCAACCAAAACCCAAAATGGTGAACCTTCAATAAGAAAAATGAAAATATAATGGTTTATACTTGCTGCCAGATCCTTCCTTTGCCTGTACAATATTCTTGTACTGTTGATGCCAGTTGGTTTGCTGTCAGGATTTTCAATTTTGTGAAGATTTGGGTCATGTTTTGACAGGAATCCATGGGTTTAATAGGCTACTTAGTAAGTGACTGACCCATGTCAAAGGTCACCTACAGGCCCGCCCACCAGGATGCTCTGGTTCACCTGCTGCAAGCAAATAGAAACATGGAGAGTGCAGAGCATCAAGCACCTTTGGATAGATAGCATCCATATTTTCCTGTGCTTTTGCTGCACTGTTTTATGAATTTGGATTATGTGTTTTTGGTTAATTTATCTGATAAAAAAAACGAACTGTTTCATGTCAACTAGGGCTGTGTTATGGCAAGAATCTGACAATATGATATATCACGATATAGGAGTTACTAGTCAATATATTGTGATGTATTGCGATACTGTAAGCAAGGCGATATATTGTGATATTTTGAATCTAGTTTTAGGAGAGATAAACACACCACCATAAGCATAAAATCTCAGGGGAAAAAATGTTTACGAATTTATGCAATCAGAACAGTGAACAGTCCCTTTAACATCCAGCATCATAGCACTACTTTAAGAGGGTGCATATACGGAGCATATATATGCATATCTTTCCAAATTAAATAAAGAAGTGACTGTTAATCTGTGCACGTAAACTTAGTTAGTTTAAAATCAATACAGTGTATTTGGGAATCGATACAGTATCACAAAACATAATATCCTGATATTCAATATTTCTGATATTTACTTACGCCCCTAATGTCAACATACATATAAACAAGCATAACTGAACTGACTACATATTAAAAGGAATGCAGTTTGCACTGACATTGCCATCTAAGTCTGACCCAGTCTAGTATTTAAACTTTTTGGTGCTCCTCAGAAGAAAATTTGGGGCCCACCAACATGGAAATTTCTCCATGAATGTGACTTGTGAAATTATTTGTTTATCCTCCCAGAAAAGTAAAGCTATTGATTTTGTGGGCATCCAATGTCTCCTCTTTTTGCTTAAGGTGAAATTTCGGCGCTGTGTTACTGACAGAGGTCGGCGGAGCCCAGAAAGACCGTGTGACCGTGCACAAGATTGTCAGGTCATCGTTTCCAGCCTCCTCTGATCTCGAAGCTGTGTGCGCATCCCACAGATAGGCCAACTGAAGAGATAAAGGTTGGATGTGCCTATGCGTGAATCGCTGCTGTTAGTACAGCAGGGGGAAGTGCCTATCAAATGCAGTTTTGTGCAGAAAGATTAAATTTGTACTGTTGCCTACTCTAAATGGAAGAACACTACCATGTCTCATAGCAGCACTGTAGCAGTTTTATATAGCTTAGGGCTACACCATGTGGATTTGGCATTAAAATATAACATGTGGGAGTTGCAATCTTTCTTTTTTTATATACTAAGTTGTGACCTCTTCGAGTATCTAATTTGGCTTCCAAATGCAGTAGTTAAGAACAATAACCCAATCACTGTCAGGGCTTTTTATTAAAACATGTGTCTATAGCTGACAGCTGGTGAAATATACTAACTATATGAAGACATCAGACTTATATATAGATAACAAAACTAAAGTTTGAAATCATATTCTTAAGGCCTTACCAAATATCTTTTGCTTTTGGTGTCTGTCATATTTTTTAATGTCATCATCCTCTATATATGTAGGTTACATTGTGATTGTCATTGTTTTTACACTAATATTGTAATTATAATTTTATGCATATAATTATTTTTTATATTTATGTTTCCCAGTAATCTAATTAGTGTACCATTGTATATGAATAATGAAGGAATCTAATCTAATCTAATTTGGGCAAAATAGGAAGCTAGCTAGTTAGCTTCTAGCCATTGCTAATTACAACAACCCCAAAAGGTGGCTAAAATGCTTAGTTACTTACATGGGACACAAATATATTGTGTTTTTTTCCCCATTAATATTGTAATTAATGTCCTTGTATATGATTATTATTATATTTATATACTCTATTTCAATTATATTTGAAATAACATACTGTTGTATATAAACAAAGCAAAGCAATCTATCTATCTAGTTTGGGCAAACTAGGAAGCTAGCTAGTTAGCTTGTAGCCATTGCTAATTACAACAACCCCAAAAGGTGGCTAAAATGCTTAGTTACATACATGGGACACAAATATATTGTGTTTTTACCCCATTAATATTGGAATTAATGTACTTGTATATGATTATTTTTATATTTAAATACTCTATTTCAATTACATTTGAAATAACATACCGTTGTATATAAACAATGAAGCAATCTATCTATCTAGTTTGGGCAAACTAGGAAGCTAGCTAATTAGCTTTTAGCCATCGTAATTACAACAGCTGTTACTTAGTTACATATATGAGACACAAATACATTGTATATTGTAATTAATGTACTTCTGTGTATTTAATCATTCGTAACCCAAGCTGTTGTTCCAGTGTCCTTTGGTTCAAGCTAATCTATCTATCTGTGTATTAACTGGGAAGCTAGCTAGTTAGCTTGTTAATTGGTAAGGCATGCTACAGGAAGTGACTAATTATGTTAATGGAATTGGGATACATACTGTAAAAATACATTCTAGTCTTATTTTTGTTTTGAATGATATTCTAATTAATGTACTTTTGTAGCTATATGAAATAATACAGCAATATGATCTATCTAGCTTGGGCAAACTACAAAGCTAACTAGTTAGCTTGTAGCTGTTGCTAATTACAACAACCCAAAAGGTGACTAATTATGCATAGTTACATACTTAGGACACATTGTTTTTTTTTCCCCTACTAATATTTTTAATTAATGTAGCCTACTTATATTCATATAATTATTATTAACCCATGCTACTGTTCTAGTGTCATTTGGTTCAAGCTAATCTATATAGCCTTTGTATTAGGAAGTGACTAATTATGCTAATGAAATGGCCTTCTTGGGGTACAACTGTACAAGTACATTCTAGTCTTTATTTTTGTTTTCAGTGATATACTAATTAGTGTGCTTAAATGTATATACAGCAGTTAACAGAAACATTAGGATTCTTCTGGTGTCTTGCGGTTCAATTAATCAAGTAGCTGCTGTGGCTACTTCAGTAATCACCCCTTGACCGACACACTGGTTTTCAGTTGCTCTTCCTATCAGCCTCAGTTTATATCATATTGTTGAAGAAGAGTGAAGGGAGATGAATATTTCAGCAGCCGAGTGAGCACGAAGCACCAGCAGGGCTTCATACCGTCTTGTTTGCACTTACTACAGCCATTAAGTTTACAAGCAGCATTTGTATTTATCACTGGGCTTGGATGGTTAGAAGCAATCAAAACCCAAAACACAAGGAGAGAAATACAAGGTGCAGGTTGGCATGTGAAGAAAAACTGAGGTGAAGTGCTGACATGCTGATGTCTTAGCAGATAACACTTAAATCATTTTCCTCCAAAACTTCACTGGTAAGGGTTCAAAGAGATATAGCCATAATACAAATTTTTGGAGTAAGTAGTGGTGTTTGAAGTTATTTTATGGGATTTTGCTGTAAGGCCCAGAATTGATTTGCAGAAGGGATAAAAGGAAGATACTTTATCTTCGGAGCTTTGTCGGAAAAAGCTTAGCATCCATTGGTAGTTCCGCCAATATGCCTGCAGGGCATGAAGGTAGGGTGAGAGGGGGGTTGCTGGCATTGACATTATATACCAGAATGAATTGTGCTGAGTTTACACCTCCTGCTGCTTACGTTCTGCTCTTTCATAATCTTTCATGAACCATACAATGTTTTATTTAATGTCCTGGGTCAGAGAGAAACTTGAGAAAAAACAAATTAATAATGAAACGCATAGTACTGGCGAGGGAAAGAAGGAGAAGAAAAAAAAACTTGGTTTGAGGCTCCTAAGCAAACAGGTCAGAGGGACCTTTTGAAGTCTACTGCTTCAGTGCAGTCAATAGTTTAAGAACTTGTGTTATTTCTGAATGTAAGGCCAGCTTGGACTTTTTCCTACCTGAAAATGCCAAATATCTCATCGCTGCTGCCCAGTGTCTCACTGCGGTCCTTGAAAGGCTATTCAAGCAGCCAAGAAAAAACAACAACTCTGTATCACAGTATCTTCAGTAAAAAAAAATAGTCCATGACCAAAAGATTATTCTGTAAATACTCTGAAAAATGTAGAGCACTGTATTTCAGTACTAAATTACCAGCCAATTAGACTGTTGTCAGGCTATTAAATAGGCATTATATACATACTATAAGCACCATAGATGTGGGTCAATAAGGGCCTACTACACCCACTAGTAGGTTTTTATTGTCTATTCATGTGATAGATCACCAAAAGAAGGTATAAAAGAATACAACAGCGACCTCGAGCAACTGTAGTGATTATCTAAATATCTATCTATAACAAAACACGGGGCTTTCACTCGTGAGTTTGTATCCCGTGTGAAACCAACAATGTGTAGTTGGGTTTGTGTTTATAGTTATTTTGACCCAAAACACAATGTTTTTCCTTGAACTTAGCCAAGTGTTTTTTGCATAAACCTGAAGAAGTTGTAGTTTTGTTGCCTAAACCTAAAGAAGTTCTAGTTTATTGCCTAAACCTGTTTTTTTTTTTTTTACCTAAACCTAAAGATAAGATAAGATAAGATAAGATGAACCTTTATTAATCCCCGGAGGGAAATTCGGGAAAAGAAGCAGGAGTTTGTTGCCTGAACCTAAGTGTTTTTTTTTTTTTTACCGAAACCTAAAGAAGTTGTAGAATTGTTGTCTAAAACATTTGTGTGTCATGTTAAAACGTGCTACTTTTAAGTCTCACTTTCATTTTTACAATGTAGTGAGCATAGTAGGCCCCTACTAACCCACATCTATGGTGCTTAAAGCAACTGGTAATGCCCACACTAAAAGAGTTTGTGTTGTATATTATGTCAAATTTAACAGTATTGTTCCTATAGTGTGTGGTGAGCAACGATTTGGCCAAAACAGCACACCACACACTAACAGATTCATTCAAGAACAACAAAAATGTAAATCTTGCAACATCTCTCGTGACCAAATGTGGCTTTTGTGTAAACAAACATGGCGGTCGATGAACGAAGAATTAGCAAGGTGTTAAATAAGCACCTGTGTTGTTTCCACAAATGAACAAGTTGGTCCTCCAAATCTGAGGTCTATCTTACTAATACTTAATGCTTCGCATTTTGCGTTAGCTCATGCATTAGCTGCGGTGATTGTCCTTCCACTTCAGTCACCTTGGTTCTCAACTTGCTGTCGTTGTTTCCCATGTGACTGCAACATCAGCGGTCCTCAGGGTTCCCCACACACAATAGGATATTCAGTGGTAATATTTACGATTTGAAATCGGTACAGAACTTGCCGATTGGGGAATGTAACTCTCAGCACAGGGAGGCCTCAAAAGACAATCTGTCGGACCATCAAAAAATCTGGTTTTCACTAACCATTATCGGCAGGGGGGAATCAGGCCCAAAATCGGCCTTGTTTTCGAGTAGCGTCTACCCGGCAGTAGACGGGTGTATGCGTTCCACATCATTTCACCAGCACTTGTTCTCTCTACTCCTTTGACATCAGCTATTGCTGTTACTACCAAAGGGAGCAAGCATATGCCATAGCCATAATGTTTGTATTCCCCGGTGAATCCTCATTTACCGTCTGTTTAGACGTGTAAGGAAAGCCAGCTCTTGGCCTCCCCCTGCCTCTCAGGTCTTAATTGCTTAATTACAGTCATTATTTGAACTGGAAGCAAAATCACCTGGCACCCTGACATCATGCTGGCCTTACTGGAAAAAAAAAAACAGAAGCGCTTTGAAAAACTGAGTGGATGTTGCGGGTGTCTCTAGAGTGTGAATGAAGATGCCTGCTGTGTGATCCACAGGGTTGTGATGTACTCACACACACAACGCAGCCCGCATGCATATACAGTATATCCACTTGCATGTATCTGAATTCCCCACGTCTCCGGGACATTTCGGTGCTATCAGATGAAAAAACTCAATGTCAGAGGCGCGGTATCTTCAGAGGAAGGTCCAGGGGCTGTGTGACTTATTCATGACTCTCCTGGTGCTCCCCGTCCCGGGTCTCTCCGCTCTGCACTGTAACCTTTGTGTTGGCTCACAGACCAGCTCTTTGCCTTTTCATGTGCTGCCGCTCGCTCATCCTGTTTAAAAAGTAAACAGTAGGTTGCATCTGTGCTAATAATTAATGTGCAGGGAGAGAGAAAGGTGTTTATGCGGGGAAATGAGATGGCATTACCACCTCTTTCACTATGGAATTAGCTCCCATTGAGGGTTAATGCAGCCTTTACTACACTTTTTTTTTTTTTTTTTTTTTTTTTTACCATTTGTCCTTTTTATGCATCACAGGTCCTTTCACTGTTATCTTTAAGCTGGTCATTTTCTGTGCTGTAATTAGGTATGTATATCTCTGGTTGAGAAGGAGCCCAACAGTTAAAGAAAACCTGGTTACACATGTCAGCGCTCAAGTGTGAATGTCTAGGATGGTGTTAATTTGAAGCAGGTCATTACTGGAACAGAGCGTATGAGCTCAGGTGACATTACATGGATAAGAAAGAGTAGGAAAAGGAGGAGAGGTGAACATAAATCGGCAAAGAAGTATTATATTTTGATTATGATTATGTCTGTTAACAAATAATGTGTTTATTTTCTTTTTAGCATATGATAAATCACTCAAAAATGCCTTTAATGTGATTTTCATGAACACATTTTTGTATTCAGGAAAGGGATATCCAGCAGATATTTAGGGCTTTTAGCCATGCTAGCGCTGTGGCTCTGTGGATGGCAGTCGGTTGGTCGGTCGGTCCACCACTTTGGTCCAGACTGACATATCTCATCAACTATTGGATGGATTGCCTTGAAATTTTGTACAGACACTCATGTAACCCAGAGGATGGATCATAGACTTTATATAGAAGTCAGCATGACGTTACCCATTGGTTTGTGCACTGCATTTTGAGGCCTCGATTTTTGCATCTTGGTTTTTGGCCGTCGCCATTTTGTTTCTTTGCAACGAGAGAGGATGAGCTAAGTAAAACTGAACGCTGAATAAGACAGTTTTAGGCGACCAAAATGCTTTCATGAGCTGAAAACACTCTGGAAGTTTTGAAGTGTTAAGACAAAAACACGGAAAACTCCCAGACTCCCCTGCTTACTAAATTAACATCCTGCTGAGACTATTAACTCAATGTTTACTGAGGTAATAAATCAAGTGAGAAGTAGGCTCATTTTCCCATAGACTTCTATACAGTCAGACTTCTTTTTGCAACCAGTCGTCGCCCCCTGCTGGCTGTTAGAAGGAATGCAGGTTTAACGAATTGGCTTCACCTTTCACACCCGCTGTTTGCCCACTGAAATGGTGCTAGCGCCAAATTTTGAAATTTTGTACATTCATGAAGCCACTACCCGTTAAAAACTTTTATCAGATATTTTTGCTTATAACCAAATACCCACAACACTACTGACATTCCCGACAGCCTCATCTGCATGTGCCTAGTGCTAATTAACACGTCTCAGCATGCTAACACAATGAAACAAGATGGTGACACTGCTAAACATAGGCATGTTAGCATTGTCATTGTTACCGTTGTTAGCATGTTGCTATGCTAATGTTAGCTCAAAGCACCACTGTGTCAAAGGACAGCCTAACTGCATGGCTTAGTCTTGTTGCTTAAACAATTAAGAAATTATTGAAATTGCCATCAATTATTTTATTTCCATAATCCTAACAATTATTTGACTTATTTATGATATTTGAAATAGCTTTGGCGCTATATTTTAGTTCACTGTTACAAACAATGCAGCCATAGTGTGTAGCAGTAGTGAAGTGTACTAAGTGTGCTCTCTGGTTTTGGCTCTGTTCTAGCCTGGCGTTATTCATCTTAATAGTAGCTGCATGTGCCCATGATTTAGTGTGACAGGTGTTATACTTACTGTATGGCAGGAAAACACTTCAGCTGTATTTAAATATATCTGGCTAATGCTCCATAAAATAGTTCAGCCGTTTGCATCTTTTAAGACCCCACTCTACGCCATTTCTTCGAGACTTCTTTTTAATCGTCCATGCTTAAATGTTAATTGCACATACCTCTCCCAAACACACTCTTTTTTTCCCCTTTGTCAGGGGCTTTTTGTCAGGGAAATATGTTACTAATGGCTTATGAATTAATAAGAGGCCAAACTGAATTAGACTTTCATGCAAGGTGATTGTAAAGAGCTTGAAAGCCCCAACATTTTATTCAGATTTCAAATTTTTCTGGACGAGTGGGTCCCTTTTTTCCTGTGGCCTATAATGCATCCTTTGTCATCATCTCTCAGCGGTGATTTAGGCTGTGGGATGTTCTTGGTGTAATTTACTTACCCAAGCAGAGCCATTAATTTTCTATTATTGTGAAAAGATCATTCGTGTTTTGGAGGCTGTCTTGATTATTTATTTAGATACACAGCAGGGAAACATGAGGCATTGGCTAATGGAATATAAAGTCACGGGGCTCATTCCCATTCTGACATTTAACTACAGAAGCGGCACATGTGTTAATGTGTCCTCCCCAAGCACCTTAATTCGACTTGAAATTCCTAATGGATCTCGCTATCTGTGCCGGGCCTGTGAGACAGTGAGCGAGAGGGAGGGGGACTCCAACTTAACACATAAATTCACTTGTCTGAGTCCTGGCTGTGCGTCTAGCGACTTAAATGCTCCACTGGTTGGATGTCTAGAGGGAGATGACAGCAGATAGTAGCATCTTTACTTGCTCTGTTGCCTCCCGTCCTGCTTTTATACAGCGACATGATCTTTGCTCTACTAAATCACAGCTCTGCGTATTTGTAAGGAGCTTGTTTATATGAAAACATCTGAGGACTTAGTGGAGGAACTTTTTACTAAAATATTAGGTACCACTTTTTCATCCCTTCATGAATGTCTAACTGATTGCTTTATTAATAATAGGTATTTACTAAAGCTTTATAGATCAGCTATTAGCCATTAATAAGAACAACCTTTGTGTTGATTTTTGTTCGAAAATCATTCATAGTCAAGTAACTAATAAATACTCATAAGTTTCTAATTTCCTAATATGCCATTCTGTCTGCAGTTATCAATGTTAATAAGACATTAAAGGGAACACTATATATAAGGCTACAGCCAGTAGCTCTTTACTGTAGTTTAGTATATAGTGTGGAAAAAGGAGGAAACAGCTAGCCTGGCTCTGTCCAAAGGTAATAAAATTTGCCTTCCAGTCCCTCTAAAGTTGACTCATTTACACATTATATCTCTTTTATGTTTTAATTTGTGGTATTATTATGTGCTGGACTATTTCCCGGCCTTGATTTTGAAAAAGTGTTGATTGTTTTGTGTCTGGATTAAACAAACTAGATAAATGTGTTAAAGTAAGTGTTTCCGTTTAATGTAAGACTACAGCCAGCATCTGGTAAGCTTAGCTTAGCGAAAAGACTGAAAATGGGCAAACAGCTAGCCTTTCCAAAGGTAACAACATCTATTTATTGGCACCTCAAAAACTCAATAACTAACTCTCAGTGTGTTGTTTGTTTAAACCGTTTAAAATGGAAGTGTAAAAACTATTTGTGTAGGCCAGACTGTTTCCTAGCCGGGAGCAGTGACTTCCAAAACTAGACATTTTTATGCATTTTATGTTCAGTTTAAACTAACAAGATTAGAACCTGTTAATAGATGAGCTTTAGAGCTGCTGGTCGGTGGATATTGTTAGCTGCGCCACAAGCGAGGCTAACTTTTCCTTCGATTTAAGCTAATCGGCTGCTTTCTGTAGCCTTATATTTAATGGACAGACGTATGAGTGGTATTGATCTTGTCATCTAACTCTCGTCAAGAAAGCAAAGAAGCTTATTTCCCAAACTCTTCCCATAGTAAAGGGTAATAAGCCATTGATTCTACAATTACACTTATCAAGTAGATAACTACTAAAAGTTCATGACATTCTCAGTCAAAACGCCATTAAATCTGAATATAAAGACAATAAACTTAATGTTAAATCTCAGTGTCCCTTATACTTTCCAGGAATATCAGTATCTCTGATGTCTGTCATGGATAAATGTCCACAAATCTGCTTAGAATGAGTGATAGTTGTCTGTACGTCCATGGTTATAGTGCACACAGGACCTGCTAATAGCTAATTCAGCATTCATAAATACTGTCCAGAGCATGTACTGTAAAGTACAACTCACATGCTGCTTATTCTGAGAGTAACAGTATACGGCATGCCTGACTGAGACGTGCAGTACTCCTGTAAACAAAGGGAATGAGGGTTCACAAGGTTTGTTTCTTTATTTACACATATAAAAATGCCAACGATACAACATATAATTTACAAGAGGATGTGGAAAAAAAATCAGTTGATATGCAAATATCAAAAAGACTCGATCATAATTCACTGTGAAAACTAATTTAAAATAAGAGCATACTGTATGTTCATGTGATGTGGCTTAGAGTTTTCATAAGACAAGAAAGATAAACAGAAAAGAGAGAGAAATTAAACACAAATGAACAAGTGAACAATGATCAAGTGATGATAATAATAGGCCTTTAGAAAATATTGGTTGGACCCAGCTTATATCGGAAGTCCATATGGAAAATATTGGTTGATGGTTGATGGTTAATGATAGAGCTGTCAAAGTTAACGCCATAATATAACGTTAACACAACTTGCAATTTTTAGCTCGTAGTAGGCTCAGATTTAAAGCTAGAGTGACAATACTGCATCATATGATACTATGAAACCTAATGAATCCATCGGTACCGACCATGTCAAACTAGCCTGTTGCAAAGGAGGCTAAATAACGCTCCAAATTACGCTGAATTTTGGCAAGGAACTGTCATGGCTATTTTTATAGGGGTCCCTTGACCTCTGACCTCCAGATATGTGAATGTAAATGGGTTCTCTGGGTCCCCACCAGTCTCCCCTTTACAGACATGCCCACTTCATGATAATCACAGTCAGTCTGGATCAAGTCATAGTCAAGTCAGCACTCTGACACACTGACAGCTGCTGTTGCCTGTTGGGCTGCAGTTTACCATGTTATGATGTGAGTATATTTTTTATGCTAGATACAGAACCTGTGAGAGTTTCTGGACAATATTTATCATTGTTTTGTGTTGTTAATTGATTTCCAATAATAAATATATACATACTTTTACATAAAGCAGCATATTTGTCCACTCCCATGTTGATAAGAGTATTGAATTAAGTATTAAAGAAGTGAATTTCTCCACTGTGAGACTAATAAAGGAATATCTTATCTTATCTTAAATACTTTACAAATCTCCCTTTAAGGTACAGTTTGAACAGATAAAAAATGATTAATCAGGAAACATCATGTGATTAATCGTAAATATTTGAATCAATTGACAGCCCTAGTCAGTGGTTTATAACTAATCTATGAGGCACGAGTAAATGATTCATTAATAAAATCATTAAATATAAATTTATGAACTCTTTATAACGAGTAACGTAAGAGACAGTACAACTTATATTTGTTGTGGAGATCTGAGTGGTGAAAAGTTGAGCAGAATGCAGTCACACTTGAGTGAAACTATGCTGAGTGGACAAAAATGTTTGCGTGATGTGTTGGCAGTGAATCACACGCTTGACACTCAGTCGTTATTACAATTAATGACAGCGTCTCGTCTGAGTGACTAACGTGATGAAGTGGTATGACTCTGGCCTTTTTGCCCTTTCTCCGGTGCGGTGGCCAGGCTCGCTCAGGCTCGCTCACTTTACTGCAAAGGACATGTAGTGCTCACACGCCCAACCGACTCTCTCCATCTCCGCCGCCTTCCGTCTGCAAACCTGCACCTCCTCGCAGCCATAATTGTCTAAAGTAAGAGTTGTAGGGAGTAATATCCTGATCATGAATAGTATGTTCTTCAAGGATGAAAATAGCTGTTAATTAAACAGTGTCTTTTAGAATAAAGCCAATAGAAATGTGATCTCATAAGAGATGTGATGGGACAGAGAGCTGACTGACACAGTAGTATGAACGCGGTGCGGGATAATTAAAGAGACGATGCAGTAAGGACATGGCTATTAGCAGGTTAATTAGGCAATAATGAAAGCGATACCTCAGGTTACTGTGGGCTTTAGCGCAATATGATTCCTCGCCGAATGATATAAGGCGGGTGTTAAATTTAATCCTTGCACATTAATAGAGAACGGCATACCTTCCAGTCGATTATTGCCAAAAGACTTCACCTGCTCGGCACAGTCACAAATGGGGAATTCAGAATGGATTCCACGGCGGCTGTCCACTCCGATTAGTTTGATGAAGCTTACAAAGCTTTTAGAGGGGATATTTGCAAATTTAGCAGGTGGCACATATCATTCATGGATCTCCTTATTAGAGGGATTGAAGTGTTTCATTTAATGAGTAATTCATTTCCTGCTACTTTTTGACCCACTTTGACAGAAGTGGAAGTACGAGCATTTTGAGAAAAAAAAAAAAAAAAAAAAAAAGCCACTTAATGGGTAGTTTCATAACCTTGAGTGTGGCGCTGTCCCAGTCACTATTTGACACTTTGTTTAAATATTCCATTTAATTATGAATCAGTGTCTGCTGTGATCAATATAACCACTGAGTCGGAGCGATTACAACCCGCCGTTCCAGAGAGGTGTCCTGCAGATGTTGGAAGTCAGAGGACGGGTGAGGTCAAAGGTCAGTGTCCAGCTTTATCCTCCTCAGGTTAGAGTGACAGCCAAACCGTGCGCTTCATCCACCCCCTCTAATTGACTTACAAATGCCGCAGTGCTTTTGGTGTCAAGTAACTCACAGCATTAAGTATGGCTGTAAAGTCAATATGACTTTATTAGTGGCTGGGTCTCATTGACAGGCCCTACTTGCACTGTTGACCTCAGCTAACTGTGATCTACTGTCCAGAGACCTCGCTTCTCTTCCTTTCTCTTCCTTCCTCTCGCTCTCTCCCACTCTGTCATTATCCCACCTCTCAATGATCATGTCACCCTCTGACTCCAAATCCCGGAAGAGCGCAGGCGGCCAGGAAATTCGACATTGTTGCTTCCCTTTTTAGGAGTCTATCGGTAAACCTTGCTAATCCACAAATCCAACCTTGGATTTGAGCCGCTGAGTCTGAGGGGAAAGTAATTGGGTTGTTGCTAATAATTGGATTTTCTGCTGCTTGGTTTAAAAAAAAAAAAACACATACACATAACAACCAATGTCCAGGCAAGACTGAGCCCGCATGGCGTTAAGCTTCAGTTCATAGGTCGAGACGGACCCCAGGTTGCACATATAAAATGATTAACATTTAAAATCTGCCTTCAGCCTCTGCGATTTAAATCGTCCTCTACTGAAAGCTCTAATTTTTGGTAAGTGTGTTGTAAGTCCTCATTATGTGACCTGAAAGGGTTATTAATGAAAAAAGTCATTAGTTGCCTACATTACAGCTCAAGTCCTGGCAGGAGGTGGTGCCACAAGGGTGAGAACATCTCTGAACCATTTACAAATCTCCTCAGGTTGACTACAGAGTGCTTCCTTTTCACTCCACTTTATACTTCTACTGCAACTCAGAGGAAAATATACATTTTACTGCCTTTTCTGCATTTATTTGACAGCTATAGTCACTAGTTCAATTAAAATTGTATGTATAAAACATATGATTATGATAGAAAACATGATATATTTTTGTAGATTAAACTACCCAACAGTATGTTTAATAGTTCCACCTAAACCAACTACAACAGTAAATGTTAAATGCACATTATTTCAGTAAAAGCGGGCAATAATTAGCATTTTTCTGGATTTACACCTACATGCTGTTAGTAGTATTTTTTTATACTGTACTTTTTACAGTACAGATTGCTGCTTTTCTGAATTAAAGGGACTGAATATACTGAATGATTCAGTTTAAATAGGAGTTGAAGCATCTGAATTTGTCAGCAGATTTGTGGATCAGTATATTGTCAACGACTGCAGTAGCTTCACAAACAAAAGCATATGTAAAAGTATGATGTTACATGTAAAATCACTGAAGTCTAAAAGTATTATCAGCAAAATGTGCTGAAAGTATCAAACACACTCTTACTGCATACAGAAAACTGGCCTCTGTGAGTGTTATATGAATGTATATTATCATTATGACTGATGCTTAAATGTCTCAGCAGCATTTTACTATTGTAGTTGGTGGTTGTGGAGCTAATTTTACCTATTTTATATACTAATGCGCCATCGTTTATGTTTAATTTGAAATTTAGTTGGATATTTGTATGTAAAATCTTAAAGGAGCAGTGTGTAGGATCTGGCGGTATCTAGTGGTGAGGTTGCAGATTGCAACCAACTGAAACGGTATAGGAGAACTATGGTGGCCGACACAAAAACGCAAATTGCCCTCTCTGGAGCCAGTGTTCGGTTTGTCCGTTCTGGGCTACTGTAGAAACATGGCGGCTGGCTCCGTAAAGAGGACCCAGTTTATATGTAGATATGGTGTAAATGGCTCATTCTAAGGTAATGAAAACACAACATTTTATATTTTCATGAGAAAACATTAATATTATATTCAGTTTCTGTCAATAGATCCTCCAAATTGTTACACACGGTTCCTTCAAATGAACTAAAGCTGTAATTTAATGTAAAAAGTACAAAATGTCCCACTCAAATGTGGTAAATACAACCAAATATATATTGAAAATACTCAAGTAAAGTACATAAAAATTGTATTTGAGTAAATGTACTTAATTGCACTGCTAACTAACCATAAGATCACTCCTGAAATTCCCAGCGTGAATTTTTGTGTGTAATTCTGTAAAACTACATCCATTGTACACCAATTTAATATATTTCTAGTAATGTGTTAGTGTCAGTGTGTCTGTGAGGAAAAAGCCGAAGAACTGACCAGTATTATGTCTGTTGTTATTGGTGAGAAAGGGCTCCTGGCAGTCTTAGAGCCTGTATTCATGGGCTGGTTGAAAAAGTCTACAAGAATCCATGGGGCAGCTACGGAAATGAGCAGCATACCACATGTTGGGTCTGTGGATAGACCAGGGGAACAGCAATGCTCCCTATCGTGACTTTGAGATCCCGGCCCAGATTATTGGGAAGGAGCAAACTTCACGTTGCTTTGAGGGAGTAGCGGAGGGCTCGCTGCAGCTTAGCACCACCCTGGATGATACAGTGAAGTCATCCTGACTGTTTTCCCTTGTGAAGCCATTAGATCTAGAGACACGCTGGCTTCACATTGCACTACTCGAATGGCCAAAACAAGTTCTCTATACGGCAAATCCATAGGCTCCTGCAAATGTTATTATGCTGTAGATCCCTGCTGGGGCCGTCTAGTGCAGAAAAAGTGCAAGGTTTCATTCTTGTGTAGTTTTGTTGGGTGTATTTTTGACAAACCTCCTCTGAGATGATCGAATAATCGCATCCAGTGATGGATTTTTGTCATTAGCCACTTAATGGATGACTATTGTTTTTGTGGCTGGTGAGTGAAGCAAATCTAGGAGCCACTTGCATATTTCATGGTGGTGGCAAAATGGTCATATTGGTGTTCTTGGTGAACTGAAATATAGGGAAGATATAAGACAGCGTTTGTTGTATACTAATCAGGTAATTACCACTTTATTAGTAGTGCTTTTGTAGTAGTGGTAGTACTAATAGCAGCCCTACGGAAAGCATCTATCCCCAAAGACTGAGATGTGGTTGAGAAGGAGAAGAGGCTCAGGCAAGAAATCTGCTCCCCATCATTCTCTGTATTTCTGCGCACTAAAGGTCAAAGCCAAAAAATCATCCTTGAGTGACTACAATTATATATGATTTTGTTTTTTTGCAACAGCGAGAACAAAGAATGAAAAGAGCACAGCCTTTTCTCGCAGTCATTTTCAGAAAGCTCTAATTTTGTAATACAAAATAAGGGCAAGTTAGAAGCACCGGACGATCCTCAAGTAATGGAAAAAACATCCAGTTTGAAATTGGTGAGGCACTGGGATTGTATTAACACAACAAAGGGAGGCGTATGAAGGAAACGTGTGTTTGTATGCAATCATACATGCACCTTTCTATATGGACATAATAGTGCACGTTTCCTCCCCATTCACTGTAAAAGATTTATTATTTTTATTGAACATGATGTATGATTTGATAAAGTTAAAATAATGGACACCAATGTTTCTACATGGTAGTAAAGTTTAGTCTATGTGATATTATTCCATTTAGGTTGGGGTCAAAGTAATGAAATTATTACTTTATTATGGTTATAAGATGAATTTGTGTAATTCACAACCTTTAGATGCTGAGTGCTTCCTACAGGAAATAAGTGTCAATGTGTTTAATACGTAAAGGTTTATATTAGGGCTGTCAAAGTTAACACAATGATAGCGGTTAGCGCTAATTAGTTTTAGCGCCTCTAATTTCTTTAATGCATTAACGCCACTTGTGATTTTTTGGATTGTAGTGGGCTCAGTTTTAAAGCTGGAGTGAAGATACTGTTGTCATATGAAACGATGAAACTGAATGAATCCATCGGTACCAACCGTGTCATACTAGCTTGTCGCGAAGGAGGCCAAATAACGGTCCAAATTACGTTACATTCTGGGGAGGAAAAACTGGCATGACTATTTTCAAAGGTGTCTCTTGACCTCTGACCTCCAGATATGTGGATGTAAATAGGTTCTATGGGTATCCATGAGTCCCCCCTTTACAGACATGCCCACTTTATGATAGTCACAGTCAGTTTGAGGCAAGTCAGCACTCTGACAGCTGTTGTTGCCTGTTGGGCTGCAGTTTGCCATGTTGTGATCTGAGCATATTTTTATGCTAAATGCAGAACCTGTGAGGGTTTCTGGATGATATTTGTCATTGTTTTGTGTTGATAATTGATTTCCAATGATAAATCTATACATATATTTGCATAAAGAAAGCAAATTTGAGTATCAAATACTTGACAAAATTTCCCTTTAAGGTATATTTTGAAAGATAAAATAAATTTGTGATTAATGGCGATTAACTATGAACAGCTATGCGATTAATCACGATTGAATATTATAATTGATTGACAGCCCTAATTTATCATTCATATGTCATTTAGTGCTAGCTACTGCAAACATATTTGTCCACTCCAATGTTGGTGAGAATATTAAATACTTGACAAAATCTCCCTTTAAGGTACATTTGTTTTAATCAGTTAATCACAACTGACTATAGACTATAATGCCATGATCGCAATTGAATATTTGAACCGATTAATTGGCCTTAATTCATATTTATTTATGTTAAAAGACCTGGAAATTATGAGAAAATCTATAGTTATTAATGTGCTGAATTATTGACATTAGTCACCTCTGTGGCTGTGCTGTAATTATAGTGATGTTGGTGCTTGATGTTCCCAAATATGAGGCTGCAAATAGAGAGACTTTTTGATTTGCTCTTAAGCAGAAACAACAGAACGAGAGGGACTTTGTTCTCCCACCATTGTCCACCCAAGTTCCCCCTTTTGGGTTTTCATGTCTCAAAAGCCCCGCATCGTCTCCCAGGACACAAATAAATCAGTGTTCTTCCCTTTTCATCTATGTTGGAAAATAATTAAAAAGGGGAGTGCTGAATTGTGTACAAGCTGATTCCCCTGTTCAGTAAGCCACCTTCATCTAAGAAAAGCCCCCCCCTCCTCCTCCCTTAATAATATGTTCTGCTCTGTTTAAGATTGAGATCAAATAGTCTCTCATAGAGCTAGGGTAATTAGATTTCACTATGTAAATGGCCTTTAAAGCACACTCAGAGTGTGAGATGCTGCTGTGCTCACATTTGTTCGCTGCACTGCTGCCTCCCTCAGGTCATTTGTGTATGAATCACTTGGCATCGCCCTGCACTGAAACACACAGAAACTGGTCCACGTAAACACTGAGAGGAAAGCATTAATATTAGCCAGTCAATGAGTTGCTTTCAGAGCAGCTTTTATTCATAATTTATGTGCAAATTGAAAAAGCTGTTGCTAAGTGTGATTTCATTTTTATTTGATTTTTCACGATTATTCTTACCAGATGTCTAATTTGTAAAATGAGTCACAACTAATAACCAATTTATTCGTTTATGATGTCACACAGTGTAATCTATTTGTTGTAGCAGCAGCTACGTGCTAAATTTCCTTAATATATTTAGTAAGACACCCTAAAATATATTGCAGCATTAGAAGGCAAAAAGTCACCTGAAATAAGATATTATGCGCCTCATAATATAATCCATTTCTAATTAGTTTAGAATATTTTTTTTTTGCAAAGATGAGTAAATAAAAAATGGCTTTAAATGTCATCTTTTTAATTTTTTTGGTCATATCCTTATGTGTATAATTGAGATGGGGTGGTAGGTTTTAGTGATGGATTTGTTGTTATTATTCAAATGTCATCTTTAAGGGGGTGGGGGGGGGGGTGGTGGTGGTGGGGGGGGGGGCTGCGCCTGTCTTGCTTGCGAGGCAGAGACGGCAGCTATTGTCTTGAGGAGACAAAAGGAGTAGTGACATCACTAATGTTTCAAAAATAAACAGCCGGCTCCTATTATGTGGTACAGTCAAAGCCTGGAAAGGAGACCATATGTTGGGCTGAGGGCTACGCTGCCGAGAGGGCAGCCACGCTCTTCATATCGCTGACAAGTCTCTCTCCCTCAGCCTTGTCAAACCGCTGTTGTAAAACAATTAAGCTCCTATTAACATATATTTTATTAATTGCCCTATCAAGATGGAAACACAAAGACATGTAAATGCCCCAGCCTGACAGATTTGGAAAAGCGTAGCGTGGCAGCTTTCTCACAGATAGTGACAGCTGAAGGAATCAGGTCAGATTATATGAGCATGGACAACCCAACAGATTTGTTTGCTATTGATAGCAGCAATCAATTCAATTAGTCCTCACTCGTACGCTGAATGGCTGATGAGATTAGCGAGAGGTAGCGTTTTGTCATTTATTGTTTAATGTATGCATGGATTTCTCTTTCAATAGAAAAGCCTCTTGATTTTTTTTTTTTCTCATTGTGCAGTGACTGTTTCATAATTATTGCCTCACAGCTTTCTATTTCCTCTGGAGTAATTGGACTGCCCTGTTAGATTATCCGGTCTAAATTGCAATACTAATTATAAAGCCTAACAGTTGTGTCGCATCAATAGTCAATTAGGATTAATTAAGATAGGAAGTGACAGCTGACGATTAAGCGCATCAGTAGCAGTTCAACAACGTAGAGGTCAAACGATCAAGTTCTTCCCTGTCACAGGAAGCCTCCCTTCAAAAATGCAAATGTTTTTACTGACATGCATGTAATCACACGCGAGGACTGCTTTTATTACACTTTTAGTATTTACTGTATTTTTACTGCATGCAAATTTCCGCGTTGCTATCTCGTCCCGGTGGCAGAAACAAACGATTTCATAATTGATTATGCTTCTAATTACAAAGCATACAATTAGTGGAAGTTATTGATAGTTCAGCGTGTGCCTTTTAACCCCGGAGCTGTCCGTCTACTCCCAGGGGAGATGTGTGTCCTTCCGTGTTAATGATGGAAACGACTTTTAGATAACAAGGGTGTCCCAGACAATCAGCTGTGTTTACACAGTGACCTGGACATTTACTTGCCTGGCCTCTGTATCTCCCCTGCCTTTTATATATGCCAGCGTCACTCTAATTACACAGCGCCAAAGCAGAGCGACCGGGCTTCTAACACATCAACATTGTTTTAATACTGATAATTAAACTGGGATTTGGATTTTTCAAATGATACAACTCTGTTTAAATTGGCCCTCTGAGAAATGCACTTGTCAAGAGAAAGGACATGTTTCATAGACAAACTCTGCAGTGCTTTAATAGTTAGCCTCAGACATTTTCAAATGTCAGCGTACTATTTCAGCTCTCTTCCTCTATAGCGACACTTATCTGCACTACTTAAGTGCAGTGATTTTTATCTGACGCACCCCGTGTCCTTACGAGATCAACTCTTACATCAACACCAGACGCTGTGTTTCAAATGTGTTCGTTTCAGTTGATTATAGAGTGCACGTTAAATGATTATTATGATTTTCATACAGTTGAATTGTCAGTGTTTAGCTTGGTTTAGTCAAGCTTGCATTATCCTTTACTTTTGGCTATCTATCATTTATCCATTACCCTTAGGTAACTGTCTTAACTCTTTATCCTTTACTTTTGTTGTCTATTCAGCCATTTACACTTTACTATTATGTAATTATCTTAACTCTTTATCCCTTACTTTTAGGTATCTGTTTTGACCATTTATCCCTTACCTTTATGTAAATATCTTAACTCTTTATCCCTTACTTTTAGGTATCTATTTTGACCATTTATCCTTTACCTCTATGTAATTATCTTAACTCTTTATCCCTTACTTTTAGTCACCAATGTCAACCAATTATCCCTTACCTTTATGTAAATATCTTTACTCCTTTATCCCTTACTTTTAGGTATCTGTTTTGACCAATTTATCAATTACCTTTAGGTAATTATCTTAACTCCTTATCCCTTACTTTTAGTCACCAATTTCAACCAATTATCATTTACCCTTAGGTAATTATCTTAACTCCTTATCCATTACTTTCAGTTATCTATTTTAACCAATTATCAATTACCCTTAGGTAATTGTCTTAACTCCTTATCCATTACTTTTAGATATCTACAGTATTGCAACCATTTAGCCATTACCCTTAATTCATTATTTTAACTCCTTATCCATTACTTGTAGCTATCTACATATTTTGACCATTTATTCATTACCCTTAGGTAATTATCTTATCTGTTACTTTTAGCTATCCAAAGTTTTCATCTGTAGTACCTGGCCAGGTGTGAATTTGGCAGCCTACTGTAACTGTCAGTTTACTGCAGTTTAGTGTGACAATAAAGTCACTTAAATTCTGCAGCTTGCAATTTCAGCCTGCATGTTTATTTCCTCCTAAACACAAATATGTGTAAACATTTTTCTAATCAAATCGTAATTTCTATTTTTTTCAAGTATCCTCTGGGGTACAAATTCCCCTGATGAGGAATCATTGCTTTAGTGGACAGTTACTGGAGGAACGTCTTGTTAGCATTATTTTCTGTCTTGTTACTATCAAGAAGCTTTTTGTGGTTTTCTAAATCAGATTGAAAACATGCTGCAGCCATCATCATCGTCATCGTCCTCGTCATCATTTATATATCATCCAGTATTGTATAATTGTTGATTTCTGCTGGAGATGAACCTGATACTTGTGTTTCTCAGCTGCATACACAGTAATCCTCATGAGAGTGTTGAGCAACTGATATGTTGTGAGCAAGTGTAAGGACTGTGTTCAGTCCAGTATAGTGAGTCTGTAAAAAGGCTAGAGTGCTAGGGGGCATACTTACCCTTGAGCTCCCAGAGGAGCAATGTTATTATTGGTAATAAGAAGCGATAACTACAGTGTGAGGGAGGCGTGTGCCTCCATAGAAGTTACTGCGTGTAGGCACCTTGGAGAGCTGCTATAGATGAATTTCCCCCAGAAAAAAAGAAATCATAAGAGAAGTTGGTTAAGAAATGTTAGTTTAGGACATTGCAGACTGCGCAGCACAAAAGAGCGTGGCATCTGTGCTTACGACAATTTCAATAGTTTAATCTTTCAAGGAGGGCGGAGGAGCGGGGGGCGATGCTAAACTACTGTCAGGACAAATATTTCCAGCAGAGTCCACTCGTATAATGGAATGAAAAAAAAGAGATATAAGCAGGCACTAAAAGTGTTTCTTCTGCCTCGTGCCCCTCGGCGTCAGGCTTTTTTCCTTTCCTTATCCAGCACAAAGAGTGCATTGTTAGCAGGGCCATTACAAGCAGTCTTGACTACACTGGACAACATATGGCTCAAGGGAGAAAGCTATAGATTGCAGGGATGGGAGAAATTGGAAAGTTCATCAGACCCATCTCGTCTGACCTCAGTTGGTTCTGGGGAAGAATGCGCCGGGACGCAAACGCTGAATAGACAGATTTTCCAAATGCTTTGAATTCCGTTAGGATAGCCAGAGAGAAAAAAAGGCGAGATACTCAAAGAAATGGATTTGGCCTATAAAGTGTAAGTGGCGTGATGCCCATTTCTTTAGAGGGATGACATTAGGGGACCGGTGTTATTGATGGCTGCACAAAAAGGGGTAAAGAGTGCACACAATTAGGAGTCAATTGAAGCAGAGGGAGATTAAGGTTGATATATTTTAGCCCTATAGCTTTAGGTCTTCTCCGTTTGGAAATACAAAGAGGGAGAATGGAGTAGAGTGTTCATTCTTAAATGCCTTTTTTCCTCTGTTCTTTTATTTATTTTGTTTTATTATTAGGGTTTTTTTTTTTTCTTCGTGGATGGTAACCGCGACCCTTCTCGGAACAGATGTATTACTTATGACACCCCAGTTTTCATCCGTTCACAATTTTTACATTAGAGTTAAATCTCTGCAGCTGGAATCTCACGGCTGAGTTAGCCGGAGCCCATAAAATATTGAAACCTTCTGAGCCACTGGCAGGCAGGTTGAGGGGAGTTCATGTCCAAAGCCAAGCTTCAGATTCACAGACATCCCAATAGGAGTGTACTACAGAAAAAAGCACTAATAAAAATTTCATTGAAATGAGACGGGGATATTGCTAGCATTCTCCCCAGCATCAGTATGAAATCTTAATCTGAGTTAATGGAAGAGATATGAAAGCCTTTCTCAATTCAAACACAGGCCGTGCATAATTTATAAATTATTGTCAGAAAAGTGATTCCGCTCTGAGATTTACTCCCATCTAGATGGAAGTGAACTCAGCGAGACAATAAGAAAACATAGTCTTTATGACCTCTAAGGCCCGGAGATTTTACAGCAGAGCTGTCGATATAATCAGGTAAACTGGTCTGTTTTTTATAAGAGACACTGCAGCAGTGCTCAGAGCGAACAAATACCAGCAGAAGCTTTTTTCTGGCAAGCCACAGACCGGTGCAGAATGAGTAAATAAAACAGCCTCCGGAGGACAGAGTGTAAGAATCCTTTTGTCCTGAAGGTTGACAGTTTGCTAAAAGCTTCATAATGTCTCAAACATGCCGTCTCAGTGATGTAGAAGAGCCGAGTGTTATTTTAAAAAGCCTCTCCCCCCCACACTCGTTCCCTCGCTCACTTTTTTACTCCAATTACACAAGATATGTTTGCATGGCATGCTCTGCGGTTAATTCACAGTGACAGCTTCCTCTTCCTCCCGCATGTGGAGCGTAATAGAAACGGTGTCCCATGCTGGAAAACATTATTCACTAATGTAGCCTCAGCGTGTCCAGCGCCGAGCTCGGGGTTGTTCCTACTCCATTACATGGCAGGGAACAGGTCCTGATTAGGATTAGCACATGTACTCCCCCCTCCCCGAAGACAGCCAAGTTCAATCATCCTGACTACTGCACTCCGTTCACACGCCAGCTGCAGCCTCTGTCAGCGAGGCCTCCAGCCGTACGCATCCTTTCATGCAAACGCTGGTGGGACGTGCTTTAACAGTCCAAACTGAATAAGGTCGCTTTCATTTATTTTACTGAGCTAACTTAGGAAATTACTAGACAAAACACAGGAACTGAAACATTGTCGTTGTTACTTCACGTAACATTAGAACTTGATTAATTAAATGTACAAAATTATGTCTGTCAGTCAATTAAAATATTTAATCGCAATTAATTGTATGATTGTCCATAGTTAATCAAGATGAACTGCAAATTAATCACATTTTTTATCTGTTCAAAATGTTCCTTAAAGGGAAATTTGTCAAGTATTTAATAGTCTTATCAACATGGGAGTGGGCAAATATGCTGCTTTATGCAAATGTATGTATATATTTAGTATTGGAAATCAATCAACAACAGAAAAATGACAAAATGTTGTTCATAAGCCCCACAAATATTGCATTTAGCACAAAAAATATGCCAAATCATATTTAGTATTGAAGTATTTCATACTCTACAGATGGGAGTGGACAAAATTTTTGCAGTAGCTAGCACTAACTGGTATATAATGAAAACTACTAATATATTATTCATTAATCACAAATTAATCGCACATTTTTTATCTGTTCAAAATGTACCTTAAAGGGAAATTTTGTCAAGTATTTAATACTCAAATTTGCTTGCTTTATGCAAATGTATGTATATATTTATTATTGGAAATCAATTACCAACACAAAATAATGACAAATATTGTCCAGAAACCCTCACAGATTCTGACTTTAACATAAAAAATATGGTCAAATCATATCATGAAAAACTGCAGCCCAACAGGCAACAACAGCTGTCAGTGTGCAGAGTGCTGACTTGACGATGACTTGATCCAAACTGCATGTGATTATCATAAAGTGGGCATGTCTGTAAAGGGGAGACTGGTGGGGACCCAGAGAACCCATTTACATTCACATATCTGGAGGTCAGAGGTCAAGGGACCCCTTTGAAAATGACCATGCCAGTTTTTCCTCACCAAACTGTAGCCTAATTTGGAGGGTTATTTAGACCCCTTTGCGACAAGCTAGTATAACACGGTTGGTACCGATGGATTCATTAGGTTTTCTATTGTCACATGAAACCAGTATTTTCACTCTTTAACACCGAGCCTGCTGCAACCTCAACATTTCAAGTTGCATTAATGCGTTAAAGAAATTAGTGGCATTAATACGAATTTGCGTTGACGTGTTATTACTGCATTTACTCTGACAGCCCTAGAAGTTACCAAACAAAACACAGGAACTGAAACGTTGTTGTTAGTGTCCTTAATATTAGAACTTATGGTAATTAAATACATAAAAAACAACTCATTTTAGCATTTTTTTTTAAAAAAATATTTTTATTTGTTTAGAATTAACTCAAACACTTTAACAGCTTTAATGTAATGTCACATTCACAAAGACTTTACAGAGCCATACAATCCACCTTGTTGTTTGTGTCACTAAAAAGGGAAATTGCGCACACTTAACATGGATGTGTTTTACTTTGGCGGGCCTGCTAGATGTTCCTGGAAGTGGCAGATAAGGGGAGAGCGTACATGGTTGGCTGAGTCGGGCGTATCCAAGGTGATAAAAGCATAAAAAGGAGACATGAATGTTAGATGGGGTTCTGAAGTACACACCGCAAACTTATTTAGGACAGCAGCTTTCCAATGCAAATAAATCTTGATTTCGCCGTGCTTTCGCATGTTCTGCGAATCTTCCTCCGGAGTCGATGAAGCTCCAAAAAGCCTTGAGGGAGTGGCGAGCGAGGCAGCGTTGTCTTTACATGCCCTGAGACGCCACCCATCGCCACAGGTTACGGTAACGGATTTTATTATTTACCATCGCTTATTGTGGTTAATCCACAGTAACAGCGTTTTAATGTAAGTTATTCATTGGTGTTTATTATTAGGTGAGTGCTGTGCTGAGATGAGGCTTCAGGGCAGAGTGTATACCCGCCCAGAGGAGCGTGTGGAATCACTTTAGACGACACAATCAGTGAGTGCAGGCTAGTAAATTGAAGCTGCCAGCGATGACTTATTGATGACCGAGCTTGTTCTTTTCCCCCAGTTTAATTATGAGAGCTAGTTAATTCACGGCAGCTGGGGAGTCAAAGGGAGATGTGTTGGGTGTCATTAAGATATCCCACAACTTCATCACCAAGGCCCCATCCATAATTCACCCTCAGTTCATGTGTGACTAAGAGGGCTTTATTTTAGAACAGCCTTAACGGGTAAACTCATGTGGAAAAAGGTCCGCCGTGCTGAACTGGTCTCCGTGTCCCGCCAAGTGGAAGAGTTAAGAAGTGTAAAAGCTGCCTTTTTGAGAGGCCAGAGTGGACCGGCAGGAGGAGGGAGACATCTCAGGGCGGACGAGGAGAGGTCACATGATGTGAGGGGAAGGAGGGCCTTGTGCGGCGGGAGCAATTTCTCGACCTTCTAACTGTAGCCGAGGTGATGCTGTTCATCTTTGGGAGGCTACTTATGTCAGGAAGTGCCTCGGCTGCGGGGCGCCGGGGGACCTGACATGCACTCCGAAGTGTCCGGCCTGGAAAAACCTGCGAGATGTCCCTGGACTGGTGGTGCTCACTCACTCAGCTTTACTTTACAATTTCTCTTGTGGGACTCGGCGCCGACCACTCACTCTTTCTCAATCCGTCTCCTTAGCTCCCTCCCCTGTCTCCTTTCTCTTTCGATTCTATCCATTTTTTCAACCTAATTTTTTTCCCTCTCTACCTCTCCACCAGGCCCCATCACATCCATCACCGGACTCTCGCATCCATCTGTTGTCTTCCCGGCATATCCTGGCTTGTTATTGTTTTTCTTTTAGGCTTGGCAGGCCTGTATTCACAAATGGTTTGCTGCCTGCTGACCAATGTTTCTGACTCTCTTGTATCAATTACCGGAGTAGCAGGATGGAGTTGAGCAGGGCCGAATGAAATACCAATGGTCAGGATCTCATGTTTTTAACTCACCGCATACGGCTTTCCTCACTTCCCTCCCTGATCAATGAGTGATGTAGAGTGGTAGTGATAACCTGCCTGTCGGGCCACGTGATGAAGTTAGTAAAAACCAGGCTGTCATTGACTGTACTTATAACTATGAAAAGTAATGCACTAATTTGTATATAATCGTGAGCCAAGACGTGAAAGGCTGCCTCTAAGGAAGTCTGGTGACTGACTATGAAGAGTGTAGGAGGTGTAACTTGTATATATATCACAAAAAAATCAATTCATACGTAATCCACGTAATTGTGAATGAGGAAGTATAAAGAGTGACAAACACCATGTAGGGAGGATGTCGGGGTAGATGGTGGGTCAAAAGACACAGGAGACCTGTGTTTGTATCATAAGTCAACACTGATGGTAGTTGGCATCTACCTTCTGTATTAAACTTACCATTTACAGTTATTTTAACCCAAACCGGCATCTTTTACTAAACCTAAGTCTTTTTTTTCCCTAAACTTAACAAAAAAAAACTGAGGTTCCACATGATATCATAAGAACCATTGTATGAGGATACGTCAATCCAGGAGACTGCTGTTCTTGTCCCGTGTGAAGCCAAAAGTCAGCGTTGTCAAAGTTAACGCGATAATAACACTTTAATTTCTTTAACATATTAACGCAACTTGTGATTTTTAGTTTTTTTTTTCTGGTAGCGGGCTCAGTTTTTGAGCTAAAGTGAGTTAAATAACGCTCCAAATTTATGCTAAATGTTGGTGAGGAAAAACTGGCATGGCCATTTGAGGCTCTGACTTCAAGATATGTGAATGTAAATGGGTTCGATGGGTACCCACGAGTTTCCCCTTCACAGATATGCCCATTTTATGATGTGCTTTACGCCCATGTTATGATCTGAGCATATTTTTATGCTAAAGGCAGTACCTGTGAGGGTTTATGGACAATATTTGTTATTGCTTTGTGTTGTTAATTTATTTCTAATAATAAATATATACTGCACATACATTTGGATAAAGCAGCATATTTATCATCTCTCATGTTGATAAGAGTATTGGATACATTTTGAACAGATGAAAAATGTTTGCGATTAACATACTTAACCTAAATTACGTAACATATTTTACCAGTTTGTAGTCAACTTATTTTACCTTACTTTCGTTATGGAACTTACGTTATTAGCGTCGCCACACGCAAATTATGTAACAGGCGCCGGGCTGGACTCGCCATCCGGCATACCGGCCACTTTGGTACGGTGGAGCAATGTGAGCTTCATCAAAGGTTGTGATATGTGTACATAACAAAATAATTATTCAACTCGTCTAATGGTCCCAAAAGATGTTGCATCGTTTTAGGTGAAGGCCAGTCTAAGCCTAATGATTTGAAATTACATTCTCCTGTTCTGTAATAGGCGTGGTGTTCGATATTAAAAGCTATTTACAGACTGTGTGGGCTAAAACACTAGGAGCCTGATTTTCCTTTACAATAATTCACTACGTGTTTACAATCAGGTAGGAAACTCATGAAAATACGCATTAATTAATATCAGTGTATGTAATGGAAAAGCGGCATCAGACTGTGACAGAGGAAGTAAATGTGGGCTTATTTTTCGGCCATTTTGTTTCCCTGATGGGGGCATGCTGGAACTAACCTTACCTGGCTACTGTTTCTGATAGGCTGGCTACTCCATAGCCTTGTGGAGAGCCCAGTTCATCACAGTGGAGTATAAAATTTTGCAGTGCTGCTCGTTGAAGGTATCTATCGATCATGCTTCCTCTCTCTTAAACCTTCATTAATTCCTTCTTGCTCGTTACACAGCTTTAGTGCTTCTAGGAAGTGGCACCGCTGATGTACGAATGTGAAGGTGGGTGGTGTGTGTGGGCCGGTCTGGACTAAAATGTCAGGGCAGATTTTTTTGTCCCCGTCCAGCCCTGAACAGACGTAGTTCTGTTAGGTGACAAATATACTTATTTTACACCAAATCACAACCTTTTCCTAAACCTAACCAAGCAGCTTTGTTGCAAAAACAGTTTGGGCACCGCCAGGTCTCTCGTGGGCACTGAGCATTCGTGTTGCTGGACGCATTAAAGATTAGAAATACCTTTTAATGAGACATCCTATGAACCATGTGAGGATACACTGATTAAAACACCATGTGTCAGTTAATCAGATGTTGTTGTGCAAAGATCAGCCTCAGAGGCTAAGATTTACCTGAATGCCTCGGCTTTGTTTGTCTGTTTACTTTCACCTGACTCGGCTGTGTGCTCTGATCACGGGGACGGCGTGCTGGCCCTGATCCCACCACTTGCATATTCATCTGGTCTAGGTGCTAATTTGTATGTTTCATGCCTGTACTCACAAGCTTGTTTGCACACCCTGTTCCACCTGGGCTTGTTTTGGCGTCCTGTCAAAGCCCAGGCCGGCGGAACAAACAGCGTCTGTGAAAAAAGTGCCCATGCATGTTTAATTACGACAGGACACTCTCCCTCATTCCCTCCGTAGACTCAGAGAAGAGGTGCCTCCTCGCAACCCTGCATTATTGTCGCCTTTTTGAAGTATGGCAAGAAAAAAGGTATAAATATTTAAAGTGCTTGCTGCCATCCCCTCCCACACACACACACACACACACACACACACACACTTGCACATATGTTCATACACCTCCGCAGCTTAATCCAGTCCTGATTTGGGATTTATGATAAAGTATAATGTATGTATTGTTTGATGCATTGCTGAAACATTAAAATTTAAGCATGTTCTCTAATCCAGGGTGCAAAAACAATCCTGTTTCATTTCTGTAGACATCTTTCAACATTACATGCATGTAAAGAAATAGTGATAGCTATACAACTTGCTACATGAATATTGGCTTGAAGTTGAACTGAAATTTAAAAATATACAGTAATGATATTGAAGCTGTTGTGCACATTTTTCCTTTTTTCAAAATAAGATAAAATTGCTTTTTGACATATTTTTTCACTCAAAGTGGAAGCTAAATAGCCCAGTCGCTAACGTTAGCACTCTCCATGTCATGTTAGCTTCTCCTTCATGGGCCCAGATGTGGTGACGCCGGCAAATGACCAAACTGTCAAAACTCACTGCAATGAGTTCTGTATTTGAAAAGTCTTGGTGCATTTTTACAAGCTAACATTTAGTCCTCATTAATTTAACTTCAATGCATGGTGTGGTCATTTTGGTGATTGTGAATCGCCGACCGAAATGACCGGAGAGGTGTTCTCATATTAAACCAACCAAACTGCAGGCTGCCTGTGTGGACCTTTGTTGAGATGGACGCAGGTAAATGATGGTTAATATGAGTGGGAGAGGACTGACCTGGACTTCTGCAGAGGTCCGATGAGGTCTGAGGTCCGATGTTTGCTTGATGTGAGTTAAAGAGTACATAGAAGGGATTCCTGTGAAAAAGTGAAAAAAACGACGACAGCATCAAAGTCTGGACAGATGTAGCAGCTCTCAAGATGAAAATGATAAATTTGCTCCGTACACTTCACTCAGAAAATTAGTTTTTGGTCCGATTTGATTTGTGCACCGTGAAACTGAACCAGACTAAATAGAAAATTTAACTCTGGTTCGGACTAGCCAAATGAACTATGGCTTGTGAAAACGCCTGAAGAGGCTAAAAACATATTGACATTTTTGGACTCACTGGCCTTCCGTACCTGTAACTTCAGCACTTGTATATTCGCAGTGATTTGAATCATGACATAGGATAACATACGGCAGCAAAATAGGTATACTATTTTTTTTCCAAAGTAATCTTTAATTGCTTGACTTCTTGACAAAATGCTAATTATATAATTATATGCATATTTGAATATTACTTGAATAAAGCATAAATATCTCTTATAGTATCCATTAAATCGTTCTCCCCTTCATGCAACTGATTAAAACACTTAAAGGGGAACTACGCCTACTTTCAAAAATCATACATGTCATTCCTATGGTCTAAGACAGTCCAAAAAATATTAGCAAACATGAACAACTCTTTCCCAAATCAAAAAATTAGGAGTGCTTTCCCATTCATTCATACCTGATGACTTCATGAGTTTGAGACTTGCTTCTCTGGTTTCAGCAGCTCATGTTCACAAATATCGATTGCCCAGAACATGGAGGTAACATATTTGAATTTTTAATTTAGGTGGTATTCCCCTTTAAGCAAGTTTTTCCACAAGACATCATGAATTATCACTTGTTTGTAGCTTTTAGAAAAACTTAATATCCATATGAAATGTTTAGTTTTAGAGTGAATGTTTCCCTCAAGGACCAACAGAAGGAAAGCTTTCAAAATTCAAGAAGCTTTTTAAAAGATGATCGATAATATCAGTCTGCTCCAATGTAAGCAGGATAAATGTCACATTTATATCTTCTCAGTTTTCCGTGTGTAATCGAATCACAGGCTCCCTCGCATCGAGGCATGAATTGTAAGTCGGAGGCGACGTAAACTTCCAGTGCTCAGCAATATAAAAGCAGCCAGCGCGAGGCAAAACAATAGACTCATCACGGCGGCGGAGAGAAGGAGGGAGGCTTGTTTTCTCACAGGCCTGACCTCTTTTTCTGACGTGTCACATTATGGTTATACAGAACGTGTCTCCTTTGCATACAAAAGGTCAGGAAGATAAATCAAAATCCGCATATGTGACTTGCCCGATTCATCACAGCGAAGAGGGTCAAAGTGTTAGCTGTAATCAGATTTTCCCCCCAAATATAAAACAAATTGTCTTTGTTGGCAAAATGTAGGATCTGGCGCTTTGCACAAACATACACTTCTAATTAAACTGTTCAGGGAAGGCATGTCCCAGCTTTTTAAAGGAACTGGGTGAATTTTCTTTTATTACTTTTTACACTTTGGGTGTGAGGAAAGAGACTAATTTAGCCCTGGAGGTCCTAGAGATGTTTGTTGGCTTAGTGACACTCATGCTTGTTAGATAATCTGTGATGATGCAATACTCTGAAATAAAACCCAGCGAGTAGAGCTCCTGTTTGGATCTGGGCCTGTGAGGGCTTTAGCTCCGTCTCAGTGTTCGTTCCACCCCTGCTGAGACATTAATTAAGACTCCTTTCAGGTCCTTTTTTCAGCAGTTGCCCCCGTAATGCTCTTGCTCAGTTAAAACCTACATATTCAGGTGCCCCCGTCATCTCACAACAAGCTCCTTAATTAACTTGAAGTCGTAACAAATGGCTACACTTTTGTCTCTGTCTTCGCTCTTTCCCTTTGTTTCCCCCTCTCTCTCCGAGTTTCTTCGACTGAACATAATAAATAAAAAGAAGATACAAAAAAGTCGGTCCTGTCTCTTTGACCCGCCGCCTTCCCTCAGCGAAACGTTTGTCTTCCTCTCTCTGTAGTCTGTCATCTCTCACAGTGGATGATCTGGAGAACAGGCAAAGGTTCAGGAAGGAGAGCAGCGCTGCCATCGAAGCAGACATCACACCTCTCCCACACACTGCTAATTAGAGTTAATTATTAATACACTTTGATTTAGCCTTGCTCCCCCACCATCAGGTGCCAAAGTAGATTTTACATGTTTTTATAAATGAAAGGAGTGAGGCAAATTGATTGATACAGAAGTTTTTTTTTTCTTACCTTGCAACTTAAATCAAAGGCCCTGCTGGTTTAATTGAAGGCAAGAGAGTGTTTGAAAGTCAATTTTATAATGTATTAGAAGTAAAGTTGAAAGGATAAAGTTGTTCAATGGAAAACTTTGTGGTTAAAAGGAAGACATATTGTGTGTGTGCTTGGAAAGAAAAGAGGAAGTCGTATATTTAACAATGATAAGTAGGTTGTCATTGCCTTCCAAAACATGATATACCAGAGCGTTCTCACTCCCAACTCGTCACTTGGTCACGACCCCTTGGCGTCACTTTTCAAACTACTACTATTAGGTTTTACCCCCCTGCTCTGATTGGTCAGCCGGTCCACTGAACCAAACTGCTCCAGCTCCGCTCTAACTACCTTTGTTTGAGGACGTGCAAAACTCACCAAGTTCAGGAAGAAAATGCAAAACTTCAAGCAAGGCGTTTCAGGCAGTTCAGGAGTGTTTCTGTTGGAACTCTTTTTGGCCTGGACTTTAGGCAGATGCACATAAAAACTATAAAACATTAACGGAAGGGGAAAAGGGATAAAAGCATAATAGGTCATCTTTAAAGCCTCCCTCCAGCCAGTTTCACTTCCTGTTTTTTGGTTAACATTCTTCCTCAAACAAAGGATAGAGATAAGGATAGTCAGATGTAACAGCAACCAGATTGCATCTTTTTTAACACAGTTTAGATGAAACCAGTTTAGAGACAGTAACTAGCGCAGCGACTCACTAACTCACTCTCTTCTTCACGTCTCCTCGTGGTGAGGTGGCCGTTTGGCTGCAGCGAGGAGCCTCACCTCCGTACGCCGGCCACAGCACACCGGAGGAAGTACAGACATGCTGCAGAGGTCTGCAGTTTGAAATGCAGCGTGGATTTTTTGGAGGTGGTCCGTCCACCAGTACCGGCCGGTCTCGCCTCAGTTCCAACGCCGACACCGCACCGGGCTGCTCTGAGATTTGTTTATTTCTCTAACGGGACTTTTCTCTTGTTTTCTCTTGAGTTCAAAGTTGTGCACTCCCCGGCGTAACGTCCGAAATGGCGTTGACTGATAAGAGGCGGTTAATAAGAGAGTAAGTGAGAGAGATGGTCAATGTGTTATTTTGTGTCATCCATTGTGCTGATTGCACCCATTCTCTGAACACTTTGTGGCTTATCAACATAGTCAGGAAGTGATTCTAATAAATATGAAATATCATAGAAATGCCAAAATATACTGGAGGGGGCTTCAAGTTACATACTTAAGTTAAGTATGTTACATAAGTTTACTTGCATATGTAGTTAAAATAGGTCACACAGGACAAGAACAGCGGTCTCTTGAGTGAAATCCTCTTTGTTTGTCATCCATCACCCCGACCTCCTCCCTACGTGGACGTAATCGCTCTTGATACTACGCCACCTAACTTCCTCCTTTACTCCGTCATGATTGCTACGCCACTAGAGGCCCCCCTGACAAGAGCTCGCACAAGCTGAAGCAAAACATTTCTGCACATCCCGAGACATAGTGACTCTACTCCATGAGAGAGACTGAAGGAAGATAAGTAAGTAAGGAATAAGTGCCTGACGAGTCTGAGCTGTCATACAAACCCATAAAGTCCCATGCACACGGCTAGTGTTCACGTCCTAGTGTTTACAGATAACATCTGTACAGCCGGTATATTAGCTATTTGGGGCAAATAAACAGTTTTTTTTTTGCAGCCCATGTTTATTCGCCACAAACCCCCAGCTGTAACAGATGTTAGCTGTAATGTAGACTAAAAGTGTTCACAATGGCCTTCAGCTCAACGCCAGGAAGCGCTCCTCTACTGTTAAGAGCCAAACAAGCCTGTTTTTGTGCTTATTCTCAGGTGGAATATCCATTAGACAGTCTACACTTTGAGTGATGACTTCTGGATCAATAGTTTCTGTGAAAAGTGGTAACGCCTCTGCCTGTGTATGGAAGATCGTTGACGTAATTGACGTAATTGATAAACTTTTATTAAATAACACCAACTAACGTAGACTAATAACGGCACAGACTTGCTGCTGCAGTGCCAAGCAGTCAGTGTGCACCACTGATATTTAATTTATTCAACAAAGGCTAGTATACTCGTGATAGCATAATAATCATTTCATGCAAAATGTACATTTTTGCTGCCCTAGTCTTCTCCTCACTCAAATTGGAGTCAGGACTGGAGCTTCCCATCTGGGCGCTGTGGGAACAAGTGGCGTAGAGGTTTCTTGATGTTTGGGAAAAAAGAGGAGGAACTGAAGATGACACTGATATACATTTTATGCACAACCTGGAAGTATTTATTCAGCAATCGGAAAAAAAAAAAGTCACCTGTACGCAACATTGTTAGTGTACAGCATATAGTTAGTGTACGTTAGCTGTTAGCTAACGTACAAAGTATGCACAGCTGTGTGTTTCTGTAACTGTGAAAACTCTGACTGATGTTAAACCAATCAGAAAGACAATTCATTTTGGTTATTTTTCTCCAGTTTCTGTTCATTCATGAAGTGGAGTAATAAAGCTTAGGGATAAGTGCCAACATGTCCCTTTAGCTGAAACATATTCTCATTTAAGCTTCAGTTTGTACCACCCAGTGTGATTCTGCATCTTTTCACACCCACTCATAACTTTCCATTACAGATGTATGCAGTCTTGTGGCCTTTGCGTTCAGCTTGAGCACACCTTTAAAATGATCAGAGAAGCTGTTTTTCCAGCAGAACTCAGGAGTAGATGGATGCACAGTGAACGATAGGGCAGTAGGCCAGAGGAGGGGCGTAGAAACAAGGTTAAACTGCAGTCACAGGCTGACCCTGGGAATACCAGCGCCGTCACATCCAATGACAATCACCAGGTCTTTAGCGCAGAGAGAGATGGTGGGCTGAGAGAGAGAAATGGTGGAAAATGGCGGCTTGATTCAGATGAAACGTTAATCAGTTATGACGGACGTCAGGGTTGAGACCCTTCTCTCCGCTGGTCATGTTTCTGCACGGCTATACAGAAACTTGCAGGTACAGCGATCGCCCTCTAAACTGTACACTGAAGCCTGGGCGAAGTGGGCTGAGCAAAGTTGTGTTTTGTGCGTACAGTGACACTGAAAGGGATCATCCCCGAAAAGCTAAAGCATTGAAATGAAAGAAGCAGAGGATGAATCACATCAGCAGGCTGCTAAACTAAGAAACGCATCATGAAGGCCCTCCACAGGGGGCAGGGCCGATTTCACCTGTGGACAATGGGAAAAATATTCGCTGACTCAAACTAAATCTAAAAGTAACCTTTTAAAACAAGGCCTACTGTTAAAGTGAATGTACGAATGGACAAACTTACTACTTGCTGAAAACCATAGACTGTATATAAGAAGTGGACATATTCGCCGTGACGTCACCCATTGGTTTGTGGTCTGCCATTTTGAAACCTTCAGCATTTTGGCTGTCGCCATCTTGGTTATTTGCAACCAGAAGAGACACAGGGTTTGGGGTTGAGCGAAGTACAGCCGAATACTGAATAAGACATTTTTAGATGACCAAAACTTTCATGAACTGAAAACACACTGTGAAAGGGTTTATAGATCTAAGACAAAAACACAACAGCTAGACCGGACAATGCCTTGGTAACAACCAATCAATCACAAGGTAGCCACACCCTAAAGGGAGACACTGTTTGATTGTCTATTTGACCGTAATTCATTAAATGAACAACATGCTGTATTGAAGAAGACTTGAAACTAATTAATAAATCAAGTGAATGGTGAATGGACTTGCATTTGTACAGCAGTTTTTTAGTCTTCCGACCACTCAAAGCTGTTTACATTTCATTTTAGCATTCACCCATTCACACACACATTCATACATGATGGCAGAGGCTGCTAAGGTGCCAACTTTGCCTGTCGGGATCTAATCTACATATCGTTCACAATTGGGAGCAATTTGGGGTGTCTTGCTCAAGGACACATCGACATGTGACCGGAGCAGCAGGGGATCGCACCAGCGACCTTCCGATTGGTGGATGACCTGCTCTAACCTAACTATAATTCTTCTTCTAAAGTTAAATTAACTGCTAGCCCTGTTAATAATAAACAGCATGATGTATTTTAGTAACGCTGTGTTTCTGCCAGTAAGCTGGCTAGCAAGCTAATGTTAATTAACATTACAGGACGGACGAGTGACACTACTGAGACAAACCATGAAATAACGGCTCATGTAGCCTAATATTAGCAAGGCTGCGGTGGATGTAACGCTAACGTTACTTTCAATCAGCTACCATCTCTGTTGACAGGCTTTTAAATGGAAGGAATGACTGCAGAGTTAATGTCGGCTGTCAAATCTTCAAAAGTACATTACTGTGTAAATGTTATCTGATATTTCAGCTAATTGTCTCAAACCCAGAGAGCGAACAGTAGAAGAAGAAGAAGATCAACCTTTATTAGTCCCACTAGGGGAAATTCAATTTTTACACTCTGTTGTAACTTATACACAGTACATGCAGGACCCATATACATGCATCAAATGGAGAGATGTTAGAGTGAGGGGGCTGCTCCTGACAAGCGCCCCGAGCAGTTGGGGGTTTGGTGCCTTGCTCAGGGGCACCTCGGCAGTGCCCAAGAGGTAAACTGACACCTCCCCAGCTACCAGTTCACACTCAGTACTTGGTCCATGTCGGGACTTGAACCGGTGACCCTCCGGTTCCCGAGCCAACTCCCTACAGACTGAGCTACTGACGCCCCGTAGCCTATCTTAGTGAGTGAATACAGCTTCTAGGAATGAGAAATGTAATTAATCATGGGAAATTGTACACATTAAAGATGGTGATTGGCTTTTGAATGTTTAGAATATATAAAAATAAAAAAGATTCAACTAGATTAAATAGACAGATGACTAAAATGTGACTAAAATTCATCTAAAGATGAAATCAAACACCACTGTGGCTTTATAAGAACATAAGAAATTACAAGGTAAGAGTACATACAGTGGAGAGAAATGTGCCTCCATGCTGGTCATTTGAAGTTTGCTGTTTAACACCACATCCTCACTCCCACCCTGCAACAAAAGGCACACTTTAATAACACCTAAGTGACTCACCCATTAAATTGGTCTGACATGTGTGCTGATCCTGTGGTATTCCCAGTTTGGAGGGAGAGGGGCTGGCTTGCTGTGGACTCTGTAACTCATCACTGGGGCCAGTGATAATACCCCTGAACCTGTGGCTGCATTGCACACGGATTTGGCTCCCATGAAATAGAGCTATCACCCCTGCAACAAAACAAATAAATCCCTCCTCCCAGTCTGTTTTGATATGTAATGAGTCGGTGTTTCACTCTTCTGAGATCTTGTTATGTGGCGTATCAGTGATGTGGCTCTCTGCGGCCCGCGGTTCATCCGTCAAACTGGATTTTTCCACCTCAAAATAATGATCCTCTGCTGCACCGAGGGCCCTGCTAAAGTATCTGCTTATTTAAGATGGCTTTGCACCGTTGCTCCGTGTAGGCAACACCTGGCCCTCAGGAGTCGTCTCAGTGGCTTACAAGTGGAGAGGCCCCTGACAGAGATGGAGACACAAACAAGCCTAGTATCAAGAGGTGGTGGGTTTGCGATGTGTGAGTAATGCTATGGTTATTGTCTGTGAATCCTCACCAATGATGGATGTCATAAAAATATATACCATGCTTAGCAGCAGTGTTGGGCTGCAACAGCCCCAAAGTAGAGCCATATTTTGTCAGGAGAGACATTTTAAGGAAGTAAGTGATGGAGTAAGTCAGGCTGACATTCCAGGATGAGTGTATTCTGCATCATGTACCTGATCAGGCTGGTCTCATAAACCGTTCGTAGCTGTAACCTACCAAAAGTAATGCACTGGAATTTGTGATTATCCCACAAAATCAATTCATGTGTAATTCACGTAATTATGAAGGAGGAAAAATAAAGTGCGATGATCGTCGCTCAGGGAGGAGGTTGGGGTGGATGGGTGGGTCAACAGTTACCAGACTTTCGACCAGGAGACTGGCGTTCACGTCCTGTGAGAAACCAGAAATCTATGTTGCTGACGTACTTCAGTTACACCACTTCTGGAGTTATTTTAACCCAAACCATGATCGCTTCCCAAACCTAACTAAATAAATATTATAAATAATATTATGTTGCCTAAACCTAACCAAATCGGTCTTTTCTGAAGCCTAACTAAGTATTTTGTTGCCTAAACCTAACTAAGTCTATCTTTTCTTCAGCCAAACTACGTAATTGTGTTGCCTAAACCTAACTAATTAGATCTTTTCCTAAACCTAAGTAGTTTTGCTGCCGAAACCTAAGTTGATTTTTTCCTAAGCCTAAGTAGTTTTGTTGTCTAAGCTTAATTAAGTCAATCATTTCCTAAACCTGATTAGGTTTTTGTAGAAACCTAATCAAATTGTTTCCTGTGAGGATGGAAGTTTATTTTGGGAATACTGTATGCATGTAACCAGAGTAAATTAACATGTTGCTAAATGTCATACGAACTGTTGTATGATGATACGTTGACCTGATTCTGACTTTATTTCAATCCACTGTATATGCTCAGTATTTAGAGTTTACTATTTATATACGAAATTATATAATTTAGTATATAAATAGTATAATTATTATTATTGCGAACTAAAATATTTTTTAAAGAACTGTAGGTATAATAAACCCCCCCCCGCCTACAAATAGCAAAATATATGACACAACTTTAATTATTTTGATTCTCCCGTCTTGTCTGATGCACTAATAATGCAAGCGCATGGTTTCCAGACATGTGTTGAAATATAGGATTGCCTGTGATCAGCATATTGTGTTTTTTTTTTTTTTAAGTTAAGTGACAATATAATTTTCTATAAAACAGGCTGTTGCTTGATAATAGCGTAACTGTAACCAAAGATCAAAGTAATATGTCTATTATTGTATGAAGTAAATAAGATATGCCGGCCGATACTATGTTTGATTACAGCATTTATCAAAGCTCCACACACTGTGCTGAGTTATAGGCTTAGAGAAAAGACATCTGTCCAGTAGATGAAAGGCATATTCCCTTTTTTATATTACTGATTCATCATTTCATTCAAGATGATGAACATATATGACAACATATATCTTATATTAAACCTTTAATCTAGGCTGCTGTGTTATTTAGGCATCATCAGACGACGATAGATCAGTGGAGAGAGCCACTTTGTTTTCAATTTGCTCCCATTGTGAAACGTCTTTACCTCCTTAAGATGTAAGTGTCTGCATATCCTTCACACGGTGTATCCACGGTGCTTTTAGCTGCATAGTTTTAGAGAACAGGATGGCACGGGGTCGAGTGCGAGGGCAGGCGAAAACAGTTGGCGCTGTAGTCTTGAGAAACAGCTTGCCCTTGATACCTGGCCTGTTCTTCATTGTACTGTCAGACCCACGGAGGAACCCTCCCCAGCGACCGGCCGAGGCCGCTACAGCTCACCTCTCTATCCTCTATCCACCCTGCTCTGTTGTAATTGAGCTGGGCTTTGAGGCTGTTTTTTAAAACCCAGTGTGTTCCCAGGATGCAACCTTAAGTCCATCTTAAATAACCAGAACACTGCACAATGGGAAGGCGTTTCTTAACCCTAGCAGGTAGCCAGATGGAAAGGATCAAGTGAATCACTGAGAGAGGGAACGGCCAGTTCATATCTGTGGACTTGCTGAGGCTTTAAATAGTTTTTTTCATTTTATTTTTATGCTACTATTATTTACTTAAACTATTTTTGTGGGAACATTATAATGAATTTTAGCACATTATTTGTCTTGTAAAAAAATGTCACATTATCTTATATGGATATACAATTACTGAATTGTAATTTATTATGAAAATAATGAACCGTGCACCAGCAACTTTGTCAAAAAAATATTCAAAATTATCATGAAATGTAATTCAAGTCTATAATATATTTAATATGTAATCACAGAGCTGAATTTTATAGTTTAGCTCCATTGTCACTGAGATCCGATACAGGTATTTGAGTCAGATATCTCATCCAGTATCGATATCAGTGCGTTCCTATTGTCCAGACTGCCATCCTATACCAAGGACTTCCTTTCAAAGTAAGCTGGGAAATCACTGTTTTTTCTTTTTATAAGAGAAACCATGTCTGCAGGCGCTACCTGCCTTTAATATACTCTTATATCTCCATCTCCGCTCCCCCCACTCATCTCACTCCCTGCTTTGTCCTTTTACAGGGAAATTAAGGTGATGATTGAGCTTCATTAAAGAGGTAAATAAAGATGAGGTAGTGCGCGGCCCTGGCGCTTCAGCCGCGTTGCTAATTGGCACGGCATGTGGGTTTGATGTGGAGCGCTGCAGAAGGGGAAGACATCAGGGGCGGGCCGAGCATGTGACCTGGGAGCTTCGCCAACCGCCGTGCGGCCCTCTCTCGCTCTGTTCTCCCTGTGATCACGCTGTGGTTCTCTGCATGTTTGTTGGGTTTGCTAAGTCAAGGTCTTCTCATTCATTTTAATGACTCCACTTGGATGTAAAAAAAATTAATTGATATTCTTACAAGCAAACACCTTCAGGCTCATTAATCAATGTGTCAGTTTCTCCTGCCATAAAATGTACTTTACAGGATAATTAATTTCCTAATATCCTCCAGTCATCCTGAGTGCCCTCAACTTAAAATACTTGACATTTAGCCCTTCATATACAGCTCGCTGGCTCCGAGAGCTCTTAATACATTGTATGGAGAGTGTAAAACAAACTAATGAACATAACAAAAAGAGGGATCTATATTCATGGTGACACCAAGCTGGCACAGGCACAAACTCCAACACACTGTTAATTTCAATGGAAGCAATGCAATTTTTTTTTTTGTCTACCTCCTGTTGTGTAATTTTGTCTTTGTAACATGCTTGTATACACCAAGATGGGTGGTCTCATGGGCGCAGTTTTTTGGCATCCACTATGGGTCGTGTCTAGAAGATAACCTACAAATTGCAAAAACTTGTGTCTTAATCTTAACCATTTGAGGTCAATGCATAAACGTAACTATTTGCAACTTTTGGGTTACCGTCTAGATATGACCTCCACTATGGCATGAAGTCGCACCTGCTCCTCTACTAGCTAAGACTGAGCAGCAGCATTACGTCCTTAAACCAAGAGGCTATTCAGTAAGTTTCCTTTGTTTTCCCAGTTGTTTTGTGAGGGAAATGTAATCGGCACCTGGATTATTTTCGGTGAGAACGCAGTGCTACATTCTTGTACTGTATAGAGGTCGTAGCACAGAACTATAACAGAACTACAGCCCACTAAATGACTTTGGTTAAGGTTAGAAAAAGTTTGTGGTTTTGGTTAAATGTTAATGAAGTAAACGTGCTCCAAGTCAGTTTTGACTTTTCCACTATTAAGTTCATCATGTACGCAAGATAAGTTAAGCGTTATGCTAAGTACGTACAATACGTTATGTTATGTCCTTTACGTTAAGTTACTTTACTTGAAACAGGTCAAAGTTGACTTATTTTGGTTTCACACTAGAATATAAACAGTGCTTTTTTGCCATAACTACGGCTGCATAGAGTGGGCTAGATATCAATATTTGCAGTATGCTAATATTGGCCAATTTATCAGTCTAGCTGTACTATTTTTACCAGCTCACCATCATTTGATGCTGAGCAGGTACGTTCAGTGTGTTTATCAGCTTTCCTTTGCTGTAAACAACTTCCTGCTGTGTTGGGAACGGAGGTTGATGAGAGCGTGAGAGTGAACAAAAACAACAAGTAAAACCAAACCAGCTCAGAGAAGCTCTTATCACTAAGAGTGATCCCCTCCATGCTGCTTTAAGCTGGACAAATTCGTCTTGGACCTTGGTACGCCCATGAATTAATTGGCCTTTCGGTCAATTTGTCAAACTTTGACAGCGAGCAAGTGTATTTTCCTAAATGTTCTAACACAGATACCCCTGTAGTCATATTTTGGGGCAACAGAGTTAATGAAGTTGAGTAACTGCTGACTAGAGATGGACATCACACGTCACACTGTTACACTGAAACAGTCAGTACAAGCATGTAATAAGTTGGGTTGCAGCAGAGGACAGCAAAACCTTTATAAAGTGTCCACGATGACTGATTAATTGGGTTATAGCTCTGATGTGTCTGCTCAGCTAAAAATTAAAGGTCTTTTCCCTTTTCCTTTAGCAACTATATGCAAAGTATCTATAATATGCTCTGAGTGAAAAAGAAAAGGAAGTAGGAGTAATGTAAGGATGGCACATTGTAAGTCACTTATTGGACTTTTTCCAGGGTGTTACTTATGCTCAGTTGCGTGCCGAGAAATCAAATATTGCGATGTTCTCTCCTGCCTCTCAGTCTGATGTGTGAGTGCTGAATCGTTAAGGTCACAGCAAGATGTCCGCTGTGGTGTGGGACACAAGAAAGCACTGGAGTTAGTGCATTTATGCCAGCGAGAGGAGATAAATGCCTTTCCTTCCAAAAGGTTTACCACAGAGCCATCAACAAGAATCAACTGTGGGGAAAAATCCCCGCCTGCTCCGGCACGCTCATCCAGCCTGTGTGGCCTCAGACTGATACAGAAGCATTATATCCTGTACTGCAGGTACAGCAGCATTTATACCAGAGACAATGCGGTAATCACACATGGCATTGTGTCTCTATTTAAAGTCTCTCAGGAAGTTCTGATGCTGTGTTTAAAGTCAGCCGTGCTCTTTTGGCTGGGAGTGCAAATTATTTATCAATCCAGTAATTCAAATATACATAACCTCCTGGACAATTCCTTGAACTAAATATTTTACTTACTGCTATGCTGATGAAAAGCAGTGAGGGACGTTGATCTTATTAAGGAAAGTCTGTACTGACAAAATGTGACCGATCAACTTTAAATACTGCTCCATTCATCCGTATACCTAGTACCAATACTCAGTATAATCACATAATCACAGTAAAAGCATTTTAATGTGAAAACAGGTCTTAACTGTCACACGGGATGTTTTCGCAATGACATTTGCGATTAGTTGATGTTAGCTAATGTGATTTAAGGCCTTTACACGCTGGGAAGATGTGAAATACTCATGAATATCAATGTCTGATATTGTAATTTTAGTCATATATTGTTTTTCGTGGTGATTTTATAATATGTCTGAGGACATGTTGATATTCTCAATGTCCTCATCTTTCTCCTCTGTCATTATCCATTTGCATTTCCTGCGTTATGTTTCCGGCTTGCTAGCTTGCTAAATTGTTAGCCTCTGTGGCTTCTAGACGCCGACAGTAACGTTAATATTGCCGTTGCTTAGCAGCAGTGTCCTTCACGACTTGAACGCCACACATATCGTGGACCCGACTTCCCATCTTGTTAACACGGTAAACGTGACCCCATTTGAAGGCACCAGTAGTCTGTAAAGTGTGGATGAGGAATCAAATTGTAAAAATCTGTTGTATTTGTTGTAAGGCATAGACTAGTTTTCACTTCTGACAGAGGCGAACTGTCTTAAGCTAGGCTAAACTTGCCTGTCTCTGTGCTGAACTCCGTATCAATCTCCTTGTTTGACTCACGGTAAGACAGCAAATTATCCGTCTCTCTTTCTTTTCCCTGTTTTTAGCCGTCCTTTGCTGCCTTAGCATGTTGCTTATGGAGTTCAATAGTTTCTAATTTGCAACAGCAACAGGCTCGCGCTGGTCAAATGGATGTTGTGTCCCACTCAGGGCACGCCGTGGCTTGTTTACCGTGCATGTGTGAATGCTCCGGCAGCCCACTCAGTGTCTGAAAACCTCCTATACAGCAGCAACTGCTCGGAAAGGAAAAAAAAAAAAAATGTCTGCCTCCGAGTAGCACAGACATTTAAGCTAGCTTGTACTGTAACACTTCCTCCTACTCACTCCTCAGAAAAGTCAACTACTGAGCTGTATAGCTCAATGTATGTTGACTTTTTTGCCTTGACAAATTATGCACATATATTTCCAACTCTGAGGCATTGCATTTATTATTTATAAAGCTTTTCTACTGTATGCAATAGCTGAGGTACAGTGTTACACTTGTGTTTGCAATAAGAATGTCTTAATATAATAACTTGAGCTCAACATTAGATACAATGGTAAGTGTTGTTGATGCATGAGTACAAACTGTTAAAGCTACAGTAGGCAGAATTGGAGAAAATATGATTAAAACAAATATTTTTGTAAAATGCTCACTATATCCTGACAGTAGTGCATGAGACAAAAATCATGTGCCTCCGGTGCTCTTAATGGCATCTGCAAGATTTCACAGACCTGAGGAAAACAACCAATCGGAGCAGAGATGGAGCCTTGCCGTCTCTGAGCAGCTGTCAATCACTCTGATCAAACGGTCAAACTAAGCAGCGCTGATCAAATATGAATCTTATACTACATACTACTGAGGAATGCAGTACGTTGTATACAGTACATATTGCATACTGCGTTCCTCACTATGAAGCAGTTAAAGTGATTTATTTGCAGTATGCTAGACCAGGAATTATTATACAGTAGGTAAAGTAACCGGATCCGATGGATTTTTTCCAAATCAGTATGACGTGGGTATTTTTGGCATACTTTGGATTTTGCTTTTGTTCGCATACTGCATACTACATAGTACTACATTTTGGCCAAATCAGTACGCGCTACTAGCACATTACGCGGTTTCGAATGCAGCCAATATTCTGTTACTGTAATGGATATTTCTCACCTTAAATGCTTTCAGAAACATCCTGTAGTAGCTGTTTTGTTTGTGACCCGGCAGCCATGTTGAGATCAGTTAACTGCCTGCCAGGAGGAGCAAACTTTCTCATTTTACAGCTAAACAGCAACTACAAGATGTTTCTGAAGGCATTTAAGGTGAGAAATGTGCATTACAGTAACAGAATATTGATTTACATTTGATCAGCACTGCCTAGTTTGACTGAAGTGATTGACAGCTGCCTCCACTCCAAAAATACTCTCTCTCTCTCTCTGAAATGACCTGTGATTGGTCAAAGCCTCCCGTCACATACTAGATTTTTTTAAACCTGAAAACAGCCATGAGGATGTGCAGGAGTCTAGTTTCCTCTCAGAGCACCTGAATTACTATGTGCTGAAAGGTTATTAGGATTTTTTTTTTTTTGTTGCCCAATTTTGCCAAAAAATATTGTGCCTAGTGAAGCTTTAAATTCCTGGCCAAACAGTTAATCCTCCTTTTAGGTCTGCGGTGTGGTGCATTGTTATAGAGTTAAGAGGAATATTTACTAAAGCAATCCACAGTAAATCCTTGGCTTGGGGCGGCATCACCAGGTTTGTCACCATATGGTGTGAGCCTGCAACCCTCCAGTCATCCACCTAAACTGTGCTGTCAAGCTGCAGCCTTTTAGAAACACAAGAAAGAGTTTACTGATTAACATTTTCAAACAGCGTCGCTCCGAAAATGAGGCCTTGGCTTTATGTACAAAATCTGTTTCTCTTAAATGATTCATGCCCTCCAATATGTTAAGACTGGGAATTATACTTCTGATATTTATTTCATGGTATCGTGCCCTTGGAAACAAATACAACTTTATGCTGAGGATAAAATATTAAAATCAGATCTGTAAAATAAATAAGTAGAAAGACCAGTATACATATTTACAAGAGACATGGTGTGATATTTGAAAATAAATGAGGGCTCATCTAGCATACTTAGAAAATGATGTACAATGAGGCAAAAAGTGCTTTGGGATATTTTGACGAAATTATTTATGAGTTTAAATAAATCATTTATTCACCCGAGCTTAAACTATTTATCTAAAATGAATGCACCCTGCGTTAGATTTCATAGCTCAGCATTTAGAGCTGCTTTAAAAGAGGAACTAACTGAACCCGCTCTGAGAAACGCAGACAATGTCAATAAGGCAGAACATTCAAGCCTCCGTGAAGAAATATATATTTTTTTGATCATACTGACCTCATGCCGTGCATTAAAAATGTAATTTTGCCGCAGCTTGTTGTGCATTTATCTTAAATATTTCAAGACTGCTTTCCACGAGTCAGCATAAAGGATTTTTTTATTTAAATCTTCGTGAATTGATGTCGACTGTTTGAATCAAACTGAATTTAATCAGGTCAAATGCTTCTAAGCTTATTTTGCAAAAGTGTTATCACACACATTAACACCTTAAAAACTAGGACAGCAGTCTATATAAAGTATTCTGTCTGCAACCAATTAAAAAGATAAATACATGGAAACAAGCATGTTGATGATATTTTTAGGGACGATAAGGAGGCAGAAAACGGGGAATTAGCATAAAGTGGGAAAAAAAGCTACATGCTACTTAGTATGGGTATAACCGAATAGTCACACTTCTTACTAATAAAAAAACTGTTGCATTTAAAACATTTATCCCATTTTGCTTCGGCATCTTTCACATATCAAAAGGCTGTTTTTGAAAAAGCGCTCTGTTTTATAACTGCAGGGTACACTTTGTACGCTTTTTACCCTCACCCCATCCCTGGCCTGCCACCCCTCCACTCTCGTTTCTGAAGAAAGCTAGGTGTTAACACTACAGAAGCAAGAGGCGTAAGAAAAAATCCTGCAGGTACCCTGTGGGTATCTTTCAAATTAATCGTCTGGCTGCTCTGTCTTATGTGCAGTTTTGAAACATTAACAAGACCTTTGAGAGCAGGGGAGAAGGGGATGGGGAGGGGGAAAGAGAGCAGGACATGGCATGATGGTCTTTAATGTTTTATTGAACAGATACAAATTATTTTGGCCCTGGCCTTCACTGTTTGGTGGAAGTCAGCGAGAAAGCAAGTCGGGGCATGCCATAGGCACTGTGTGGGGACGAAAGAGGAGCAGTGTGTGATTGAGAGTCTGGGGCTTAAAGCCACATTCGTTTTAGATATTTATTTCTTTTCCGAGGAAAACAATACCATGAGAAATTCAACGGGTGGAAAGCCGAGCATTTCAGTGTCTCGACAGAAGAAACGTGCTTCAGAGAAGTTGGCTATGAAATTGGTTTGATCTTGCTTGTGAGCGTGTGAAGTTTGTTGAACATGCAACATGTAGCGTCTTTATAATACTGAATAATTGAATGTGCTGTTAAGCTAAACCCTGCATAAAACCAGGAAAACATGTCCCAGCAATGATTTGCAGCATGCTTTTCAGTTTATATAACTGCAGTAAGCACACTCCTGTAAGTTTTGTTTGGAATTGACTGCAGCATTTTACTTCATGAATATAATATCTTACTTTGTAGAAGATGCATAATACACTGCTTGAAATCCTGACATGATCCATAATGTAAAATATTTCCTTGATGTAAATCAGTGCACTTTGAGCACTCAGTTGTACATTTAACCTTGAAATCTGAATGAATTATTTGTGGCCCTAATACTCCCGTATTGAGTGATGGAGTGAGTTGGAGCATTACCCACAAGACCTTGGTATTTAGGTCAGGGCCACAGACTGAATATATTTAAGGGGCATAGTCACCGTGGCATCACTCATTTGAAACCTTGAGTTTGGCATTTTGGTCGTCGCCATCTTGGTTTTTGGGTGTATCCATCTTTTTTTTTTATTTTTGAAACCAGAGGTGACTTGAGAGGGTGAGGCTAAGTACAGCCGAATGCTGATATTTTTAGCTGACCAAGTGTTTCATGAACTGAAAACACTGAAAGGTTTAAAGGTCTATGACGACCTGTCAGTCACAAGGAAGCTACATCCTAAAGCATCCCCTGCTTTATGGTCTATCTGACTCTAAATGGGACCATAATTTACTAAATGAACATCATGCTGTATTGAAGAAGACTTGAAACTAGCGACTGAGACCATAAACCCATGTTTACAATGTTTACCGAGGTAATAAATCAAATTAGAAGTTGTCTCGTAGACTTCTGTACAGTCAGACGTCTTTCTGCAACCAGAGGAGTCGCCCCCTGCTGGATATTAGAGAGAATGCAGGTTTAAGGCACTTCGGTATTGGCTTCACTTTTCAGTCCCAGAGGTTGCCCACTGGACTGGACAGTCATGCTACAGGCTACTGACCTAAACAGCAATGGTAAAATTTTCTGCAACAGCAGAAAGCAACACAGTGTCTCAGTCAAAGTCTAGTGCAGGATTTCAAAAATCTAATTATGCTTCAAATTTATAACGGCAGCACTCCAATCCTTTCACTCAAGTGCTGCTTTGAGTGATAGACAGTAGAAATAAAAGGCTAAAACGGATTTAATGTTGAGCGTAAGGCTTTATAACCAATTGCTTGTTGAGGTATTACTGAATATCTGCAAAATCATTTAAAGAGAGCCTGTTATGCTTATGCTTTCAGATTCATACTTACATATACAGATACATACATTTGGGGTTTCTACTAGAGCACTTTAATGTTCAAAAATGCTGTACTTTTCTCAAACCAACTGTGCTGCTGCACATCTTTTCGCCCTCTGTTTGAAACGCTCTGTTTGAGCTCCTCCCCTCCCAAAAAGACCAGTCTGCTCTGATTGGTCAGCTGGCCCACTGCTGTGATTGGTCTGTAACAAACTCTTTGGACTCTGCTCCAGCTCCGCTCTAACTAGCTGTATTTGAACGCATGCCAAACTTGGTGACATCACCACATTACAGAAGAAAAGGCGGGACTTCAATCAGGACCTTTCAGGCAGTTCAGGAGCAGCATTTCTGTGGGAGTGTAACTCCCTTTGGACTTTGGGCTTTGTAACTTTGCTGACCTTTTACACCTTTAAATTTGCCCACCCTTGCAAAGTCTACTGTGACTTCTTTTATAATTTAATTTCATTAGAGCATTATGCGGCCTGTAGTCACAATTTCTTGCCAAGACAGTGAACAGACAGTACATACTGTACTTAGATTGGAGAGTGGAGCAAACTGAGTTGAGACCTTTTTAACTATGGATCCTGTGTCAAGCAGATGTAACTTATAACAATATGTGATGGTTGCAGTCCTTCAAAATACAGAATGCTGCAGGCAGGAACAATCTAGGGATCACATAACCCCCATTTTAGCATCTTTACATTGTCTTCCAGTTGATTTAGAATTGATTTTAAGGCTTTACTTGTTATTTTAAAAGGTCCCCATGGTCAGGAACCAGCGTATATTTGTGAGCTCGTACCTACATTAAACCTCAGATCTTGCAACAATCTAGACATAAAGGAGATGTCCGCCTTGGAAAAAGGTCTATTACTACCATGAGAAAAGTCTGCTAGTATTGAGCAAATTCACAAAGAAAGTATTCAAATCAGGCAGGTCGTGTCTGCAGAAGCGTAGGCCTTGTAGAAGTACTGCTCAAACTTGTGCAAGAACCCTGGCAACCCGTGCAACAAACATGGCATCCTGCCCGTCAGATTTTCAAATGTCTTGTGTATAAGCGGAAATATGCTCTGATATTGGTGCTACATGAAAGTTTAGGGGGTCGCAACATCAGTGATTATCCTCTAAGGGTGATGAATATCCACAGCAGTCAGTCTAGATGTGAGAACAACTGACTGACAACTAACCAGCACTGTTATCCTTAGGCCTCACTTAGCAAAATCCTCAGCCAGGCTTGAAATTTACTGAAAAATATTGCTGAAAAAATACCCAAAAGTATAAAGACTACACACATACAGGTCGTTTTAAGCTGGAGGATCCCTTAATGAAGGGATATAAAACATGTGTAAGCTGCCAAAGAGAGAGGCTGAAGTGAAATGAGAGCCGACCTGGTTGATAACGCTCCCTCTAAAAGGAAATGACAACAAAGAGAATCACTACCTTGATTTCACTTGTTGTCCTTAGAGTGCAGTCACTATTTATGCATGTTTAACAGAGCTGCTAATTCAATTAGTGTAACAAGTCATGGTATTCTCCCTTACAGCCAGTGGTTTCTAATGTGTTAATGATGCATTTACATTGTTAATTCAAGATACTTTCTCATGTTCAGCATATAAATGATTCCTTTAGGATTCAGTGCAGTCTGTTGTCATTAATCCTGCTAGAGTGTACCACTCACATCAGTGTTATCACTCAGTCATTGCTCAACACTACGGTATAATGTACCTGCTAATGCATATAGTTATGAATACCAGGACGTCCAGGTCTGTACACTATGTGATAATAGTTGTGTTAACAACGTCTCATGTTATCTCACTGTAAGTGCTGCTAACATGACAGGTCCTGCTAAATGATCTCCTCCAGAGTCAGTGCTGCTGTAATTTCTTCATGCAAACAAAGGCATACAGTTTGAAATACTCAATTTCTCTGGGAGTTGTGTGTAACAGTGTGGAGAAACTGCAGGAGTAAGTGCTGACAAAGGCAGAAACTGTGTTTCCTGCATTTACATTTAAAGGTGCTAAATGCAAGCTTGGGAGCATCTCTATTGCCTCTGCACGGCTCTCAACATGACGACGGCAGAGCCGGTGGCTCACAGCTAACAGTGCTAATGGCGCTAACAGTGAAAACAAGGGAAACACTGCTGACAGAGGTAACAGTGTTTACCTGAGAGGGAACCAGAAGCCGGATGGTATGCTTCTGTAACGGCACCATCGGTCGAGGAACCGTTATCAGCTGTAACTGCCGCATGAGAGCAGTGCAAAATCACCTTCCTACACCGTGTCCACACTGAATTTGTTATATGCACTGCTGTGACATCATGTAAACGAGGGATATGACGGTGAGGAAAAACATGGGTGTTACAGATTACACCGGACATTTAACAGGAAAATCTGACGGTCAATACTGTATGTGTACTTTGATCTTTACCACCGGGTGGCTTTGAGTCTGGCCTCTCCGGTCTAGCTGTCGCCACAGGGTCTACCTGGTGCCACTGCGCTGTGCACGCCGGCTGTGACCGCTCCGACGATTGCCTCATTAACGACAATGCCAAATAGGTGCGTTTGCTTTTCGCTTCGACACCACATCCTTCGCTATCCTTTTCCCGTGTGTGTGAAACATGACACCTGATACTCTGAGTGGAGACATATGGAGCAGATGCATTCACTGTCAGCTTTTAGAATCCGTCGTCCAATTATCTATTGATAACATGCAGCTGATACACCACAATTAACTAAATGAGTTTTATTTCTGTCAAAAAAGCAAAGCGACAGTGGGGGCGGTGAGTATGTAATGTAATTGGTGTGCGCCCAGTCGTCATGTAACACCGATAACACTGACTACCACGACAAGCCATATGCAAACAAACCACGTAGGCTACCTGTGCGCTCGAGATCCGACTGGAGATGTAACCACATACCTACCTTCATTTGTTCTTTTTAAACAGGAAACACGTTTAATATCTTGGTATTTAATGCAAACAGCATAAAATATAGCCAACAGCAGTAGGAAACTTTCAGCTCTGGAGATCTCTCTCTAGCCAGCAACCACCTCATTAAGGTTTTTGTAGTGAAATGGGGAGTTATGATATGGATACCTCCTCATTTCAGCTTTAGCTCAAAATGGCGCAACATCACTCAAGGCCAGGACATACCGATAAAAAAGGACATGGTTCTTCAGTAGCGGTATTAATGATTTTGCAGAGCACATGACGTGTAGGATAAACTTCTAATGGGTTAGTACTGGTTTCTTTTTGTTATTATGGAGTAGGATCACGGTTTTAAATCTATAGCATTGTAAATGTTACGTCTCATATGTTGTAAAATGTGCATCTCCTGAAATCTGTCTATGTGATAACATTTGGCTGCTGAATCCAGGCCAGGCTCTTAAATTAGTGTTGGTAAATTTGGCGCTTCGGCTGCTGTCCGTGGTGCTGATATAAGCCTGGTTTGCAGGATGGGAGTTGCATGGTGAGCCTCTCTATGGCGGCACAGCAATTGTCTGCGTTGCAATATGTTTTTCTGTGTTTATGTGTGTGTTCACTTGTGTATAGGGTGACGGCCCAAGAAAATAATTTGCACCAGGGCTGTTCACAATTAATTATGCTACGCTGTTGGCAGGGATCTAGCCAGTGGAGCATGCTCACATGCATTAACATGTACTAATAGCACAAACATTCTGCCCGCCTACGTCAACAAAGCACAGAAAAGCTCAGATTACAACACAGAGGGAGAGTGACTTCATTCTCTGCTCAGGTAGACATTTCTCCTCTATATCTTTACATATCAAATAGTTATTGCTGCTATATTAATGCTCTGAATATTATTGGCTGTAGAGAACCATTAACTACAAGAGGCAGACTGAGAGGTGAAATTGTTGCACAATAAATACTTATTTAATAAAACAAATCACATCAGATCTATCATATTACAGAAGGTCTGATAGTAATACCAGCATGCTGTACAAGAGGAAACAATACTTTTTTCCAAGCAGTCAAGTCGAGGGAGGAGACGGATGAATACTGTATAATGTCCACATGTGATGCATAAAGCATCAGCAGTAGGAATCAGTCTATCACCCAGCTCAAGACTGATGGCGGAAAATGGGCTTCTTGCTGTCCGACGTTTGAACTAGAGTTTCTGTGCTCAGAGAGAGAGAACAGAGAATGGGATCACAGTACAAGTGTACACACTGTATGGTCTTCCTTTATGGCGGATCGGGTCGTAGCGTGAAAGACAGAGCCGACTTCTATCATGGGCGGACCGATGCATACATTAATGAGGATGAATGATATGCACATCGTGCTCTTTCAGGTTCAGCTTTGTGAGGCTCTAATGTGAAAGCGGAATAGTTCACTGGTCATGAAAATTTCATCACCTGCCATAGTAAAGCCCGCAAAGTAGCCATTAGATGGACAATTTTAATAAGGACAAGAGGAAAAAAGTTGCGCTGAAACAGTGAGCGTAATTTGAATTTGACAGCAGAGGGTTAGAGTAAAACTTTGAATCCAGTTTTTGTTTGACCACCATATACAGTACATTTATTATTAAATCTGTTATATTTGGAGGTCCACTTGGGATTCAGATGCTGCCGATGTTGAGCTCCCGCGGGAACGCTGGAGGTGTCGTGGAACATGCAGGAAATAAGGTTGCAGTAAAGATTTACCTGAGACCGAGAGATATTGAGATGTGTTGTGGAAGACTGCATTGCAAGTACAGGGCATTCTACAACATGTTCATTTTGGAGCAAGTGCAGAGTCTAAATCTGTGTTGCATCAGCCGGTAAGACTGTTATCAGGTCATTAAATGGGGCATTAACAGTGGTTATAAGATAGATGTTAATTTCTACAAACAGATTCTGCATTCACATGTAAAAACTCAAGGCAACGGCACAAGATTTTGACACTGGAAGCGTTGTGTTTTCCATTTGTAGTCCGAGTAATATTGACCAGACATGTCTGTGCAGGGTTTGGTTGAATGTAGGTAAACAGTCCATGTAGAGAGCAAAAGTGGTGGGGCACATTTGCTGAAATGTAAATAAATGTAAATAATGAACGCTGCACAGAAGAGGAAGTCTTGGCCCGGATGGCTACACCAGCTACAGCGGAACACCAGAAATATGGCCCCTTGCCCCGAGAGGCTTATCTGTTGTCACACCGATAGCTGATGGGTTCCTAGATAGCAAAGATATGGGTCAATAATAGGGTCCTGCTACACCCACTAGTAGGTTTTATCATCTATTCACATGGTAGATCACTGAAAGAAGTTATAAAAGAACGTGACAATGACCTCTAGCGACCGTAGTAATTATGAAAAAAATCTGAAGTCAGGCGCTGTAGTATATACGATGTGAAACTCCATAAGGGTTAGAGGTAAGGGCCGATGGATCGGACACAAAACACAGGGTTTTCACCCAGGAGGCTGGGATCTGCATCCTGTATAAGATCAACATGTAGTTGCCTTTGTCTTCAAAGCATTAAGTGTCACTTTCACTTTTGAAACGTAGTTATTCTAAGCCAAAATCATAAACTTAACTAAGTTGTTTTGTTGCCTAAACCTAAAGAAGCTGTTTTGTTTGTGTTAAAAATGTGTCATACAATGTAAAAACGTGTCATGCAGTTTTACAACGTGTTAGAATGCGTTACTTGTAAGTTTCCCTTTCACCAATGTAGAAGGCGTAGTAGGCCCCTAATGACCCACATCTATGGTGGTCATAGCGAGTGATAACACCCATTTAATGGCCTGATAACAGTCCGATCGGGTTGTTGTATCTTTCAACAATTTATCATAAGGCACCAAAAATGGCATTAGTGCAACTTATCTGCAGTCATAAATAAAAAAACAAAACATTCCCATAGTCTGTCTTGCATAGATGCTCTCTGTGTTGATTTAATACCATGTACATATTTCCTGAATGCTCCACGCTAGCCAGCCTGGTCACAACAGGACACTGCAGCAACCCTGACACACACAATAAATCAATAGCTAATATCGTTAATTTGTTTAAATGATGCTTAAAAAGAAATATGTTATATACTTGTCCTTTAACTTAATTTATATTACTCATACAGCATTTTTCTTTTGCTAACTCCTTAATTTTCCTATTTTTTGGTCTTGACTCACATGTAATATTCCCTATTCCCTTTTTTTCCCTCATAACATTTAACATTATCCTCACCACATGTCCTGCACTACTCAAGTTATTTCATAGCACAGTTTACAGACATTGTGAGAACGGAGACATTAAATCACATTTACAACATGCCAAGGATTCCATTTTGTCCAAGACATACAGTATTTCCATTGTGGTTCTTGTTAAAGACACCAAACGTGCACTCGAAGACCAAAATAATGTAATGAAGACTGTAGAACTGAAATAGTTTTAGCTAGCAAACTTTGTTAGTGTTAACTAGTTGTTACACGATATACAACAATGCTACAGCAGTAAGTGTAATATGAATGAAAAACACAAATTTAAAGTAACATATATATATATATACAGTAGATGTCTTTTAAATTAATTTATAATGCCACAAGTGCCTGAGCACTAAGGCACTGCATTATAAATCATAAACATAATATTTTTCTCAATATACATTATTAAATCAATAAATCCTTCTTGAATCACCGACACTTGATTGATTGTTTTACATTCATCCTCGTCTTTTGTGTTGCTTTCAATCATGCTGTCGTCATAACAACACGTTGAATCGACTGGCTCCGGATCAGCAGCACTGCGGAGTGGAAGCAACTGTGTTAACTAGGAGGAGGGCTTTTGTAGTTGAGATGTGACTTAGGCTCTATGAAGTGTGTCTGCTCTGTGTACTGTGCAGCAGCCTTGCTCTCTTGCTTTGAATACTTGACATCATTGATTTCTCCTTACAGTGGCAAAAGGAGCAGTAATTAAGAGCCCAGGCCGGTTCATTGATTGGACGTCCCGCCTGAGACTTCACACTGACAAATCATTGCAGCTCTTCCCAAGGGGTCGATCAAGTAAGCCAACTTTGTGTTTTTAACCGGCTTAACAAAAAACGCAAGACAGACAGTATATCTGAACACACACACACACACACACACACACACACACACACACACACACCCCACCCACTCCACAGTAAGGGACTGTATGTAAATTATTAGGGAGGAGTAGGTGTCGTAAAAGCCGAAGGTTATGGGGAGGGTAGTGTTAAATTTTTGGAAGACTGGTGTTGGGTCTTTTAAAATTTTCCTATAAAAACAAGCCTTGGATAGTCACTTAGGGGGAAAAACCCTTCCGCTTTCTTTTTGCCCAAAAACAGCATGGCTGGACTCTTTAGTGTGCACAAATAGTATAGAAGCAGAGACAAAAGTCTGGTACTTTTTTGACAACAGAAAAGTAATAAATACGTTTGGACTGAAAACATCACTGAGTCTCTGGCCATGGATGTGTAAAGAGATGTCTGTAAATCAGGAGATCATTTTTAATCCTTAGGGCATTAAAGTTGTAAAATTAGTAGCTGAATCCAGAGTTATCTTCCTCAGCATTATAATGAACGTACATGAGAGCCATCTCATGACTCAGGTTCGGCTAACTTCTTGCCAGCTGTACACAGTTGTAATAATTTTTAATAATTAATTTGGATCCTTGACATGAAAAAGTTTGAAATTGCTCTCAAAATATGTGTGCTGGATTTTTCTAACTTCAATTCATGTCCATCGCTAATGGCAAGGCAAAAAAGTAATAAATACATAAGTAATTAGAAATAATACTATGCATATTTATTTAGATATATATATTGTTGTTCAACACAGGGCATTTGGGAACAGACATTAAATATACAATAGGCAATAGAATAGAAATAATGTAGTTTTGGTCTTTTGTACAACATTTTGTAGGTGGATGTTTTACCGGCGTCCGGTAGTTCTTTTCAGTCCAAAAGGCTGGAAGCGTAGCTTTGCTGCTGGGCGCTGATTTTGAAATGGAACAATTAATTGTGTTTCACTTCTTATCAATATACAATCTTCGGTATGCGTTTGCACAATTTGAAATTTGGTTATTGTGAAAATGAATGAATCATTGTGTTAACGTTACATACTAAATTAGACGAGAACGGACAAACTGAACATTGTTCTCCTGCACCCTCCGCACACCTGAGAAATTTTTGCTAGTTTCAATCTGCAGCCTCACCGCGAGATGCCCCAGATCCTACACACTGCACCTTTAATTAAAAAAAAAAAAATTAAAGGTGCACCAGTTGAACCAATTCAACAGTGTTATTATTTTTAAGATAGTGTAATAAATTTTTAATAAAGCTGGGGTGGGCCTTTGTTTTTTTTTTTTTCAAAAATGAACTGTAAGGTAGAGCCTCACTCCTGCAATAATTTGCGTACAGTCCCTAACTAAAATTAGCACATAAAGGAAAACAGGAAGGCTGTGGTAATAATTAAAAAACATCATAATAACAGCAGAAGTTGTAAGTTTGCAACGACACTAGCACTGCTGCTACAAAAAAATATTGTATTATGATGACAGTAGATGTGAGAGCAAACATATAATGCCAGAAGCTTCTTCATTACAAAGACAGAAAAAGTTGCCACCGTTTCAATGGAAACAAACATTGCTTTGGGCCCCTTTGTAAACAGCACACAGCTGCTATTTCGAGTGATGGGAGCTCCACCTTGTCACAACAATTCCCTTAAAGAGGAACAGTTTAATGTCAACAATATTTTCTCCATCTGCCTGCTCATGAAAACCTTCCAATCCACAGGGAAAATGTTTCTCCCTTTCCAAAAGGAAAAAACACAATAGAGCAGGATGAACCGATAACATCAAGCATGGACTGCAGTCAAAGGCGCAGTATTAGCCCGCTGCAATGAGAGCTTTTGGTGGCACACATCCATCTGTTCACTTTTGCATTTTTCAAAGAGGTGTCACGCCTTCCGTTATTAAGAAATTTCTATGCAATTTTCACAAGGAACTCCTCGGAGCAGCGCGCCAGCTGACTGATTTGCATGGCCACCTCTTCAGTAAAATGGAGGTATTCCACCTGCCAGGCTCTCCAGCTTTCTTCTGAGAAGTTTGATCGCTCAGTGGTAATGTGATTGGGAGAGATCCATCCAATTTGCGCTCATAATGAGACAGCTTGACAGTGACACAACGGCAATTACTTTGCATGGCATATCGTGTCACAGTCTAATTAGACAAGGTTATATATTTCAATTGAACCGATTGTATTGTATATCATACTCTTATTTTTTTTTTTGCAAGACAGACCTGAATGCTGTGTACAACTGTTTCAGCAGCTCTCACACTGTTTTCTATTATTCTATAATTATTTCACTTACTTTTTCAACTCATGTTACCACCTGTCCTCAGTATTAGTGCATCATGGTAAATGTTATTGGTGTCTGGGAGCAGCTGATCGCCCCGAGGCTGGGAGCAGGCCTGGAGCAAACAGTCTACCAGCCAAGCTGCTTGTACAATAGAGAGACAGAAGAGTGCAGAGGTGAAGGTTAGATCAACGAAAAGGAGATTTGGTATCTTCCATCATCGTCATTGGGAATGCAAGATCACTGGCACAAAAGATGGATGAGCCTCTTTGCTCAGCAATCCGGTCTGATATGCGTCATCCAGATGCTGCTTCTGGGGAATAAACCAGATGCTGCTATGGCTCCGGAGGTTTTGCAGCATCTGAGTTCCTTCCACTTACGACACAGGGGAGTGATGCAAAGATGAAATAACAGAGGTGTCAGTCTGAAGTGATGGCAGTCAATTTTTTATTTGAATTTTCCTAAAATAAGGTGCTAAAAAGTGTTGTTTTGGTCTTGACGGGTGGAGCTCTTGTCACTGTAACAAAGTCTTTTTTTGTGTACTTGTACTTTTTTGGGTATTTATAGACCACGTGGGCTGTTTAAACAGGGACAGAGAGTCGACATAGCTCATTTTATTTGTTGTCGATCATTTTTGTTTAATTTTCTGAGTGAAGTTGGCATTAATGCAACCTATTTCATAGCTTGGAAGATTTTCATTTAAAAGTAGTATCATATATCTCCTTTTTATCTATTCAAAATGAATAGGGAGATTTGTCAAGTATTCAATGCTCTTATTAACATCTATTACTGGAACAACACAAAACAATGACAAATATTGTCCATAAACTCTCACAGGTTCTGCATTTAGCAGAAAGAATATACTCAAGTCATAACATGGCAAACTGCAGCCCAACAGGCAACAACAGCTGTCAGTGTGTCAGTGTGCTGACTTGACTATGACTTCATCCAAACTGCATGTGATTATCATAAAGTGGGCGTGTCTGTAAAGGGGAGACTGGTGGGAACCCACAGAACCCATTTACATTCACATATCTGGAGGTCAGAGGTCAAGGACCCCTTTAAAAATGGCCGTGCCGGTTTTTCCTCCCCAAAATGTAGGGCACGTTTGGATATTTATTTATCCTCTTTCTTGACAAGCTAGTATGACATGGTTGGTACTAGTGGACTCATTAGGTTTTCTAGTTCATGTGATACCAGAATCTTCACTCCAGCTTTAAGTCGAGCCCACCACAACCTCCGAAAAACTACAACGAATCGACATTAATGCATTATTATCGTGTCAACTTCACATTAACGTTCACAGTACACTTTAACATTTATTTCAAGCAACAATACTTTACTTGAGTACAATATTCTAGTACTCTCTCCACCTCTGGGCATTGATACCATGATGTAGGTACTGTATCATCGGCCTCTGGTTTGAAAAATAGTGAATACCCAGCCATGCCAATGACATGTATCGCCTGTCACTGGGTTTGTAATACATTGCTCTGTACCATTTTGTTGCCTTTACTCAGCTGTAAATATATTAGACGGCGCTTATAGTCGACGATGCACTTCTTCCTCTGAAGTTACTGCTACCTTCTTTTTACTTTCCTCTTTCATTCATTCGTTTCAATAGAACATGACAGACGTTAGACACATTGATTGAACTGTTGTGATGTGCAGCGTTCTATCAGCCCACATATGGCTGCTGAGGCCTGTGTGGGTAAAGATCAATCAATCTGAAAATGGATTTCACCAGCCCATGTCACCACATGTATTTCGCGACGTTCCAGCCGTTCATCAGTGGACCTTTCAAATACTGAAGGCATATAGTTTTATTCGATTTTAAGCGAAAATGAAGAGAGACAATCAGAGGCAGATGAAACAACAGTTTTAACTTCATGGTATACATGCAGAAATAAAGCATAAAGAGAATAGCAAACAGTGAAAACTACTTCTTGAGAGACACAGAGACTCATAATAGCTTCTTTAATCTAGATCCAAACAAGGAAAAACAAAACAGTCTCAGTGAAAACCATGGGAATCCCACGTAATTTGGAGGGATCTGACAAAAACCAGATGCTCCCCCACACACAGGGACTTCAGGACCTTGGACAGCAGCAGTCAGAAAACACCCATGACAATAACTCAGCTGGTTCAGAGGACGAACGCCAGCAGAGACCGTTTCTCATTCACGGCTCAATTTTGAAATTGTGGAATATTTTGCATCCATAACGTATCTTCTTTAAGACTAGTGGAAAGAAATCATTCAGTATACACATTTAGGCGTTTATTTTACCACACTGTGTCTATTTGTGTCTGAAGATTTCTCCTAAATTTACCAAAAGTTAGCATTAGGTAATGCCTCTTTTGCATATTTATTTATTTACATAAAATGTACGAAAGTGTCATGGTATCATCTATTAGTTACCTTATTCACCTGTAATTTCTTGCAAAATGTTTGGAAAACTCTGTGCCAGAAATCTTCATCAAACTTTCCAGTTTCCCAGTTTCATTTCTGTCTATAATATATAATATATAATATATATTCTGAAGGTTTTTACAGAGGGGTTTAATCATAGATCATTCATAGCCTGATTTATATAATGTTTTATGGCTGTTGACAGTATTTTCTGATTGATGAAGTGATATCTATAATTCCATCTGTAAATCCTTTGACTACAATATGTCAACAAAATGAAACAAGAATCTGAACCTGGCTTTAACCAATGTTCAGATTTCGTTTTCAGAAAACTCGTAATACAAAAAAATATTTGTCTTAATGTCATCATCAGCTTTTGAAGTTTCGTTTTTCATTTCATTTTTTACCTGCATGTTTATTGTATAAAACAGAGCGTAAACAGAGCAGAACTGTCATGCTTGTGTCAGATGTGGATAATTTATCCATCACACAGTCCTATAAAGGACTTATGTATTGACCACTCGTGCTCCTGCCTTGCTCCTTGTCTCCCCTGAGATGCATTTCACTAACTTGAATGTCTTTAAAGACGCAGACCTCAATTGATTTTTAAGCCGTAGCAGGACAGAGGAGACAAGGATGTATAAATTACAAGCCCAGGGTTTTTCCATTGTTGCCAACTCTAACTACTGTACTGTGACATGCAGTATCTATCGTCAGTGGACATATCTGCCGTCAAGATTCAGTTATTACTGTCATAGTTCATGTTTTGCCAACAGCTGATGGACAAACAGTGTGTGACATTTTCCACTTGGCCTTATTTGTTTATGTTATTGGTTAATTGGAAATTACAGTTGCGGTATGTGTCTCCATTACTGCCACCAAGGTGGGATCGCCCTGATAGCATCAGCCTCTGAGTGATGACTGTGTGGTATCACACGGTGCTGGTGTCTAGTAAATACGTCTCTGTGTGGCCGTCATCGTAGCTTCATTCAAACCTGCCAGTGTCTATACCCAGCCTGTACACAGCGTATTGTTAATGAGTTTTCAAATACATAAACAAACTGAAAAATATCTGCTTCTTAGCAGACTTTACACAGCAAACAATCGGAGATTTCTTAATTTATCTGTGGTTCTATCAAATACGATTTGGGGAGTTTTGCCTGTATGAAATACAGCTTGCATTTTGATGAATTTGTTTTTAAAATATAGATGACTGGATTATAGTCATTCTGATGTGCATGGATACAATCAAATTACTGAAGTCTTGTGGTGATAGTAATGCCACCCTGAGAGGGCTCGGTGTTGGAGGAAGTATCACTACACTGTAAAAGTCCTGCATGAAATATTAGCAATGTAAGCAAAAATATCTAAGTATTAAGAGCAAAATGTACTTAAATTATGTAAAATAAAAAGTTCTCAATGCAGAAAAATTGCAGTCATGCTATTTAACAGGAGAAACTACAGTATATGTGGTTTACAGTACATACTGCATATTGTAGAATTACATTATTGATGCATTAATACTGCACATCTAGCAGAGTAAGGCTGCAGTCATCATCAGCTAATGTGTAGTATTACTGTTTTGGTTGATTAACATGGAGCAAATTTTTACCTAATTCATATACTTTTCTATAGCGATCATAATTTATAAGAATAAAATGAAATAAAAACATTTTTTAAAATAACTGCAAACTAGCAAGTGAGGTAGAAAATTTGCTTATGCATTAATGCAATCACTGTTTTGGAGGTTGAAGCGAGCTCTGTATTAAAGTTAGAGTGAAAATACTACTTATCACATGAAACTAGAGAAACGAAATAATCCACTGGTACCAACCATGTCACACTATACTGTTACCAACAGACCAACTTAGGCTACATTTTGGTGAGGAAAGACTGGCATAGCTGTATTTAAAGGGGTCCCTTAACCTCTGACCTCCAGATATGTGAATGTAAATGGGTTCTCTGCGTCCCCACCAGTCTCCCCTTTACAGACATGCCCACTTTGTGATAGTCCCAGTCAGTCTGGATCAAGTCATAGTCAAGTCAGCACTCTGACACACTGACAACTGTTGTTGTCTGTTGGGCTGCAGTTTGTTATGATATGAGCATATTTTCTATGCTAAAGTCAGAACCTGTGAGGGTTTCTGGACAATATTTGTCATTGTTTTGTGTTGTTAATTGATTTACAATAATCAATATATACATATATTTGTATAACGCAGCATATTTGTCCACCTCCATGTTGTCTCAAGTATCAAATACTTGACAAGTCTTCCTTTAAGGTACACTTTTTAACCGATAAAAAAATGTGTGATTAATACACGATTAACTATGGACAATCAAGCCGTTAATTGCGATTAAATGTTTTATTCAGTTGACAGCCGTATTAAAGACGTCTTTACATCAGACATTTTGAAATGTGAACAGGCCCTTACAATAATGTTTCAGTATGCCGACTAATTGAAAAACGTATTATTGGCAAAAGTATTTTACTATAATTATGAACATCTCATTCAGATGTGCTGGTATGATGACAGAGGTCACCCATGGCATTAACATTTAAAAAGATCCCATATTAAAGAATAAAAAGGAAAGTTAAGAAAGCCTTGATGAATAAATGTGGCGGTATCTAAACTGTGGATTCTCTAGACACCAGTGAAAATGGAGGCCCATCAATTTACATAACACAAACTGAAACCTCTCATATAAGATATTATATATATTTGTGTTGTGCTACCCCCTTAAACAGTCATCCCATCATAAATGGCATGTACTTTTAAGTTACTTGTCATCCACACAACATCTGAAGACCGACCATAATAATCAATTGCGTCTGGAGCTGCCTCCTCTTCAGCGGTTCAGATGCACCCAGTGTGAGGCCTGCTCAGATATGAAAATGTATGGAGATTTACTGAAATTTGCAATATTTAATTGGAGTTTGTGTGCATCTCTGTGTATGCCTCTGTATCTACTGGCAATGTGCCTCGCGAAATTAAAGCCAAATTCTTTGATCTGATATAAGATTTGAATAGTGAAGATTTAAATATTTAAAATTCTTCTGCGGTGTCACTTTGATCTCCGAAATGATTAATAGGGGTTTGTTATAGAAAATACACTAAACGGATCTGGGAGAGCCAACCCACTGTAATTGTGAGTTCTCTCGCAGAGTGAGGGTAAATTACACATTTTAAAGTAACAGGGTAAACAGTTCATTTGAATTTTATTTCATTCTTTTATGTTTAATGAGACAAGAAGACAGAGAGCGACTTCAAACACCCCAATCTAAAGTGGAAAAGATTTTCTCCATGCGAGAATGACACTTGGAAGGGAAAAGTGCTTTCATCGTTTATCATGATGATTAAGAAGAGGAGGCTCTTTGTCTCCCATCTCTGCCTTTTTCAAGCATGAAGTGAGAGAAGTTGGCCAACACCCATGACGGGAACAAAATAACACTGATGTACAGGGACTGTTGATTGTGTGATGCTCTCCTAGCAGTTTAATAAGAGCACGGGCCGACTGTGCTACACCCTAAGACTGACATTTTGATCCACCTGTTTAGCTAGCCTGGTCGCAGTAAATGGAGTATACAACGAGGACACTGTTCTTGCTTTTGTCTGTCATTTTGATCCCATGCATTCTGTATTGACTGCATCTATATAAACACATCTGCATTAATACGCTACGCTCAGAGCTAGTAACGTAGAATAAAAGGGAGAAAGGCCACTTATGGTGAACGGGAAGGGATGTGGATGGGTCCAACAAACACAGGACTTTCAACCAGGAGACTGGTGTTTGTGTCCCAGAGGTACGTCGGTTACGTTTGTGACGTTCTGTACTTCTGTTAATACATTTTTTTTTTTACATATTTTACTTAGTTTACATACTTATTTTCAGCCCTGTTAGCATAGTTTTGTTGCATGTTGCAAAAACGGGACGCAGAAGAGGTGTACAAATGACACCTGAAATGCCTGAACTATATTGTCATGACTCAGGGAATGTCCTTGTGACGTTGTGCTAGTTATACATCTTCCCATGAGATTAGGTTGGTTTAGCTCGTGTGCCCAAGTTCTTCATCCCTTGAATTACAGCCGATTAATATTTTGTATGTGTTAAATTGAGAAGTCAGTAAGTGACCTTCATGACCAACAATGACCCCTCGCTAAGCCCTACCCCTCTGAGTTACACTTGCCACGTCCGTGATGCTTTCCGTTCTCACAGAAACAGAAACTCTCCTTTCTTGCTACTGATTGTCAGTTTAGCCAGCAGACAAAATCATCTAGAGCTAAAGATTTATGAGAGCAAAAATGTAAAATCGGATTCTTAATTTCTTCTCTTTTTTAGGTCATTAGACAGGAAAAACGGGCATGACATGCGTCACTGGTCCTCTGCTGGAAATCAAACAACAACTACAACATAAATAATATCAATAAATACTCCCATGCATTTTATATCTTAAAAAAGGTGGCTGCTAAAATGCGACTAAATAAGACTAATAAACATCATCACGCCAACTTGTCCGCCTTTACAGCCTCGTTGTGTGTACTCAGGCTTACATATTTTGGGTAATGTTGGCTGAGGTTACTGGAGTTGAAACTTCACCAAATCCAATAAGTAACAGTACAGATTCACTTTGCAGCTTACTGGCCTACTACTCTATGCCTACTGCTGTAGGTAGCAATCTAATTACCCGGTCACCCTATGTAGCTAATATTAGACTAGATAAATACTATTCAATCAATTCCTTAATTTTCTGGTTTTCATTTTTGGTTTGGTTTAGCTAAGGCAAAATAAATAAATAAAATAAAAATAAAGACCTCACCTTGAAACTACTTAAATGTGGATAATTGTTCTTACTTTAAAGACCTACAGCCGCATGCATTCATCTCCAACCTGCCGTGCCCAGTTGCTCGCTAAGCTGTGATTGGCCAGCAAACAGTAAATCTGATGAAAGAGTTTAGATTTGTTATTAAATTAAATATTAAATGTTACTCTTTTCTCTTTGTCTGCCACGCTGATATTAAAAGTGAATGGGAATCAAGTGAACATAGTTTTAATTCAATAATAACATTAATAATAATAACAGTAATATGATATTTGCTTTGAATGAATGTTTAATTCATCCCCATCGTATTTAAATTCATTAGCGTGCAGAGAAAGGAATAATTGAGCCCAGTTCTTCCTCTTCAGTGACTCTGCCCAGTTGACTATAATAGCCTTGTAAACTACACATTAAATTAGAAATGCTCTCCTTACGATGCAATGCTTTTCTCCTCTTATAAATATTCAAAGTTAGATCGCTGTGAAAACAAATATGGGACATACATTAGCTCTGTCGCTGTTTTCATGTGGCATGAATGTTTCATTTATGTATGAATTCAAGAAGCCATTTCAATGACTTCCCCCCACTCTGAGCTGCCCCTAAAATTAACATTGGCAGAAACTCGGCCCATTTGTAGTTTTTTTTTTCAGTCTGACTCAAGAACAACATGGATTTTCAGATGAGTAGAATCATAGCAACCACTGAATGCATCAGCCATTCACCTTCCACTTGACCTTTCATCACCAAACACACACTTTAATGCTCTTTTTCTGACTAAACACATCGAACACACAGTTTTTACTGAAGCCGATATGGTAGGCTGGTGCATGCTTTTGTGCGTGTGCACCCGGTTTGTGCGCCGTTAGTCTTAATGGTGGCCATAGGTCAGTGAAGATGCGTCTACAGAAACCGTTGTCGGCAGCTGACAGGTGACCTACTGGACCATGAACAGCCGATCTAACATTTCGTGGCGGCGTACCAACCGGTGTTTCCAATTGTTGTGGCACACTGCAGGAGAGCCACCTGCTCACCAACCGCCGTGATCAATGATTTTTTTTTTTCTTCTTGTGACACAACCCAAAAGAGGTGGTATTGACATTTGAGGCAAGGGCGTGAATCGATAGCAACCGGTCAAGCCGTCTGACTGAGCAAAACCCATAAACGTCGAGCCCTCTTGTAGTGGTTAGAGGATTGATTGATTGCTGGAATGGCAAATGCTAAGGCAGGGTGTCAGTTTGTGTTTTTTTTTTTTTTTTTATCTCACAAGTATTTTGTGAGGATGAAAAAGTGCTGAAAAATTTGAGAGTGACTGAAGCAAAGGAAATAGTCTCTCAGTTGTCATACATTAAGACTTTAGGAAATACATGTCTTTTCTCTAGGGCTGTCAAAGTTAACGCAATAATAACGGCAGACAGTTCTTTAACTTATTAACGCAGTCGATATTTCGGAGGTAGTAGCGGTCTTCAGTCAGAAGATCCTGCTATCATATTACACTAGAAAACCTAATGAATCCATTACTACCATGTCGTACTAGCTTGTCATGAAGGAGGTTTAAAGCTCCAAACTTACACAAAATTTTGTTGAGGAATAACCGTCATGTCCATTTTCAAAGGGGTCCCTTGACCTCTGACCTCCAGATATGTGAATGTAAATGGGTTCTCTGGGTCCCCACCAGTCTCCCCTTTACAGACATGCCCACTTTATGATAATCACATGCAGTTTGGATCAAGTCATAGTCAAGTCAGCACACTGACACACTGACAGCTGTTGTTGCCATGTTATGATTTGAGCATCTCTATTTTTATGTTAAATACATCTGTGATGGTTTCTGGACAATATTTGTCATTGTTTTGTGTTTTTAATTGATTTCCATTAATAAATATATACATACGTTTGCATTAAGCAGCATATTTGTCCACTCCCATGTTGATAAGAGTATTAAATACTTGACAAAGCTCCCTTTAAGGTACAATTTGAGCAAATAAAATATGTGTAATCAGTTTCTGATTAATCATGATTAACTATGGACAATCATGTGATTAATTGCGATTAAATACTTTAAGTAATTCCATGCACAGTTGAAATATACTGTAGGAGTAATGGAGTACTGTTTTGTTATTTATAAACTGATATAAAGGACATGCTATGCTACCTGTCTCCAAGCAGCAGTTATGCTCTGAGTCGCCTCCTCCTCGGCTGCCTTTCCCTGTCTTGTCAATATCCTCCCCTCAGTGAGTAAAAGCCACTGACAGGTCTGATTTAGTCATTGTGCCTCTCAAAGTATCTTTCCACGCTAATCAAAATGACTCTCTGTTAAATAAAGCATGAAAAAAGCTTTTTCCATGAACGGTGTGCTGGAGCGGAAGTCATCTTGCCTGTAACGCCGGATGATTAATCAACAGATTGGATTCTGCTCAGCATTGCAATTCCTTCCTGCAGCACTCACTTTAACCCAAACATTAAATTAAAAAAAGCGAAAAAAAAAAGTGAAATTAAAAGGTAGACTGGTGGTGTTTTTTTTTTTTTTTTTTTTTTTTAAGGATGGGTGAGTTTTTTAGGGCTGAGACCTGCCAGGAAGTATCAGTGAGCGTTCCTGGCTGTGACTGTCAGCAGGGCTAGTAAATGGTTTTAAAGATGGTGGGGGGCTGACACTGTGCATACTAGATTGTGGTCTGAATGAAAAGTTGGCACCCATTGGTGCGTGCCTTCCCTTAACAAGGTGTGGCAGTTAGCTCTCTGCACTCATCACATGATTTATGGGTCAGTCAGTGATGAAATGTAGCATAAAATCGCCTGGTTAGTAGCTGTTATGACAGGAAATAACCACAAAACAAGCATTTACTGTCATCAGACAAGTTGATAATTATCGCTCTCATTGCGGTGCATATCCGTAATGCTGCCCGTGCAATCCATGTCAGCTGTGCGGCAAGAAATAATTGATTTTTCTCTGTTTTCTGCTTGTTTACTGTAGCATGAGAGAGGTAAAGGGCAAAGTTTCGGAAATAGAATCAGCCCTGTCTTTTTCTGCTCGGTGCGTGAAAATAGTATTGATTAATGGTCATTGCCTCTTTTTCCAACGCAGAATGATGTAAGGACCCTGTCAGTTACCATCACCTTCTCCGAGAATGTGTTCCATCAATCCCGTGGCCCAAACGGGGCAAGCAGTGGCAGGTGGCACATATTTCACCTGTCCAGGCACAATGGGCCGGCAAGTGGGACAAGGCAGAGAGACGAAAGTGACACATAGGAAGGTGACAGCTTTTCACACCTGGGAATAATGGTTTTGATAGGCGTCCTGCTTGTTTCGCCGCTGTGGACCGGACAGAGACCAAAAACGTGTGATAATATACACACTTAGCTCATGGCGCGAAAAAGACCCAGGGCCTTCACAAGCAGGGGCAAGTCTAAACTCTACCTTTCACCAGGAAGTGTGACGGCTCGGTCGCACAATGCTGGAGGAATACCGTGTTTTGACACACCAAGGATACAATTATTGGACCCTGAAGCAATGCTTGCCCACACATGCACCCTCTCAGTTAGAGAGTATAGTTGTGAGAGCACTGCAGTTAATTTCCACATCACCACCAGAAGAACATCATCTGATTCTCCATGTATGACACTGAAAAGAGCTCGAGCTGTCAAAGTTCATGTGATAATAACACAAATTTCTTTTAACGCTAGTAATTTCTTTAATGCATCAGCTAATATTTAGGCTTTAGTGGGCTCAGTTTTAAATCTAGAGTGAAGATGCTCATATCATCATATTAAACTAGAAAACCTCAGGAATCCATCGGTACCAACCATGTCGTACTAGCTTGTAGCAAAAGGGGTTAAATAATCTCCAAACACACTAAATTTTGGTGAAGAAAAATGGTCATGGCCATTTTCAAAGGGGTCCCTTAACCTCTGACCTCCAGATATGTGAATGTAAATGGGTTCTCTGGGTACCCACCAGTCTCCCCTTTACAGACATGCCCACTTTATGATAATCACATGCAGTTTGGATCAAGTCATAGTCAAGTCAGCACACTGACACACTGTGTTGTTGCCTGTTGGGCTGCAGTTTGCCATGTTATGAATTGAGCATATTTTTTATGCTAAATACAGAACCTGTGAGGGTTTCTGGATAATATTGTCATTGTTTTGAGTTGCTGATTGATTTCCAGTAATAGATATATACAGACATTTGCATAAAGTTGCACATTTGTACACTTCCATATTCATAAGAGTATTAAATACTTAATAAATCTCCCTTTGAGGTACATTTTAAACAGATAAAAAAATCCCGGGTTTAATCATGGACATTCATGTGATTAATCACAATTAAATATTGTAATCCATTGACGGGGGTGATACTACTTTTAATTTAAAATCTTCCAGGCTATGAAATAGATTTCATTAATGCCAACTTCACTCAGACAATTAAACAAAATGATCGACAACAAATAAAATGAGCTAAAATGTGCCTTTTGCGCTTTAATTTGCAATCATGATTAAGTATTGTAATAATAATCTCTCTATATATACAATATATACATATATACACACACACATTGTGTACATATATAGACATTTCTGCGATATCCCTTTGCATGTAATGTGTATATATATATATATATATATATATATATATATATATATATACACATATACATACATATACATTTCTGTGATATCCCTGTCTTGTCTGTTTTATGTCAGCTGATATTACACATGCTGTAACTTCAAAAGTAAAGCAGTGTTAATATCACTTTGGATGTCCAATTTATTCTGTCACAATTTCCCTCTCCCTTGTGTGTTTTGTAAAGGAAAAGGAGAAGATGGCCCTTCAACAGAGAAGCCTCGCCGATGCACGTGTCATCGTCACCGTGAGTACATGCACAGCTATTTTTGTTTTTCACCTGACCATGTTGACACGCTCGCCACATTCATGTCCTACGGTGGAGCTGGAGCTTGACAGAATAGAGGATGCGTGAGCGCGATGGGCCGTTTTGATCATCTCTATGGTATATTATCTGTATACTGTTACGTACAGCTCGGCAGCGTGGGACAAAAGATGCGCCGCTCTCTCTCTCTCTCACTGTAGGGCATCCCTGAGATATTTCAGCTTATTATCGGCGCCTCTTAAATGCTTCCCAGCAGATGCAGCTGTAGGCCCCACAAGAGAACCAAAGAAGAAGAAATCAATAAAATCATGCATTTAATAAGGTGGGAGAAGGATTAATTATACATGGTAAACCCTACACATGAAGACTAATGGTGTCTTGAAGCCACAGTCAGCAGAAATTACCTAAAGGTTGAATATAAAATCAAAACATTACCATGATTATCATCTATTAAGACTGTTAAGACACTAACAATGCTGTTCATTTCATAACAAATACATTTAGCAAAAGTGGGCAGATTTTTGTTTTTGTAATTTTGTCATCTCTCAAATGAAGTTGAAATTATATAGCTGTGTTTAGTAACAATTAAATAGCATTAGATTCACTTTCTTAGGTTTGTAAAACACTGTATGTGGCACCTTAAAAATGAAGCCTTACAGCACTTTTTAGATTATTTAGCACTTTCTGTACTGAGCAACTCAGGTTTATAGCTATACCAACGAAAAATAATGCACTGTAATTCATATACAGCCCACAAAATCAATTCACATGTAATCCACGTTATTGTGAACCAGGAAGTATAAAGAGATGGTTGGGTCACAGGACTTTCACCCAGGATGCCGGCGTTCGTTCGTCAGAGCTAATTTATTTGCCACGTAACTTCCGTACTGAAGTTACGCCACTTCACAAACCACAATCTTTTCCTAAACCTAAGTATTTTTCATGCCTAAACCTAACCAAGTCGATCTTTTCCTAATAAATCCTAAATAGTTTTATTTTGAAATTGACACGTGCATCACATGTTCACAAAACAAGGAGAAATGAAGAAATCATACAAACTGAGATTACTTTGAGCAATATAACAAACTAGCAACGCATTGTCTCCTCTTAAATACTAGTTTTCTGTGGTATCTAACATCCCAAATCATGAAAATCATGATAATATGGATGCAGTAGCGTTTTATGATGCAACATACGGGGTACCAATGAAATAGTTACTGGCAGGGGCATTGATGTGAGGGGAGCTGTTTAAGGGGAGGTTCACCTTGCACGGCAGCTGGATACTAGTGATATCACGAGAAAATAAAGTAATGCATTTGTTTCGGGACCGGAGAAAATACGCCGTGGTTTTTGTTTTTTGCGACCCGGGGAGGCGACATACAATCATTTCCAAAATTTGAATGTAAAAGAGCATCGCTAATTGACGGATTATAAAACTGTGAATTAAATTATCATACAATCAAGCCTAAAACTAATTAATTTCTCCTTACCGTGCAGTACTTTTCCCACCTATAAATATTCAATAAAGTTAGACTGTGGTGAAAACTCCAACAAAAATATACAGCAAAACTATGCTATATATTAATGATGATAATAAGTACCCCATAATTTAAAAACCTCTAGCTATTTTATTTCCCAGAGTACATTTTTCTTTGGAAATATGTCATCATTTTAAAATAATTTATGTCATACCGTAACTTATTTGTGTGCTTACACATTAAGCAGCGTATTTGTCCATGTATAGCCACTAGGGCTGTCACAGTGAAGTATTTTCCCCTGCAGTGATGACTGGCTCAACAGCGCCATATGTGGTATTATTGCTTTCTATTTTTGCAAATTATGTATTACTTTATCCTGATTTTACTGCTATGCAAATAAGCTTAATTGCTGTTAGGTATTTTGGTGCTTTTTAAATAACAAATACATAATATATACAAATGTAAATTAAAAATGAGTACTTGTTTGTTGTTAAATGCAGAATACAGAGGGGCAATGAGGCGCAGCGATTTCTTCAGCTAAGACACTTTGGTTGCATCTGGAATAATTGACAAAGCAAACCTCATCACACTGGTGCCGCGGTGATCCCATTTTAAAGGTTTCAAACAATAAAGTGTGAACATAGCGGTTAAGGCGTTTGCTTGCCTTCTCCTAGACGTTAGTAATTACATCTTACAAACCAGAGCATTAACAATTATTACGTCAACAAAATCCCATTTCCTCTCAGTGATAATAAGGGGACACTGTCAGGCCCTTGTTCCCTCCAGCCAGTCCTCCCTCTCTGGGTCAGCTGGTGGAAGTCTGGGACGTGTTTATGGCAGGTTGGGATTAAGGAGACCAAATCCAACCTGCTGTTTCTCAAGGCCTCAAAAAGCCGAGTTGGATAATTAAACTGTCGAGACATGGGCACTTTCTTCTTTCTCTACTCTCGCCTTCCCTTCCTGCGGTTTAATTTATTTGGACAAAGGGCATCCTGGTGGGCAGGGTGGGCAGGCTTCCAGCTCGACTGTGAACGCACCGTGAGAATGATGCAGTGGCTGAGAGAGTTCAGAGGTTGGGGTGAAAAGGTAGAGTCATCGGGGATGAGCCGGGTCAAGCTATTTAAGTCAATATTGCTCACCCTGTCTGACAGCCAGAGTAACACCTTCCTGATCCACAAGGCCAGTGGACAAAGGAGGCAGCGTCTACGTCTCATCAGCGAGGGATTGTGGGCTTCGGCTGCTCTGTAACGGCTGGAGGGGCAGAGGTATGTGTCCGAGAGTCCCTGTAGAGCAGGCATTACAATGAAGGACTCGCTGTTGTTGACCTAGCCCCAGGCCACATGTGTCACCAGCATAGCCATCAATACTGCCATGTCATTACATTTGCACTTCAAAAATATAAGGCACAGCTTGATGGATTCTATCGCCATGGTCAGCATTTATATGCAGTAGAGAATAAGACAAAGCTGGGAAATTGTGTCAGAAATGGGTATTCAAAAAAGTATTCATCACATGTTACATTTGACATGTTGGCATACTGTTGGTTTACAATGGTACAACATTGAAAACGAGAGGGAATGGTTGATTTAAGCCATAGACTGTATATATAGCTAACAACAACATGTCTCCACTTCCTCCCACTGTACAAAAGTGAAGCCAAAATATCCCAGAGACGGGAGCTGCCATCTTGAGATTCTGGCATCATTTGGAGCCAGTCTGTGCTGTAGTGATTGGAGGGGCTGGAGCATCCGTATCAAAGTCCCACCTACACATTTGTCTGAGCCAATCACACGTCAAGCACAGTCACAGTTAGTTAGCGTGAACCACGTAGCTGCTATGTTAGCACAAAGAAACAACATCTAACCATAATATCACTATAACTACTATATCTGCTGACACACTGTTAAATAGACAGACAAAGACTTACATAGACAGTTGTGGAAAGTTAAAGTTACATAATCATAATAATACATATCATATATTACATAATAATAATAAGTAATTAAAAACAAACTTATCAGAAAAAAACAGTGTGAACTACCTAAAACGAGAGAAACCATCCTTGGAAAAATTTTAGTATTTGACGTGTGACTTTTTAGTCTGGTCATGTCTGCAAACATGGAGAGGGCGGGATTTATGACCTTTACTGCGACCAGCCACCAGGGGGCGATCAAGGTGTTTTGGTTTCACTTTTGGGGAGCTGTCATGTCTTCCATCATTATAGCCCACAGTCTATAGTTTAAACACACATTGGCCAGGTTTCCATCCAAATACAGTACCAATTTTAACCAATCTTCCAGAAAAATAGAAAAAAGCCCATTTAATGTGTTTTTACATCCACTATTATAATACAAAAATGAAGAGTTGGTTTGTTGGGCACAACAAAGAGTGGCAGTTAAATGGTGGAAAAGCATGAGGAAAATGTGATGGAAATAGAGTATATATTTGTAATGTTGCTAAAATTAATATGTAAGGCAGTGTCCACACAGATCTGTGAAAGCAGGAGAAGCTTCAGTCATGTACGTCACGATTTAATCGCTATATCTGTTTCCATTGCACTTATACTGCAACTTTTCCACCTCATCCAAGCATGCAAACTACTTTGCGAAATTTTGACCACCTTTCAAATTTCCTGCATTTCCACAAAGGCGTTTTTATGCTGAAATTGTATAAAAATAGGTGGATAGAAATGCACATTATGCCCAAATTTATACAAAAGTGCATTGCAGAAACAAAACATTTTCTTGCTAAACTCTTAGTATGTATATAACAGTAGATTTCTAGCGTGTTTCTTGCAGTATGGGCACATTGTATTTATCCATACAGTGTAGTAACAGCAACAATCAGCAGGCTCTGCACACACTCTCTGCCCTCCCAGCCCTTGTATGGGGTCAATCGTCCCGCCTCTTCCCAAGCTTATAAAATGTCCCTTATCAATATTTTAGCACATCAATTGTAACCCTTGGTAAACACATCTCCTGAAAAGTAAATTATCAGCGGACACAGTCACTGGGGATTGGCTGTCTGGGACGCTGTCAAGGCTTTGTCTCTTGTGTTTGCTCTATCTCACACACTGTCAATTCCATCTTTGAGCGGGGGACCAATAGAATCCAGCAAAAGCTCTTGTTGAGGATTTTTCAAACTAAACAATGCCCTGGGCATATTGTATTCTCCGGAGAATCGTTGGCCAAAGTAAGATATGCTTCAATTCCCAGAATACTGAACATTGTGCAGTACAGTTAGAAGTCCGTGTACACAAACAGTGTTGGCTTTACTTTTTGAAAAGTCTAAGTAAATGTAAATCTATTCTTTATCATCAGGAATTATGTGAAAGAAATAGTTTGACGTTTTGGTAAATGCACTCAATAGCTGGTTTTCCGAGAGTGAGATAAGAAGATTGATGCCAAACTCTTCTCTGTGCTCTAAATACCAAGCTACACTCAGCTGGTTAGCTTAGCTTTGCTTAGCTTAGCTTAGCTTAGCACAAAGTCTGGGAACAGGGGGAAACAGCTAGTCTTGCTCTGTCCAAAGGTAACAAAATCCTCCCAGCAGCACCTCTCCCCACATGTCATTTGTTTAAAGCTGGGGTTGGTAATGTTGAGAAAGCACCTCCTCATTGCTCTGTTTTCAGGCTTTAGAAAATCTAGCGGTGACAGCAGACTTTGATCAATCACAGGTCATTTCAGATCGAGGGTGTTCCTATTGGCTGTGCTCTGGCTGTTGGGTGGTGCTTGGTATTTCCTCAACTTTTCATATATTTTAACATTTGTTTTTAATTTTTATATCTTAAAGTGACAGTTCATATTTGTATATTGCATATTGTTCCTCTTTTAATTTCACTGCTTACTGGCACCAACAAACCAAAGCAAATTCCTGGTGTACACCTGATACACCAGATTCAGATTCAGGTTCTGAACTGATCTCAACATGGCTGCCGAGTCACAAACCTTCTCATTTTACAGTAACAGTAACTACAAGATGGTTCTGAAAACATGTGAAGCATTACAGTAACAGAATATTGATTCAGATTTGATCTGCGCTGCCTAGTTTGACCGACTCAACCACCGAATGAATTCTAACATTTCCTAATGCTGAACACAAACCATGAACTGTACCGTACCTAATAGTTAAAAGAACAGTTTAAACTAATGAAAACAACCTGTAATCTCACACTACTTAGGAAAACAACACCTGCTGTCTTGATCTTGGCAGATCATGGTACAACCTTTAGGCACAGCTGTGGCTGTTTATGGTGTCTCAACCTTTAATTCATCACATGCACCTGTAAACCAACATCGGTGGTGATATCTCAGTTATCATAATTAAACGTCAAGAAGATGCTCAATGATTAATTTACAGACCTCATGTTGAAACAGACTTTATGAAGTACTTCACACATGAGGATAAAATTAGATTATCATTAACATGGGGAAATGATGGCTTGAATGTAAATAAAAGGAATGAAATAATGCACCACTCACAAGTAATTAATTAAGATTAAGTCCATAAATGTGCATTTGACTGTAAAACACATTAACTGAATCAGTGAAACTGCAGCTATTATTTAGATCCTGTCTCTTATTATATCTAACTGAACGACATTCTCAAGTAGGAGCAAAGAATGAATAAAAACTGAAGAATATTAGTTTATGGTGTATGTTCACAGGCCAAGTTCACATCAGAGGGGGGAATTACTATATTATAGTTTTGTTTCCTGAAAATTAAAAAGAAAATTAAATGTTTAACGTAATGCTGTTGCAGTGTACTTATTATTTTGCTATTTTGATTCCTTAAAAGTCACCAGAATACAGGAAACAAAGTCTCTGAAAGTCAATTTCTTTATGGGGAAGACCACCCAGACCCCCTCTCTTCAGTTTTGAAATCCTCCCTATCGTTATGGTCTCAAGGTTGTCCAGTATGGTTCCCCCTCAGGAACACTGTTATCTCTGTCAGCACTTTGCTGTTGTTAACACTGCTAGCTGAGAGCCACCGGCTTAGCCGTGGCCATGTTGAGAGCCGTTGAGAGGTAGTAGAATATATAATAATATAATATGCTCCCTTGTTTTGTTGACAGAGACAGGCTAGCTGTATGCCCCCGTTTCCAGTCTTTGTGCTAAGCTACGCTAACAGGCTTCTGGGTGTAGCTTCATACTTATCGTACTGACATGAGAGTGGTATCGATTTTCTCATCTAACCCTCTGCAAGAAAGTGAATAAGGCCTTTAGATATGTTCAAGTACATATCTCTTATAGCTCAGTTTGTGCTGCTTGTTTGCACAATTATACAAACAGAAAGTAAGTTAGTGCTGATATGTCATGTTGCTACGGCTTTCTGCTGCAAACTGCAGCTGATCAGGAGTTGCTGGAAATGACCTGCAGAGCCACAGAGCTTCATCACACCGAGATGAGGATGTTCATTGGTGTGTGAAGTTTCTTCAGGCAGTCAGAAGCAGAGTTAGCACGCAGAATGATTACCTTTTAATCTGGGAAAGATCTTAAAAACACAGATTACCATTTTATAGCCAGTCTTTGCCAACCTAAAGTCTGATGGTGTTCATTAATTTTGTAAAGAGTATTGAAGTATTGAAAAATTAAGTACCATTTTTGTTTTAAAAATATTTATAACAGTCTGAAATAGTGAAAGTCCAGCACGCTAACCAGGACTTATCTGTAATGTTGTGATTATGTGATGAAAAAGATAAGAAAGAAAGAGACATCAGGAGAATATCTTAATATAAACTGCAGAAATATCCAGAATAATAACATGCACTATAATGTAAAAATGACTAGATAGCACACAGCATCACAAGCGTGTGATGATTGATTTTAACAGAAAACCAAGTCTTTACCAACTGAATCAATTTATCAGTAGCGGTGATGTGAAGCCCCAGTCACATCATATCGTACATTACTGACTTTGCTTTATAAAAAACACCTCGACAGCCACAAGCGAGGCATTGCTCATGTCATCTGCAAATCACAAATCGTAGCTCCTGACGCGAACCGCTGCACAGAAGCCAAGTGCCAAAGGGCTCTGGCCGAAGCCTGCAACAGACATTAAAGTGATTTGAAACAGTGTGCAAAAAGGAGGGGCGGACTTTTGCCTCGGAGCCCAACATAGACAGAGCTTCAATCTTCAATGGAATGGAAAAAAACAGAAAGGAAAAGATGAGAAAGGGGAAGAAACAGTAGCGTGGCCAGCTCATCCGTCATTTCTTTAAAAGGTCAGGATTTTGTAGGTGGAATTGGGAAGAGCAGCGAATTGCAGATGCACCGAACAGCAGGGTATTTTCCGCTGCCATGACCAGCTAAGGAGAGCTCCTTTAAAACACATCTGCCAGTAAACATTTTGGCCTGACTCTGGGTCATCTCTCCTGTCTGGACGAGACCCAGCAAAGCGTGAAGATGTACCTGCACAAACCCCAAGACAGACTTAGTCACTTCAGACTTTCCTCTTAGCCGTACCGCCTCCCTCTTAATTGTTACGGTGATACATACTGTGAATATTTCCTGGATTCTGAAGGGTTTTCTCACATCCTCTCTTTTGCATTTGATGTTTCCTTCCTTGTCAAATACCACCACTTGGTCATTGCCTCTCGGCATCAGAGACTGACCTGAGGGTTACCCCTCTTGCATTACTTTCGGATGGATTGGGAATGACGTGTCAATATATACCCGTCACATGCTTAGTGTCCTTTCAAATAAACTTCCCTTTTCACAGGATGTTACGTTTAGGCCTAACACAACCATTTATTTAGGGCAAAGGACAGGTACAGTATGGCAAAGAAGTGAAAGTCAGTTGTTCATTCCTTTGCAACATTAGCATCCAGCTGCAAAGCTACGCCTCCGCCATTTTGGACTGAAAGCAAATACCGGACGACAGTAAAACTTCCGTCTACAAAGTGCTGTACAAAAGCAAGCCCCCAGGAAGAACGCCAGGCTGTGAAGCAAATTTTTGTAGCAGTGGTACTACATCTTCGATGCCCATCACATGTCATTTGGCCCAGAAATAATTTTTCCCATAGACTAACATCGGATAAGAGTCATTACCTCTATAATAATATAATACATACAATTGAATAGCCCTTATTTAAATCATTAGGTTGTAAAAGCCAAATCCAGAATTATTCTCCTTCCTCCCTTCATGTGATTGAGCCCCAGACTGAGGCTGGACCTGATGGCTGGGAGGAGGAGTTAAGATAAGATAAGATGAACCTTTATTAATCCCCGGAGGGAAATTCGGGAAAGTTAAAGGAAGTTAAAGGAAACGCTACTGCACCTGCTCTATGAACCCAATAGATGCAGAAGATCTGGGTAGTTTATGACTTGACAGTCAAGCCATTTTGGCTTCAGGCGTCACTGAGCAACTCTAATAGAAATACAACAGCCTAGTGTACGTCCATGTACAACAATAATATATATTTAATATCTTTACCAAAATGGCTTGTGTTGAGCAATAAAAATATTCTAAATATAATAAGCGTTTTTGGTCCAAAATGATGGCAGCGGCTGTTGGTTAGAGTTAAGAAACGGTCGTGGTTGAAGTTAACTTCACTGACTCGACTTATGGGACTAACTACTGCCATGACTCACAGGACTGACGATAACAAGTCACATGACAAATAACTCAAGATACCAATGATGTCACGTGACTAGCGTGACAAAATAAGTCGTCGTTCCGTCAAGTTTCACACGGGACGAAGGATGCTAATTTTGAAAAATTTTCTTAACAGATAACCAACCCTCGTTAACTGATTATTAATCGTTAACCAACATGATTTGTGCCTTGTATGAGCAACAAACAGAGTCCCCAGCTCACCCATCAGGAGAGTTACCATAGCAGCCACGGTGCTGCATTCACTGTCTCCAGTTCCCTGTCCGGGGCGTTAGCAGGCACGGTGCTGCGAGTAGTGCCATGAACATGCAGCCATTTCCCCAGTAAAAGTCTCCATCGGACATTTAGTTTAGTTTAGCAGGTTGTCAGTTGTGTTTCTGCCCAACGTAACAATACTGTCTGCCGGGATTAACGATAGCGATTATCTGTGTGTGTTTGTGCTACATTAGCTTGTTTTGCTGGTTGCTTGGTAGCGTAACTTCAGCTACTGTGTGGTGGCGGTGAGTGCGGGTTTGATGGTGGCGTTATAGCTGTGAACATCGGTGTAGCAGACACTGTGTGCACAATACTCAAAGCTACAACTCCTCAGCTGGAAGTCCAGAGCCAACTTCCTGTATCTGCACTGGCTCTCTTAAGGTGGACCAGCTTTTCTCCTTAAACTAATAGCATTAATCGGTGTAAACCCTTAATGTCTGTTAACGGTTAAACAGTTAATTATTTACATCCCTATACAGAATACCAACACTGGTCTCCTGTTGGAAAGTCTTGTGTTAGTTTGACCTTTCTGCCCGTCCTGAACGGACTCTCGCACTATGACTACATCACTTGCCCAGACCGTCAAATAACGCCTCAGGTGAGTTTACGTTGGAGTTAGTTGAAAGGCTGGTTCATCATGTACTGTTGCTATAGGGTGAGTCAGGTTCCGATGTGAGGGGCACTTACCAAACGGTGGTACTTGATGAGTTGGGAGCGAGAAGTGGTTGTTGTAATATCAAAAAATCTACATTATTATAATCACATCATCTCCCGCCAGTATCAGCATGAACTGTGATTCTGAAACAGAAACAGCCTCATAAATCAGGGAAAAAAAATCACCACTTGACTGACAAAATACAGTGTATGTGGAACACGGGTTTAATAAATAACAAGGAAATGTGGTGACGTAACGCAGCAAATGAGTAAATGAAATGTCCTTCCAAATGATATGTAATTATCTGACTGCATGTCTCAGAGGTGCATTTGGAAAAAAGCGAGAGGAAATGGGGCAAAGAAATCACCAGCGAGGCCCATCAGCAGCTAAGTGCCTCTTTACCTCCTTCAACCACAAGAGACGAGGGGGGAAAAGTGACCTTCTGGCATTATGGTACAGGGAATCTAACCAAACACACGTCACTCATGAAAGACACACACTTTTTTCCAGAATGTACTGTACTTACAGAGTTCGGCGCAGACGGAGAGCACTTTCTCTTCCGCTGTCAGAGTGATGAAAAGGTTGCTCTCCTGGAGAAAATAAAAAAATGGCGAGAGGGACAGATGTGAGCTTGGTTGTAAGTCTCTCCATCAGCCCTGTAGATGCTGCTCAGACACCCCTGGGATGCACGGGAACATCTGGGAGGAATTGTCTGTGGAATTGATACAGTACCTAGAGTAATAAAAAATGAATCTCCCTGCCTCGATGTAAACACAAATGACCTGAGCCACGATGCATTTGCTTAGATCCGCTTTGATTCGCCCCGTATCTGTATCTCCCTCACTCTCCATCTCATGTGTTTCTTAAAGCGCACAGTTTGAGCAGAGTCGATAATTGCAACGGATTGTACGGATTCAGCCTCAGTGTTGGGAAAACCATCATGCCCAAATGACTCGAGCCCGGCTGATCCCAAACACCTGTTTAAAGGTTTCTTAATATGAGAATTTAAAAAGCAGATGGCGCATTATTACTTTCCGATAGAGATATAACAAGCACTAAAGCTGCGGTACAGTCTTTTGAACAGCCTGCGCGGATGGCTAGACAAGTAAAGAGAGAAGTGATACATTAAACATGAATTGTTGGAAGGACAGACTACATAAAAGCATGCGGTGACAGGGTCACAGGCATTGTGCCGACGTGAGTGGAGGGGACAGATTTGCAGAGAGTCTTTTAATGTGCGCGCTTGTGCTTAACATTGTTTAGAGCTCAGTGATTTGAGATTACTACCACAGGGGGCGGCCCGGGGGCATTTTTATGATGAGCTTTGGGAAAACGTTGCCAATAATACGCCGAGCTCTTTAAGGTGGCCATGTCTTTCTTCTGCAGGGGGAAAATCTTTTAGATCAAGCTTAAAGTGATAAAAAATAATAATAATAGCTTGAGGTTCTCCTTCTTCACATGGTGATGTTTTAAACTGCGTAGCATTTCTGACAGATTCCAGTTTAATGCCTACATCAGTAATCTCCACCAGGCTGATTACCTCCAGACAATGGATGACAATGTTTGATGGTCCTAAAGATTATCTTTCTAGATCTTCCTGTGGTGGGAGATATGTTAAGAGTAGGGCTGTCAATCAATTAAAATATTTAATTGTGATCAATCGCATGATTAATGATGTCCATTATTAATCACGATTAAGTGCAAATTAATCACACATTTTTTATCTGTTCAAAATGTCCTTTAAAGGGAGATTTGTCAGACATTTAATACTCTTGTTAACATGGAAGTGGACAAATATGCTGCTTGATGCAAATGTATATATGTAATACATTTGTAGAATACAAATGTATGTGAAGAAACCCATTCTCCGTTTTTTGGGGTAAGTTCTTGACATGGTTAGTGTGATATCAAAACTGAAAATCCCTTATTCACCAAAGTAATGCATTCTGGGCATTTATTCAAATGTATTGTCACTAAGAAGAATGGCAGTACACTATTATTATGTGTCTCCTACAAGCTAAAGAGCAATAGCTATAGGTTGGAAAAATGTGAACACACCAAGTATGAATCGATATATTAAGGATCTATCAGCATGTATTGCCATGGAAAAACTAACATACATTACATTTGGGTTGAGATTTAAGGAGTTTTTTTAAACTAAATGTTGGTGATAATCAATAAATGTAAGAAATCTGATAAAATTGGAGTAGCCCATGTGTCCATTAATAATGCTTTACACTGTAATTTCTGTAGCATCTTTATATTTATCTCTGTTTCAGTTACTGTTACTCGTTTACGTATTTATTTGATTGCACTGTTCTTGCTGCCAAGACTGACCAAATTTTTGGAATATAATGTATAAGTGGAAAACCCCCAAAAATATACATATTTTGAGGTCAGAAGTTAAGGGACCCTTTAAAATGTTTTTCCTCACCAACATCTTGTGCAAGTTTGGAGCATTATTTCTCTTTTGCAACAAGCTAGTATGATCTATTGGTATCACATGATATATCGTCACTCTAGTTTTAAAACTGAACCTGCTACGACCGCGAAAAGATCGATTACATTAATGTGTTAAAGTAATAAGTGGCCTTGGAGCGATTTTACATTAACGTGTTATTATTGTGTTAACGTTGGCAGCCCTAGTTAATCCTCCGATCAGCTCGGAAGTCCATTCTGGCTGCACTGATTTGAAATGGTAAATATTAAACATGTTCAGTATTTACGATTGGATGTCCTGTTGTGTGTGAGGAACGCGGAGGACATCCGATAACATACTCATGTAGGAAAGACTGAAAACCAAGCTGACTGAAGTGGAAGGACAACCACCGCCGTCATGGTGGCCACGGCTAATATATGAGCTAATGCAAACTGTGAAACATAAAGTAGGAGTAAGAAGAAGTGGAGGATTAACTTTTGGAGGATTAAATTTGGGACAACGACCCGAGTGTTTATTCAACATGTTCCCATGACTTCATTCATTATTTTTCTTTTTTCTTTGTGAATTTTCAGTACAACGTAATGCAAAAACTAGCATTGTTAATTCTTCTGCCCATCATCCGCCATAATTGTCTATAGTCCCATTTGATCACAAGAGATTTTACGAGATTTCCCTTTTTTTTTTTTTTTTTTTAGTTGTGACTCTTCATGTAATCAATGTGCTTTTTTGTTTTGGCCAAACCATTGCTCACCTCACGATAGGAAGAAATCTCTTAAATTTATCATAACGCATCGTTACGTGTGGGCCGCTCAGAAATCTTTTAAGATTTGAAAAATCTTTGAGCGTAGACCAGCCTTAAGCCGACAGGCGAGGTGTTTAAGTTGTGGCCTTAAAAGTTGTGTTAGAGCTCCGGTTCGGCTCCTGCTCCTCGAGTGATTCCCAGGATATGAGTCAGGTTCCAGCTCCAGCCTCCAGGGACCTCTTCATTATCTGTCATTAAATGTTTTTAAGTTTGCATAATTGATCTTCTCCAATAAGTCGTCATTGATTTATGGAGGTCTGGGCTGAAGGAGGAACTGGTTAAAAATTCATAACCCTGCTACGCGTCTTCACAATCCATTAGCTGCTCCTGGACCCAGAGTCCTCCCATTGATTGACCTTGTGCCGAGAATCTCATGGACTCTGCATTTTTCCCTCTTTTATTGCGCTGTGAGAAGAGTTATGTTTCAGCTTTTTCCCCAGATAGGTCTTGCTTTGATTTTCTCCCTCTCCACCGCTGTGTGTCTCTCGCCCTGTCTCACCCTCCCTCTGTCTCTCCGTTTCTCCTCCTCCATCTAAACTGAAGACCTTACTCTGAGACGATGAATAAATAAAGCATGTTCCATAAACAGCTTTCCACTATTATTTAAGCTTCCAGGACCTCGCACTCTGACAGCCTGCTTTCCCCGCCATCAAATTCAAGTGTGTAAATTTTCTAAAAGGCTCTGAATGTTTTATGATGATTTCAGGGAATGATGGAGTAATAGCTGAATAGTGAAGCTATTACTTTTAATATTTATATTGAGTGCTTTGAATCATTAATGTGACAGGATGTAAAATCAGAGCTGCGGGACGTATGTACTTCACAACCGCAGCCACTTGGCAAAAAATATTTGTTTTCCTGAGCAGCCCGTTCCAAACTGTTGTGAGCTACCCATCGGGGCGTGACGCTCTTTTTCCATTAATTTTAATCTCACCTTGAGAAAAGGTCATTCTTGAAAAGCATTAGTTCATATGTGGACTTTGTCTGAAAGGAATTACAACAAATCTTTGCGAGTGTTTATAACTCAGAGGTCAAGTCAACCTCTTTTATTCTACTCATACACAGTAATACTGAGTGACATTTGCCACATGAAACACTAACTGTGACCACATATGGAAGTCCAGGTCAGCTCGGAAAAGAAAAAAATAGATTAAATGTTAACAACATATCACAAATATAGGATAGTTATATTAAGTAATGAGGGTCAAAGCTATGAGATACTAAATCAAAATAACGAGATGGTAAGTTTGACTTGGTATCTTATAATTGTGACTTCTGAATTTATCATTCCTGGCACAGTTGGTCTTCCATAACATTGTGACCATGTTTTGTTGTTTCGCTAAGTCATGCACTGTGGTTACAATCGTGTGGTAGCTCATTCAAGAAAACATACAACAAAAAAAGGCTGAAAAGTCACAAAAGACAAAAAATATTCATGATAAGTCAAACTGATAAGATTCTGAGTAATTACTATTGATGCGAGATAGTAAGTTATATTTTGACTTAGTTTCTCATAATTTTGTTGGAAGTTTTACTACTCGTTTTACTACTACTACTACTGAACTTAAAATATGTCATAAATAGTAAATTGTTACTATTATTACAGAATTTGTACTCTCGAGTTTTGCCTTAAAGTCAGTGTCTCAAAGTAGCGACAGTAAGACTTACCATGAGTAGTTTTATTCTAAGTCATTCCTAAAGTTTTAGATTTTTTTTTCCTGTCTTAGTGAAAATGGGCTGCAATACCTTGTATTACAAAGGCAGTGGTTCACAGCATTTAACTGTTTCTAGCACAAGTTTTTGTTTCATGCAACAGTCGCCTCCTAAATAATATCTAACAGTGACTTCTTCATGGTCTTTTCCTGGCACAGATGGGCTTCCATAAAACCGTAACCCGGTTGTGTCATTTAGTAGGAAAACATAATCATAAGTCAAAATTATGAGATACTAAGTTCATACATTTAAATTGTTACATTATTGATTTGTCTTATAATTTTGTCAAAATAAGGCAGTTTTTACTTTGTAAATATTGACTTTTCTCATAATCATGACTTTGTATCATTGAATTTTGATTGAACATGTCTTAATTAAATAATAAGATTTAATTTTTACATGGTAACATTTTGATTTAAAGTATAAGAGAGAGGTTTGATTTATGGTGTAATAATTATTAGAATCGTACAAAGTTTTTACTAAGTAACTTCAATTGTTTTGACACAAGTTGTCAAAAGTTTGGCTCATTATCTCTATGTTTATGTAACCCAGAATTTTGATTAAGCGTCTCATAGTTTTGAATCTTCAGTATTTTCCTTTTTTCTTCTTACGTTATATCAATTTTTCGCTTTATCTGGTCAAAATGGGCTTCCATACAATTCTCCTTCCAAAGTATTATATACTGTCAACTGTTATAACTCAGCACATTAACTTTCAAACTCTTTCTGAATTAATGTTCCTATCATCACTTAACAGTGTTCATTGAAAACAACATGCATTTTTACTTATCTCACTACATTTTGTAAGATAAAGAAAGATAACTCAAAGATTTACCAATGACATTAGTCATCAGGGCTGATTCAGATGATATTGTCGGAGATTATACTGTAGTGTGTGGTCGTTGCAAACGTGTAGCTTTGATTTTGGTGTTGTTTTGTCCCTTTAGCGCAGGGAGCTTTAGTCTGTGTATCTTGTGCTGTGTGGAGCTTGGCAGTTAAAGGCCAGTTTATTCTTGCGGGTATCAGACAGCCTTGTCCTGAGGGAACAAGCTCTTTCATGCACAGTTAGTGCACTTGACTCAGCATGGAGATGCTTTCAGATGGAAAAGCCATGTTTAGAGGACGTCTTATGAGACATTAAAGCACTACTGCTGCATTGTTTTAGCTCTTCCTAAATGTCACTTTCCTCTCCTGAGCCTGCCCTTCACCACACTGTGGGACACGTCACAGAGAAAGGCCTTTTCTCAGCTCCCACTGAGGGTCCATTTGAAAAGAGTAGCAGAAGGGAAACTCAACGCTCTGCCCATTACTGTTGTCCTCATCTGTTTACTCTCTATGTAATATTCACTGAAAGAAAAACAGGACAAATCAGACACATTATGGCCTCTTTGGGATATACAATGCATTTCCTGTAACCCTGATTCTTAAATGTTTGGTTGTGTTTTCATGCTGCAGTTTTATTTTGGTATTTTGTCATTTTCTGATTAGTTCAGGTCAACGTATTCTCATACAGCGGTTTGTATAATGATTTACGCAAAAGTTATTTCTCCTTTTTCGTTTGCTTTCCTACAAATATCCAGCAACAAGTCCATTTGCCGCTCATTGCATGCAAACAGTCTTTTCAAAATAACTTCCCTCTACACAGGAAACAACGTCCTAAGGTTTAGCCAATAAAACAACTTATCTTTAGGAAAACACAGAGTTGTTTAGGATTAGGCAACAGAACTACTTAGTTAGGCTTAGGAAAAGATCAACTTGGTTAGGTTCAGGCAATAAAACTACTTAGATTCAGGAAAAGACTGACTTGATTAGGTTCACTCGACAAAACTACTTAGGTTTAGAAAAAGATCGACTTGGTTACATTTAGGCAACAAAACAACATGGTTAGGCTTCAGAAAAGATTGTGGTTTGGCTTGATATATATATATATATATATATATATATATATATATATATATATATATACACACACAAATTACAATGCATTACTTTTGTAGGCATAGTAAGAACGTTGTGAGACCAGCCTGATCAGGTTTATCACACACAACATTAGTGAAAGCACTAGTTGAGTATATTATTCATAGTGGTAGTTATTTAGCTATTCAAGTCGCAAATGGCAGAACAAAACTGAAAACGTATCAAGTTCTCCTTACTTTTACTTTATGTTATGACTGTTTCTGTTCATCAAATATCAATACCACGTTCTAAAAATAACCTACTCAGTGCCAAAATAGTCCCATCTGTAGTTATCATAGGAAGAGAACAGCCAACTCTTTGAATTTAAAAATACTTTTAGGCAGAATAATACATATATATGAAAATATTACAGCCTGAGTGGAGTCAAGAGGTCTTTTTCTTTTAATAAAATGGAACTGGCTCTGTTTGTACTGATGTGTATATGGCCGTGGACTGACAAAGATATCTGTCAGTGGGCTGTTTCATAAATTTTCAGATTTAATAGCACCCATCAGCAGTGGGAGCTGAGGAAAACTGGAAATGCATAAGCAATGACATAGCTATGTGGAGTCGAGGCGTGTTTGAGATTGTGGAGAAAGGACAGAGATGAGCTGAACTCAATAACTCTCAACGCTTCTTTAAGTTCAGGTTTATCCACTTAGAATAGCAATTGAAAACAGACTGTTGCGGACTGTCTGCGGCGGAGCTGCTGACCCAATCCAGCAGGTGCGGGTGAGTTTCAAGATGAAATTAGATTTACAACAAGTGTTGAGGTGTGCGCTCCTTCCTCTGCTTGGTAATGCTGTTTTAGGTGAGCGGTAATGACTTGTGTGGATTCAAATGTTGGTGTAATTGAGAAAGAGATGGCGTGACCGGAACAGATGTTTCTTATAGGCTTCTCCTCAGACTTCTGTTAGCGGGTGTGTGTGTTCGGTAAATCTATACTCATGGGGACCAAGTTTGACAGTCCAGTGTTTTTGTGAAGGCTTTTCTTTAGGTGAGCTCCAGGGTTACAGTAGCACCTAGGCCATGAAGGTACTACAATATAATACAGTATCCTCGCATATATAACAAAAACGTCTGGTGATGGTGCATATGTGTGTCTGTGTCTCGTCACTCTGGATACATGAGAGGATGTAAATGTCTCAGCTTCCATTAACCACCAGAGTACTTTAGGACTTTGTTGTACATGCCTGTGAACTGAAATCATGTTCACAAGTGGCATACATTGTGAAACTGCTCAGTGATAAAGAAACAATCATACTTTTTCTAAACCCTGTAGCCTATCCCACTTTCTGTGTATTTGCTATGTGGTCCCTCTGAATAACAGAGTGCAAGTGACAGCTTCAAGTCACACAATCTGTTTTTCAGCAGAATGGACCAGAGATGTTTGATGATTACCTAAACAGAGGCAGTAAACTAGGAGATGTTACTTGCACAAGAGACACATGTACTTACCAACACATCCTCACTCCCAACTTGTCAAATAACACTGCTTCAGTCAGTGGCCCTACGCTCCGAACTATGATGCTCTAGGTACCCCTCTAGCATCAGTGTTAGACATGTCTGGGATGGTGTGTCAGTTTCCACTCATTATATCCATAGTCTCTTATCAAATTACACTTCAAACGCAGGGTAACTTAGTTTTTAGGTTTACTTATGCAACAAAAGTACTTGGTTAGGTTTAGGAAAAGATTGTGGTTTGGGTTAAATGAGTACCTTTGTTAAGTAAGATTAGTAGCCTATGCTTGTTACATAAGTGGCGTTATTAAGTATGGAAGTTACAAAACAAAACTGGAGTAAAATAACTCAATGTTGACTTGGTTTCACGCACAACATAAACAGGTGAATAAGACGTCACCAGTGGGCAACGCCGCGGTCTGAAAAGTGAAGCCAATGCGAAGGTTCGTTAAACTTGCGTTCTATCAAATATCCAGCAGGGGGCGACTCCTCTGGTCGCAAAAAGAAGTCAGATTGTATAGAAGTCTATGTGAAAATGAGCCGACTTATCCTTTGATTTATTACATTATAAATATGAGTTTATGGTCTCAATCTCTAATTTCAAATCTTCGTCAATACAGCATGATCATTTAATAAATTATGGACCCATTTAGAGTCAAATAGACCATAAAGCAGGGATGCTTTAGGGCGGGGCTACCTTGTGATTGACAGGTTGTTACAGTGACGTTTTCCAGTAAGACATGGGAGTTGTCCATGTTTTTGTTTTAGTACTTTAACCATTTCACAGTGTGTTTTCACACATATTCATCTGTTGTCTTTTACCTTGACTGTGAACACGTATAAAATTCTGCCAGTGTGCACTAGCTAATGTACTGTTGGAGTCTGGCGAGCTAATTACAGTCACAGTAGCACTTTAAGCAGCTTAAAAAATCTGCACAAATGTTTTGATCAGTCAGTTTGCATGCTGGATAGGTGAGATCCTTTTTTTAATCAAAGCCACTACTAACATTACACCGTGTCCTAGAGACGATGTCTAGAGGGTTACCCACAGGTTGTGAAAAGTTAAGAAATGTCGTTGTTGCCCAATCACCTATTCCAACCTCAACTATTTGAGGTCAGTGTTTAACCTTAACCATCTTGTGAGACTTTCTTGTGGGTTACCTTCTAGACCTGACTCTTTAGTGCGATTAACGGGCGCATCAATATTCTTGTTTGAACTGTTGTTTTTGTCATGAATACTTTCACACAGAATGCAAATATTACAAAACGAAAAGGCAACATGCTTTTTTTGCAACAAGGTTGATTTTTCTGAGTGTTTACACAGCCAATAAAGGCATCAATCAATGGAGTTGTGTGGAATGGGGTACGTTGCACCCAGTGGTGGATTAAGGTGGCCCTAGGCTACTCTTAATGGGGGCCCCCTTCTCATCATGCCATGTGTAAAAGTGTTCTAGGGATATAACACAGCCCACAGGTTCACACTCGGAGAGCACACACACACTCATTGAGACTGCCGTTGTTCTAAACCTTGAAATATCTCGCAATTTAGGGCTTTTCTGTTGTAGATCTTGGTCGCAGTGCTCTTTCAGCCATTGTGCTTGTTGTTTTTGTGCTCCACAATCATATTTTCTTTTTGACATATTCTGTCCAGCAGCAGTGACGAATCAGCTCAAGATGTTTCTTATGAGCCAATACAGGTCAAGGGTGTTATTTTTTTTCTCTGAAGTACATTTAAATAATTTCAAATAATCCAGGGCCCTTGCAACCATGGGGCCTCCAGGCAGCAGCCTAAACCAGCCTGTGCATTAATCCACTCCAGGTTAAGCCTATTCATAAGGACTATAAAACAACAAGGAGGCTCTGTAGTCCAAAACCAGGATGGCACACTGTATTACTCCTTTTAACACTGACAAAGAAAACGCAGACCAGATCCATTCCTTCTGTTCTTACCTTTCAGAATAAAAGCCCATACATATTATACTCACAGGCGAGTATTCCACATTTTATTTATATTCCCGCTGTGTACAGACCTTTACTTGTCATTCAGTCTTATTTACACCAATCATGGCAATTATTCTGAATAAGTAATACAATCTGCGGTTTTTATGAATGACAAATGAATTTCCTACCCAAAATTGATTTTTTTTAATAATTAATACCCACACAAAGCGCCATGGTGAAATCATGTGTTTCTGTAATGGAAGGTGAAAATGTAAACACTGGAACAATTAAGCGTGCCACACAGTGTAGCTGTGTATAACTCTGTCAGAGAAGGTGCAGAGCCCCATGCTGACATGACAGGCCCGACTCAGATCCTGTCTAGGCCTGTTCCCTCTTTCCCGTGTCTTACCTGTCTTCCTGTCTCCCCTTCAGTTGTGTCGCCTCTGACTCTGTGCCATTTCCCAATGCATGTGTGAACGCACACAATAAAAAGACACACTTATAATACACAGTACTGTGACACTGACACGCCTTCCTTCTCTGTTTTACAAGTCACACACACACACACACACACACACACACACACACACACACACACACACACACATGTATGCACTCAGAGAGATGTTTTCAGGGTGTAAAGATGCTAGCACCCCCTAGAAGCTGCAATAGTCATTTCCCAACATCTGAACCTGTTTAATGCAAATAACAATAAAGTAATCGTTACTTTATTCCTGGAGCCTTTGAAGTAGTAGAAATGTAATTTTGTCCCGAGTTCATTAAAACTACAAGGATTTATCCTCTAGGGATTATGAAAATGTTAATGGAAATCCACCAGTTCGGTTTTGATCATTGTCATTTAGAAATGTGAAGTTTGGACTGATGGGGAGCTCGAGAAAATAATTTGAGGATTTGTTTGCAAACACAACTATTTAGAAAGGCTGTCAAAGCACTAATAATGGAAATTATTTGTTATGCCATACTTTTTTTATCGCATTAATTTTTGCATTATTTAGTGTGAAGCTCAGTTTTCAAGAGAGAGAGAAGCATCATATGAAACTAGAAAACATGAGGAATCCATTGGCACCAACCGTGTCATACTAGCTTGTCACAAAGGAGGACAAATAACACCCCGAACTTGCGCTGAATTTTGGCATAAAACTGTCATGGCCATTTTCAGAGGGGTCCCTTGACCTCTGACCTCCAGATATGTGAATGTAAATGGGTTCTCTGGGTCCCCACCAGTCTCCCCTTTACAGACATGCCCACTTTATGATAATCACAGTCAGTTTGGATCAAGTCATAGTCAAGTCAGCACTCTGACACACTGACAGCTGCTGTTGTGCAGTGTATTATCTATGCTGAATGCAGTACCTGTGAGGGTTTCTGGATAATATTTGTTATTGTTTTGTGTTGGTAATTGATTTCAAATAATAAATATTCACAGCAAGCATATTTGCCCACTCCCATCTTGATAAGAATATTAAATACTTGACAAATCTCCCTTTAAGACACATTTTGAACAGATAAAAATGTGAAATTCATTTTTGATTTATCATGATTAACTATGGACAATCACGCGATTACTTGAAATTGAATATTTTAATCGATTGACTGCCCTACAGTTTAGACGTCTAGTAAGTATGGACGGGGGGGGGGTGTTCATAAAATCCACAGTTCAGCTCACGGTTTTCGGTTCGGTACATTTATGGTACAGCAAGGAGGCCGATTTCCAACTTCAGTTTGAACATGCATTTCATTTATTTGGCAAAATAGGTCAACAACCGTTTGTCTTCACAACAGCAGACTAACATCAGGAACAAAACACTTCTTCATTGTCACATCTGATGGCTGCACTTCTGATCTAAAAGAAAAGTGCCACTGTGTTATCTAAAAAGAATTAATAAATAAAAACAAATCATCAACAAGATGGTCAGCATCAGGTCAGCCAGCACTAGAGCTTTTTAAACAACAGTAACATAAACTAGGCAGCATCATATGAGGAAAATCTGCCATGTGTGATAACACTGCTCAATACTGCAATGATGATATGACTTGTGATAAATAGATATTGAAGTGTGCATATTAGCTATACTGATGTCAGCCTGGTTGTTTTTAAAGTACATGTTTCTAGAGCAGCAACAGTAATATTCATATAATTTATTTATTTATGAAGATAATAAATTAATAAGAGGGAGGCCCTGTAGTCTGGACCCAATAACAGCGCATCACCACTTCACTGCTGCTGTTCCTCCCTTCACAATAAACTCCCCGAACACTGAACACTGCTGACTAGAAGAAACTTAAGTCATTCACAACTCAACGTAATAAGTTACACCTGTTTACTATTCGCTGTTAGCCGGTGAGCTAACACGCTGTGCCGAGCTAACAGCTGTGGTCGTGTAAACACAGTGGAGGTGGTTGAGAGACGTGCGCAGTAAAACCTGGTCCGCTCTTGCTGAAATTAAGCCAATCACACGACCTCAGCTTCAGTTACACTGCGCATGTGTTATACCTCATACCTCTGTCCGCCGTGTCCCAGCCTCTTTTCATAGACCTTAATTTCTAGTGTGACAATAAATGTGATGAAAAAATACACAATTGGCCTCATAACCTGTTTCAAATGAACCGAACGGTACACACACAAACCGAACCATGACTGGTGAACCAAATGGTTCAAATGTTTTACCCGAACCGTTCCCATCCCTGATATGGACCAACATTAGCATTCATTTGGGGGCAAAGTTCTGTCTAACTGGTCAATATATGGCTAATATTTGCTCTATTTTTACTTTATTTTGGTTTCTGGCCCTTAACTACTAAATGCTCTGCTGCATTCCCAGTTAACTAACTTTGTGTGTCTGCTGTTGGTTGCTGAGCAGGCGGTGTACAGTGGATTGCTACAAATATCTGCATGTTGTGGGTGGAAACAGCACTGCAGTGAGCAGTGTTGGGGAGTAGCAATGTTTTATGTAGGGACAATACTAGTTAACAGTAAATCTTTGTTTTTGTCAAATAGCTTCAACATGTTGAACTACATTTTCTGAGTGGTTTGCAGGATAGCTTGCTACTTCCATTAAAAACTGTAGTGTTGCTGTAGCTTCACTATTTCCATTGAGGAGTAGCTTCAGTAGTTTTAATTTTGGTTGTGCTACAGTAAATGCAAAGGGTCACCAAATTAATATAGAATGAATATCCATACAGTATTTCATTCAACCTGGCCCGTATTGGTGTAGAATGCTGTCACCATCGTTAGGCACATAATGCAGCTAGCAGTGCAAAGATCAAACACTACGCTCAGAGTCAAACTGACAGCTCCCCAAAAGTGAGGCCAAAACATCTTCATCGCCCCCTGCTGGCTGGCTGCAGTATAGGTAGTAAATCCCACCCCCTCCATGTTTGGAGGCATGGGCCAGACTAAAAAGTCAAAAGTACACGTCAAATACATTTTTATCAAAAAAAATTTCTCATTTTAGGTAATTATAGCTATAGTTGCTATAAAAAGCTAAGTAGTCGCGGAGCCAGAGGCTCAAGAAGTATATGAGAGAGGAGATGTAATTATAACTTGCCATAACTGTCACCAGTCTGTGTAATAGATCATGTGTCTATATGATCATAAATGTAGTTATAGAGATATAGAGTGCTACACGAATGTGTCCTAAAACCCAGAAGTAAGTTAGTATTTTAGCACTTCCTCATCTGAATGAGCTTCTACTTAGATGCCTGAAATAAGGTCTTTGGTCTTTGACGTTTTGTTCCACAACATAAAATTCATCATGAATTTCTAAGTTTTTACATGTCTTTTAAAAGGCGGTTGCTAACAAGTGGCTAAATAAGACTACTAGACTTTATCACACTGACTCGTCTGCTTTTACAGTCTCATTGTGTTTACTTGTGCTCATACAACTGTGGTGTAGTTTGATTATCACCTATCGTTAGCTTTTTACTTCTAGCGAATGCATTAACACTTCAGAAAACATAAAAGTGGTGTTCATTCATGAAGATTATCTTGTTGAACAAACTGTGTAAGTATCATAAACGTGAGTTTGCCACAGACTTTATTTTCTGCAATAATCCACGGAGAGGGAACCTAGGGAGACACTACTGGTTGGCCTACAAAGCACATCATACCTGGAGCTCTGTTATGATTAGTTATGTCTTTCTTGCCAAATAGCTACCGTGGTGCTAAGAAGCTATAAATGTGCTTGGCTGGACTGGCTAGGGCGTGTGTGGGTCAATCTCAAGATGGCAGCTCCCGTATCCAGGATATCTGGGCTTCACTTTTGTAGTGTGGTAGTTAAGTGGAGATGCATCATCCATGTATATACAATCTATGGACAGGACTAATTAGGGGGTTTGTTTAATTACTGCCATCGTGTTGTGAATGTATACAGAGGACTCCCAAGGTCTGTTTAATACTCAGGTGCAGCAACATTGTCAACATCCTCTGTGAGCCAGTCAGAAAGATTTCCTATCGATCCGGTGCATGTGATACATGCAGGCTCCATTGTGAAGCTACAGTGCACTTTATACAGACAGATGATTGACAGGCTGTTGTATTTCCTCAGAAGAGTGTGAACCAGTGAACCTGGTTAATAAAACATTAGAAGTGCCTGAGAGGCCCAGGCTGAAACGAGGGGTGGGGGTAGAAGGGGTCACCGGTGTTCAACCACCATCGCGGCCTCAGAGCGAGCGCGGGATCTCCCCATCCTCCAAAGCACATCACAGGGGGTCCATGTGGCCTCATTAAAATCAAGGAGATCACATGTAAGGACCAGAGGAAGAGGGCTAGTCCCAGCTCAAAGCGCCTGGACTCCCAGGGCATTACTCTTTGAGGAAGCGCCACTGGAGAACACAGGGATAAAGCCTCAAACCGTTAAAACAATGGACATTTAACACAGCCTTTGCACTCTCCCTTCTGCAGGACTCATTCAGCTAATGCCTCAAAGATGGTGCTGCCGCGGCTACGGAGCTGTATACCCTGACTCGGATTGGAAGTGAGCCATGTCAAGTTCACCTGATTTGATTTCTTAGATAACTGTGTTGGACGGAGAGATGGACGCTGACAGCTCGCTGCCTTATGCGGCCTCTTTGTTTGGATCTGATCCACGCTCAGAGACAGTCCAGGATCTGTTAGAACTGTTTTCCACATAAACAATAGTCTTTTTCATTCATTACCGTAGAGGAAACACAGATATATGCATCTAAACGGTATAACTGGGCCTTAGCAGAGCCTTTTTTTATTGAACTATTTATTTTTCATGATATCTCAATAATTTACATGGTTGATTGTGTAAAGAGTGGGGGAAGAGTGAGCTGTTAGGCAAATTTTCTAAGTCATTGCATTTGTTCAGCTGTCTGTCGCGTGTATTTCATCTTTTCCTTCCTTTATTTATTCTGGTCTTTGGACGCCTTCCTAGTCATGTATTAAAGCTTTGCAGCTTGGCGGCGACAGTGCGGCTGTCAGAGTGTGGGGCTCCGTAGTGCATCATCACCGCCTTTAATGGCTCACATCAAGTTCTGACAAGGCTACTTAAAGTGATGGGCTTAGCAAAATGAGGGGCCAGGCGGGCTGGTGCACCTCGGGATAAATAAATCGCTTATTTTTTTGTTTTTAGTCTTATACATTCCCAGTAAGCAGCAGCACCCTGTCGTAGGTTGTACTTATAGCTGACTTTCCCGGTTTCAGAAGAGGGTCAGAACCTACTATACAAGACAGTATTGTTAGCGAACATTTACCATGTTGAGATGTCATTAAAAAGCTGCTGTCAGACTCGGGGGCAGTCTCTGACCAGGTCCACAGTGAGACGAACACCCATAATGAGTGGGTGGCACACCAGTAGGAGGGGGTGGGAGGGTGCTGGTTTGTTTATGGATACAGTCTAAGAAAGCTCTTGTTTGGGGGGACAAGGGTTCACGGCGAGCAGAGGGTAATTATGCTCCATCCGGTGGCTTCGGGATGCTTCACAAAACCTGACACAGGAGGGGCAGGCGTGCCAGGTGAACGGGGGGGGGTGGTGCTGGTGGTGGGTGGGGAGCACAGGAACAAACGATGGTGATGGTGACAGTGATATTACGCCGCTTGCAAATACACACACATACGGTACACACATGCATAAACACACACACACCATCCGTGTAACTGGCATGTGCCCCAGGAAGGCAGGGATGCCAAGGAGAGAGAGAGAGGAAGCAGCATAGAGTTAATTAGGGCTTGGATACACACTCTTAGGGCTCTCACACCTCACTCACCTCCAGCCTGCTTCCTTCCTGTCATTGTTCCCTGCAGTTCAGCCAGGGAGACACACAACAACAAGATGGCCCCCAAATAGCTGCTCCCCTCTATGACAAGTTTAGCTCAGTCGGAGCGTCGGAGAGGACTGTGTGTGTGTGTGTGTAGCCGGGTGTGTGTTCACTTCTAGTTGTACATTTAACCATTTTTACTCGAAAAGCCAAGACACAGAGACTCCAGCTGTTTATTTACTCATTACCTAATTATCACTCTTACGGCTGGAACAGTGAAAGTTTCCTGTGAGAACGCACTCCTGTGAGTGCGGATCGTGCTACATGTTGAGTACACACTTGCACCAGTTGACAGCAAATAGATGTGACACACGAGACACGAGGTGTGCTGCGTTATGTCAGGAGACAATCTGACATATTTTGGACTGTAAGTCAACAGTGAGGTGCATTACTCGGTGTACTGAATTTACCGGATCTATTTAGAGTTTGTATTGTGTGTGTGCATGAGTGTAGGCTGCAGTATAGAGTCGCTGTCTGCAACCCTGTCTCCTTCAAAATACTTTCATATACGAGTAATTTGCTTTGCCCATTGTGTTTGGGAAGAAACATAATGGCTGTCTTTCATTCTTTAAGCAATTCTCACCTGCCAGATGTACGCTAAAATAGTTATTGGTCGCTGTAATCATTCTCTTCCACACTGGCCAGGAGGCGACCCCTTTACAAACCACATGCAGCTAGTGCACCCCTCTTTCTGTGTAAACATGCACATTTGAAGCTAATACAAAGCTAATATGAGGCTGTAGCCAAATGGCTCAACAAGGACACACTCTCCATGGAATCACATATAAGGAATGTCATCCTGAAAAGACAGTGGGAAACTTTCAAAGATACCAGCCCGATCTTTCACCCAGGTCTCTGGATGTTTGTGTCCCATGTGTCCTGCAGAGTTATTTTAACCCAATCTATGATCTTTTCCTGAAGCTATCGAAGTAGATTTTGTCACTTAACTTCTGTACTAAAGTTACAACACCCACAGTTTTATTTAAACCTAAGTCTCTCTATTTAGTTTTCTTGCTGAAGCCTAACCAAGTCAGTCTTTTCCTAAACCTAACTAAGTAGTTTTCTTGCCTAAGCCTAACCAAGTCAGTCTTTTCCTAAACCTAACTAAGTAGTTTTCTTGCCTAAGCCTAACCAAGTCAGTCTTTTCCTAAACCTCACTAAGTAGTTTTCTTGCCTAAGCCTAACCAAGTCAGTCTTTTCCTAAACCTCACTAATTAGTTTTCTTGCCTAAGCCTAACCAAGTCAGTCTTTTCCTAAACCTAACTAAGTAGTTTTCTTGCCTAAGCCTAACCACGTCAGTCTTTTCCTAAACCTAACTAAGTAGTTGTTTTTTTAAAGACTGGAGGGAAAATTGAAACAGGACAATGTCACAAGTGTCACTTCAAAATAATTCAACACTTAGGAGCACAGCAAACTCACCATTAGCGTACATCTCCCAGCTGGAGCTAGGTGAACCAAAAGAACCAAAAGAGTCGTTCAACAACTAGCACCTAAAATGTTGGCCTGTAAAGAGTGATGGATGTTTACAAATGACAATTTAGGTTGTAATTTTGCCATTCGCCTTTGTTTTCACCTCCAAATAAATTTGACTAACCTGGGGGAAACCTGGGTTGTCCATCCTCCCCTCCATATGTACATCTGTCTGACTCGTGAATGCGATATCTGAGGAATGCTTGGAAAAGATTTATACAAATTTGGCACAAACATCCACTTGGAATCAAGGATGAACTGATTAGATTTTGGTGGTAAAAAGGTCGATTTCAGACAAATGTCTAACAGGATAAAATGATGAAGTGAGGACATTTTGTACATATATAGATGTAAATTGCAACTTGACCGGTTGGCAGAGGCATATAACTGTAAGGCAGTAAATTGAGATTTTTCAACCTGTATGATCGTCTCACCAGGCTTGCGTCTTGCCTAATTGCAATGTTGAATGTTCCCAGAGCTCAGCAAGTACTTTGGTGGTATTTTGATTGATCAATGAAAATAAAATCCCAGTTGCAATAAACTGTTTTTCCTTTAAACATAGCCAAGAAAATGTTAATTATGCTTTAGTTGCAGTGGGCTACCTCCAGGTGTGCGAAGTGAAGCCAACGCTGAAGTGCCTTAAACTTGCTTTCTTTCTAACAGCCAGCAGGGGGCGACTCCTCTGGTTGCAAAAAGAAGTCTGATTGTGTAGAAGTCTATGAGAAAATGAGCCTACATTACAGTATTACCTCAGTAAACTTTGTAAACACGAGTTTATAGTCTCAATCACTAGTTTCAAGTCTTCTTTAAAACATGGTAAATTATGGTCCCGTTAGAGTCTAATAGACCATAAAACAGGGTAGGCTTTAGGGCGTGGCTACCTTGTGATTGACAGGTTGCTACCACAGCGTTGTCCGAACTTTAACCCTTTCACAGTGTGTATTCAGTTAATGAAAGTCAATTCTAACCTTTTTAGTTGCCTAAAAATGTCTTATTCAGTGTTCGGTTGAATTTAGCTCCACCCTTTCATGTCACTTCTGGTTGCAAAGAAACAAGATGGAGGCAGCCCAAATGCCCAACTTGAGGCTTCAAAATGGCAGTGCCTACCAATAGGTGACATCATCGTGACTACATCTACTTCTTATATACAATCTGTGTTAAGTTGCCAGGAGGATAACCTGTTATAGGAAACAGAAATGAAATGCATCGCAGTTTGCAAAAATCTAGTTATGTTGCTGAAAAAAAAAAAGAATATTAAAGGGTTGGTCGTCTGATTCCAGTCCCAATGAAGCGAAGTACATACAAATAGCCTGTTCCTGTGCTCCTATGTTAATCGGTACATTTCAGCATTAATCCCACTTGTTAGAGAAAATTAGCATCTGCTTTGGTTTAAATCATTTTCCTCTACTAGTTTTGAAAAGATGGATGAGTCCCTGCTATCATAACCGTCACGAAACAGATGGTGAGTGGAGCCTCACTGACTTAGACCCCAGAGCAATTACTGTTGACTGTTCAGATTGTTGGCATGCATGTTATACTGGACAATTTAGTGTTCAAATATGGCAAGTTGAAGCATTTTCATGCATTGTATAACATTATTTTTTTCTTTTTGCTTGGTCATTCATCTATACGTTGTCCCTTGCATGCAAGCAGTTTTGCATTGCCACAGGCTTCCATGATAGATCAAGGACCGGTGTCTTTAGTTTAATTAAACATGCATTCAATACAGTGTAACACAAAGGTTTCTGCTGATGAGAGGTGCTTGTTATGTCAAGAGAGTTAATTTACCTCCCAACCCGAGCACGGTATAATTATTGACAGAATTCAGGTGTTGCCTGTAACACCATTGGCAATCCATCTGTTTTCTCTGAGAATCTCCCTAATTGGAAAACTCAATATTTAAATCTGTCTGCCCCTAAGTGCAACAAAAAAACCCACCAAGCTAAGAATTCAGTTCCCATGCAAACTAATTGAGATGATATATAATTTGGAAAAGTGAAATGTGATGCTAGGCTAGTTGCAAATAGCAGAGAAAGAGTCTGTGTTTGCACTGATTGAGGAACATACAGGCTGGCTCTTTGGCAGATGTACAGAACATCATGTATAATATATGTGTGCTCTTTCAGCTATGCACAAAAGCCAGATGTTCCTTCTATCAGCGGGTCCCCGCGCCGCTAACATGTTGGAACACGGCGATGAAAACCAAACAACAACAAACAAGTGTTTTCTGTTACCAACAGCAGCCATTTTGGAACAAATAACAAAAGGACTTTTCGGGACTCTCGACAGCGGGAAGCCTAAAAGTTGTTTTTCCAGAGAAAGAGAGCCAGTGTTTTTCATACACAGTTTTTTTTTTTTCATTGTGTCTATCTGTCGTTCTTTCCATATCAGGTTGATGAGGGAGTTTCTGTTTTGTTGTATCGCATGTGTGGTTTCCAGGAGTCTCTTGGAGAGCAGTTTTTGGCAGGGCGACAGAGAGCTCTCTCAGGGCTAAACAAACAGCTGTGGCATATGGGTAGGACGTACAGCAGCGCAGCGCCACATCTGAGCCACGCGGCGGATGGGATGAGGGGCTTGTGGGAATGCGAAGCCTAACCTGTCTGTGTTTAATGGCCTGGTCAGTCACATACTTGCAAATGCTAGCAGCAGCAGCAGCAGCATTCATTAGCAGCAGAGGCCTGAGCCGTGCCCCCGCGATGAAAGCCCGGTGTCAGGCATGAGCTCTGATGCCACGACGAGGGAGCGAAGAGGAGGAGGAGGGGGAGGAGGACAAGGGGGGGATGCTCTGCGAAGGCCCACCCCTGGGTATCCATCACACACAGCCATCACTCGGGAGCAGAGTAGACCTGATAAATAAATCAACTTAGAGGCCCAGTGAGGTTTCAGGCCCTATTCCTCTTTATGAGTACAGCAGGGTGAGAGATGGAGAGAGGACGAGGGGGGGGGGGGGGGTGTAAAAAAAAAAAAACTTTGACTTCTTCACGCCTTGGTCCCAGTAGGCATGAGGACCAAAGACACCGACTCTGTGATTCTTTCAAAAATTAAATATATTCATTTATCTGAAAGGCCCAGGCTCAAGATCCTCATCTTTTTCTTTAACATCCAAGATAAAAGTGTGAGGACTTTCCCATTGGCTTTCAATCGGCAGCGCTTTGAAAACTCACACTTAATGATTTGAAGGTCTTTTAGAACTTACTTTGGGACAACAATTTCTGAACTGCCCCCTTTTATGTGGAGATAAGTAGAAAAGGCCTGTATGAAAACATCAGGGAGCTTCAAATTACCCCAACTTTAGAAAGAACATTGGTTGTGAGGGCTTAATTGAACATGACTGACTTTACTCCGGCAGACGCTCTTTATTTTTAATCCACTCCCCCCCAAAGTTTTATTTGTGCTGTTACTTATTTATTACAGACAAAAGTAGAAGATGTGTCTCGGATTTAGTGGAGTTTCTTGGCAGTAACTTTACAGAGGGGGACGTTATGGCTTTAAGTCGCGTTGCCTACAACGTCATGGCGATTTGTGCGTTGAGGTGAAGCAGCAGAGACGTGTGTTGACATTAGTTTCACTCCGTCAAACTAGTGGCTGTGTTGCTGCACCCGTTTCAACTGTTATCAGGCTAATAAAGAGGCACTATAAGCACCATAGATGTGGGTCATTAGGGGCCTACTATGCCTTCTACTGTACATGGTGAAAGTGAAAGTGAAACTTAAAAGCAACACGTTCTAACATGTAAAACTGAACCAGATGTCACATTCTGAACACAAACAAACTTTAGGTTTAGGCAACAAACTTCTTTAAGTTTATTTAAAAAACAGTTTTGAGCAAGAAAACTAAAACATTTTTAAGTTTAGGCAACAAAACTGTAACGTCTTCAGGTTTAGGCAACAAAACTACAACTTCTTAAAGTTTATTTAAAAAAAAAAAAAAAAACAGGTTTTGGCAATAAAACTACATCTTTCAGTTTAGGTAACAAAACTACAACATCTTTAAGTGTAGGCAAGGCGGCAGTAGCTCAGTCTGTAGGGAGTTGGCTTGGGAACCAGAGGGTCACCGGTTCAAGTCCCGCCATGGACCAAGAACTGAGTGTGAACTGGTAGCTGGAGAGGTGCCAGTTTACCTCTTGGGCACTGCCGAGGTGCCCCTGAGCAAGGCACCAAACCCCCCAACTGCTCGGGGCGCTTGTCAGGAGCAGCCCCATCACTCTGACATCTCTCCATTGATGCATGTTTGTGCATGTGTGTGTTCGGGTCTGCATGTACCGTGTATAAGTTAACAACAGAGTGAAAAAATTGAATTTCCCCTCGTGGGACTAATAAAGGACTATCTTCTTCTTCTTCTTCTTCTTCAACACTTCAGCTTCTTTAGGTTTAGGCTAAAAAAAAAGTCTTTGTTAAGTTTAGGGAAAAACACTGTATTTTGGGTTGAAACAACTAGGAATACAAAGACAACTACTCATTGTTGGTTTCACACAGGATGCGGAACGTCATGGGTGGATGTCCTGTGTTTTGGGTCCCATCCATCGTCACTGACCTCCACCCCTTATGGAGTATCACACTGTCCATACTACAGCGCCTGATTTCTGCTTCTGCTTGTGTCATAATTACTGCGGTCGCTAGAGGTCGCAGTCATCTTCTTTTTTACCTTCTTTCGGTGAGCTGCCATGTGAATAGATGATTAAACCTACAAGTGGGTGTCGTAGGCCCCAGTTGACCCACATCTATGGGGCTTATAGCAACTGATAATGCGTATTTGATAGCCCGACAACAGTCTAATGGGCTTGTTTCATCCTCAGAAGTTTAAAATACTTGAGTAAGGATTTTAACATTTGTCCCCATCAAAACACCTCAAGGAACAGAACAAAACAAAGACTGGGTTGGGAGGAAGAAGAGGAGGAGGAGGAGGATGAGGGGGGATCGGGAGACGAAAGCACACTCCAAATTCCCTGTGCACTCTGTCTCAGTTAGAAACTTAATAGTTGTGTTTACCTTCTCCCCCTCACTGTTTTCTCTCAAGGCTCTCCTTTAACATACTGTATTTGACTCTAGGAAACATTTCATTCAATCTTATTTTCCTATCGCTTCCTCATTCCGTTTGTTCCCGGCCGCCGTTAAGTTTGCTGCAGTTTGGCAAGTGTTGCATAGCCCGAATGGGAGACGTGTCTTAAGGCACATTTCTCCCTGACAGAGGCTGCCTGTACGAGAGGGGTGACAGCGTCTGCTGGAACTTCTTTCTTTCCTTTGTGGTTCAGATAAGTAAGCATGCACAACACCCCTGTGATTAAAATCTCCTTCTGATATTTCTATCAAGATTTCTATTAGGAGACAGACAGGGGGAAAGACGCTGCCAAAACAGCACACAGACAAGACAAGTATATACAGTACATCCTGAGAGTGGGGTACCATTCAAAAAGAGCGGCGGGGTATTTAAAATATTTAAGCCAAACTCTTTGGCATTTTTTTTTCCTGCCTGTATTTGTTGTTTGTTGATTGCTAGCATCAGAATACATTGGCGAGCAGGGACTCCGAAACCCGGAGCGGTACATCTGGAGCGTGGACCGTCACTCTCGGAGAACAAGGAGAAATCTGACACGCGAGGAACAATCCCTGCCACGCGCTTGCTGACAATGCTGCATTTCGCCCTGCACCTCAGAGGCAGAGTGCAACAATCACCTGTCATCTCCTAAAGCACCTGGTAATTGTGTTTCCACTGTACAATTATGTACAATAGCCCGCAAACAGCAGCGAGCTTTAGTTCTGCTTCCTCGCCATTTCATTTTTTCAACCATGTCTGAGACAAAAGAGTCATTTACATTTCCTTGGGCGAGTGCTGTGTCGTCGCCCCCCTCCCCCCCAATGCTCTCTCTCTCTCACTAACAAAAGCTTATTTAACCCAAGGTTAGATTACAACAGTGAGGTGATTGCCTGGCCCTCCTCCAGTTCCCCATTATCAAGGGGCCACCACCTAATCTGGAGGAGCAGCTCTTCATTAATGTATTATTAACAAGCCTGTTACAGTGTAATGCAGGAAAAGGCTCTCCACTGGGGATAGTCCTAATGGGGAGGGCAAAAGTGCGCCTAGTGAAGCAGATTACAATGAAAGGCCAACGAACTGGGCTGAGAGGGGACCGACGAGGCCTGCCCCTCATCGTCCTCCACAATGGATCACAAAGAGTCATCTTACCAATTTGCTTAATTGCATATTTGGAATGTTAAAGACAACAAAGTTTAATTGAAAGACACTCCCTAACGCCCACTGTGGCAACGTAAACAATCTCATTTGCATACGTGGCGATGCACCAAAGAGGATTCATTTTGTACTAATGTATCTGATGTATCACTTGTAGTCAATGTTCATTTACAGCATATGAACACACTTATTGCACTAATACCAATCTTCTATGCCAAACTTTATTTACAGCAAGATGTTTGAACATAAACTAACAAAAGCAAATATTCTACTGTGTTATATGAATGTCCATTTGCAGTGTATGTACACACAGTATGACTGACTATAACACTGAAACATGTTCATGCAAAGTATTAATTAAAGTAGATTATGGATAAGCCTGGATATTTTCAATATTTTTCTGACTGTCAACAAATCATAATAGAGCTGAAATAATTATTGAATTAATTAATTAGTCAATTGATGGAAAATTTTGTAAAATTTGCAGGTTCCAGCTTCTCAGATATGGTAATTTGCTGATTTTCTTCTGTGATAGTAAACTGAATACCATTTCATATTTGACTGTTTTTCAGACAAAATAAGACATCTAAAGATGCCACCATGGGCTGGAAAGTTGTGATGGGTATTTTTCAATATATTCATTTGTAGGCCATATGATTAATTGAGAAAATAATCAGCAAAGTAATGGGCAGTGAGAATAAGTGTAAACTCCATACTACTACCAATATCAACAATGAATTTATCCTATATTATCTGTGTATAATATCACCAACCAATACTATTTGCCAAAAACTACAATGCCTGAATGATTGCACATTTCTTTTTCAATTAGAGTACACAGTATATAGAGTGGCAAAGTCAGGTGGACCACCACAGGGTCTTATTTTGGAAAAACAATATGTACAGTAGTCAAAGGCAAGAGACCGATATTTTTTTGATCCCATTTGAGTTGCACCGTGAATCACTCATATGATGTTTGTCAATTTAAAACTGCAAGTCAAGAAAGCTGCAGTTTGAGAGCTGTTGAAGTATAAGACTGTGAAAATATGGTAATTAGAAAGACTGCACACCCAAAAGTCGCGTAAGTGACATCTGTCCTGTCCTGTAGCTAGCAGAGCTAACGGAGAAGGGCTGCTTCTAGCATTGTGTCCAAAGAATACTAAAGCTTATGCTGAGAAAAGACTAAAATAAGATGCATAAGGTGGATGTGTCAACCCATATCAACCCTGTATTACTGGCAACATCCGCCTGTTGTCAATGAAATGTTGACGAAAATCCTAATTGGAAGATAACAAGAAAAAAAGGCATTTGTCTCTAATGAATAATGAACAATTCAACTTGCATTCGGTGGAGTACAATGAGGTTTCTTTGCTTCATCCTTGTCACGTGACATCTACCAAAACAGATTCCTCTTGCCTATCTAAGCACATGTTCCTCCCACCACTCTTCACACTCCCATTCTCCTGTCTAATTGACTTCATGCCTGTTCATGAAAAGGATCCTGGTTTCCACCTGTTCTGCCTCTATTCACAGCGTAACACCAAATTCTCCTGTGCTCTCACTCTATTAACAGAGATCATACCCGAGTTCAGCTCCCCGCTATTATTGCAGGGGATGCTAAAATCTCATTTTCAACTCAATTTAACCTGGCCTACCTCGGGGGGGTGGGGGGGAATGGAGAAGTCCTCTCTCTGCCTTAATTATGAACATACGGCACTGTAAGTCTCATATTAACATTTTGATTATTGCTCAGCAGTAAGGAAAAAACAATGAGGTGTGCTATTTATAAGCAGGTGTATCGTCACAAGTTAATCAAAGAAAATGAACCGAAGATGTGGCTTATTATATTGGGGGGGGGTTTTCGCTGCTAGTGTTGTAAACAAAATCCTTTTTATAAACATGCTATTAAAGGTTCCTTCATTTGATTTGATCGTTTTCAACTAGGTGCCCCAATTACAGTTAATAATTCAGTGATCTTTATGCAGTTAGTTCATGTGACCTAGATAGCAGGTTTTTTAATGAAGTAGTCTCTTGTTTCATATTCCGCTTGCTTCCGTTGAGAGACCCATTACCTGGCTCCACTGTGTCACAGCCAGCCTTCACCCTCAACTCCCTGCAATGTAAACTCCCCAATAAATTGACTCTGGAGGTACAGTGTCTGCACCTATCAGACCGGATTGTCAGGTAATGTCATTCAGTGCTGTTGCCGCTCGGTATAAATGTGGAAGTAGAAGTGTGTTGGCTATGGCACATTCCCGTCCTGCGTTCTCAGAAAGGATTCGCCTCCGCTTTGATTGGATCACCCATATGGATATTCATGCGCTTTAGCAGATGAGAGACTTAATTCGCATGCAGCATCGTGAGAAAGAGGGTTCCTCTCTAACAAGAGTGCTGTAAGAGGTGACGTTTATGTGGCATCCTTGAGGAGGCTGTCTGTGGCTGTTGCTTTGAGCTCCCCTCAAGCAGATACACAGATCCTTAGCAGGAACAGTCTGGCTCAGTGTTTAATGGTACACCAATACCAGGTTCAGTGTGATACCGAGGCTCCTGTCTGCGCTCCTTCCTCCCAGCTATTGAGCACTGTTACCGGGCCATCTGTGACTAAGTGCTGTGCAGTTACCCCACTTTTGAAGCATTACCCCCCAGCACATCTATGATCTTAATGAACCCACAAGCTTTTTACTGTCAATCAATAATTGAACAGCCACTGAAGGAGCTTTTTTTCCACAGCTATTTGAAGGGGCACAAGGGTGGCTGAGTTTACCCAGCAAGTTAAAATGCACGTCGGAAAGCTTTGCCAGACTGAATACAGCTGCTGCTGAGAGGGATGCAGAAACAAGTGTACCCAATGCTTTATTCTGCAGGCTTCTTCTTTTTTTGGCATCTGTATTGAACCTAATCCACTAAACTGTTTAGAGCAGCACATGACATACAAACAGAGTGAATACGTGGTCTCAGCCGTTTCTATCCAATCCTCATTTTCACCTCATTCGCGCCTATAGGGATGCATCTGACTACTATTAACAACAGGTCATAGCCCAGCATTGCACTCTGTTAGAGGTAACACCTTCAAGCAACTGTCAAGTCAGGCATGATGCCTATTAACATCTCGCAGTGATCGAAGCTAACCGTGAATTCAGTCATGCTTTATAGCTATGTAATTCTTTTTACAAGTCACTAAACAAAGACAAGTGTTCAAACAGTAATTAATCACCCCATTATCAGATTAAATATTCCATAGAGGTAGTAGCTATGTTTAGGTTATGCTATGGCACAGCTACCGTGGCACTTGAGAGCTCAACACTCTGCAAATCAAATTTAACATACGTCATACTTCACCAACTTGGCAATACATATGCAGCATATGTAACACAGTGCAAAGACAGAAAACAGAATCAAATACAGAAATGCGACAATACAGACAATACAACCAAATGCACACAACACAACCAAATACAAAAAACACAACTTAAATTAAACGTGCATCAAAACCATAACCAAACACAGAAATACTGCAAAATACAAAGAATGAGGGAAATACCCAATTATGCTAACTTAACTGATGTTATAGGCCTACTGTAGCAGTGTTCTCAAGTAATGCTACGAGTACAAAAAAATGAATCTTACTAGCATAATGTTAGCTTTATGCTAGCATTATGCAAATCAACATTTGTGAAACTGTTGATATTGATTTGGGGCAAATTACATGGCTGGATAGCTAGCTAATCTTGTTAAACATACTGTCAAATGATGTTATTGTTTTTCACTCTTTCACTCGCTAACTTAACTGATGTTATAGGCCTACTGTAGCAGTGTTCTCAAGTAATGCTACGAGTACAAAAAAATGAATCTTGCTATCATAATGTTAGCTTTATGCTAGCATTGTGGTAATCATGTTTTCAATAAAAATCTTGCATTGGGGACAATGGCATGACTGGATGATAACTAGCTAGTTTTGTTGTTAAACATACTTATGTTATTATCAGATTATATAGTATTTATGCATTAGTGACTTTGAATCTTGCTAGCATAGATCTCTGGTTTGGTCAGTGCTTTTTAACATTACAGATTGAAGGAAAGCACTGACCTTTAATCTTTCCTCTTTGGCTCCAAAAACTACAACCTCAGTTTTGTATTTGATCAGCTGAAGAAAATTGTGGCTCATCCAATTGTTGACTTGGTCAATGCACTCAGTGCTTGTATTGGACTATAATATCCTGGTGATAGAGTTATGTAAATTTGTGTGTCATCTGCATAGTTACGGTAATTTATTTTGCTGTTATCCAAAATCTGAGCCAGTGTAAGCATGTAGATGTTAAACAAAAGAGGCCCCAAGATGGAGACTTGGGGAACTCCATATGTGATTTTGTTCAGCTCAGATGTGCAATTACCTATAGACACCAAGAACTCCCTCTTTTATGTAGGACTTAAACTAGTTGAGTGCTATGCCAGAAATACCCACCCAGTTTTCCAGTCGGTCTAGTAATGTGGTCAACCGCATCGATTGCAGCACTGAGATCCAATAAAATTAAAACTGAATTTCTACCACTGTCTATGGTCAGTCAGATGCCATTGAAGATCTCAACAAGAGCAGTCTCAGAGCTGTGGTGCAATTGATAACCTGACTGGAAGACATAAAATGAGTTGTTTAGTGCCACAAAAAATAATTTAATTGTTGAAAAACTGTTTTTTTTTTCAGTTATTTTAGCCAAGAATGGAAGATTTGATATCAGTCTAAAATTATCTACCATTGATGAGTCCAGATTGGTCTTTCTTGAGGAGCAGTTGGATGACAGTGGATTTCAGGGCCTGTGGGAAGACTCCTGAATCGAGATGCATTAACAATCTGTAAAAGCTCTGAGACCATGCAATCTGATTTTCTGAACTTTTTGGAAAAGCCTGTTGGCAGAATGTCGAGGCAGAAGGAAGAGGATTTTAGATGGTGTATAATTTCCTCCACATATGTCTGGTTTATTGGATAAAATTGTGTCATGTTATTTGAACCAGGTTTAAGTGTACGTAGGGGAAACACACGTCCTGAACCTGATAGGGAGGATCTGACTGCATGTCTGATTTTGTGAATTCTTGTCCTGTGAAAAAGGAGGCGAATTCATTGCAGGCCCTGGTGGATACGAGTTCAGAGGCTACTGACACAGGAGAGTTCGTTAGCCTGTCGAAATCAGCAACCAGGGCATGTGCATCATTTTTGTTTTTGGTGATGATATCAGAGAAGACGGACCACCTTGCATTTCTCAGTTCTGAATTATAAATGCAAAGAACTTATAGCTTTGTTTTCCGCCACTGACGTTCAGCTTTTCAACTCACTTTTCATTTCTTGCTGCTGTATCCCATTATCAGGGCTGGCCTGTGGTGGGGGGTTAGATGGTTCTCCTTGAGGGTCCCTTGCATGTTGTGTTATGTCTTCCTGTAGTGGTGACTCTTCTTGTCCCTTGTCCTTGGCAGAGGAAACAGATGAGTGATGCAGGAAGTGAATCAGGTTATAGCTGAACAGTTTTACTCCTGACTAGTCCATCTGCCTTAAAGAGATGTCTGCAGTCGCAAAAAAAAAAGTCAAAATCGTGAATAAAATGCACTGAGAAAAGCATCTGTTCAGTCCCAGCAACCTGCTGAATCTCTCAGGTCCCCTTCTCACCGGCAGCAGGAGACTACTGAGAACCACCGGAGCGTTCACAGAGCTGACTGTGTTTAGCAGACCAGTAAAGTCCAGTTTCAGCACTTCAGACTGTTGTTTTACAACAGCATTCAACCCAATGTGCAGTACCACATCCTTCACATTTGGGCCTCTACTCACAATATCCAGGATTCTTTCTGCCAGATCAGAGACCGTATCTTTGGGAAAATAGAGTACTACTTGATGTCTTTACTCCACATGCTTTTTCACATCTTTAAATACAGCATCACCCACGATCAAATCAGTAGCTTTCCCTTTAGCCTTTTACCTCCAGAGCTGCTTTTACCTTGCTGTGTGACGAGTTGAGATTATCCAGGACATCAGATCGAGATTCAGGGTCCTGCAACGATAGAGCAAATCTGTTATCTCTAGTTGCAAACTTGTTTGTTGAGGAGGTTTGTTACTCCTCCATCATCCTTCCTTTCATAGTTGTCCATGGTTGGAACTTACTTTGTACAGGGGGTGCATAAGGCACCATGCTTGGATGCTAATGCAGGCCAGCTGGTCACATCACATATCTGAGGGTGATGGGTTCTGCCTCTTTACTCTCTACTAGTCGATCTATTGGCTTGTAAACAGCGCTCTTTCTTCTTGGTGGTCTTGCTTTCTATTTGCCTGTTACTGTTTGCTGTTTTGAGTCAGTGGTAGAGTGATTTCATTCCCACATAGTCCATTTACCTCCACATTCACTTTGAGCTGATGATTTTCTTTGTTTCTAGCACTGCAATCGTCAGTAGAGGTTTGTGATAGTCATTCGTGGAGAAGAGAGGCATCTTGCTCCTGTTCACTATAGTACGGGCTTGTGGCGCTGATAGGCCACGCTCACAAGGTAAAACCGTTTTTAAAATTAGTGGTAGCTTTCAGTTTCTTTCATAAATTAAACTCCCAGAGATTTAGAAGTATTCAGGACCTGCTTTCCAAAAATGTAGCAGCGAAAGACAAACATTGCAACGGAAAATTGAAAGAAAAGCGGAGAGCAATGCAGCGAAGCATCTGTATATAGAGGACATACAGTACTATAATATTCACGAGCAAATATTTGTAATTTTCATGTTGCTTAATCCTCACACCCCCAGTGTGTAAAGGCCTTCACTCCTCAGTCTAAAAGGGGCATGTGCTATATGAGCAAGCTAACGTTAGCTTTGTCACTTGGTTCGGTTAGCTACACAACAGTTAGCCGTTAATGGGTGTAAATATTTAATGACAACTAATCCCTTTGTCCCCACAAATAGTTTGTGTGGTGCAACCAGTTTTAAACTAGTGATGCAGAACTTACATTGCTAGCTTGCAACACCTTTGAGACCTTCGACGCGTTTCTGTGTTTGTGGTGAAAGCGTTATACAACTTGTCCATGCTTTATTCCCATGCAGATTATTTTCCCAAATGCTGCGTTATGTTGTCAAAGTAGTGACGATCATTTCTTCATTGATCGCGTTCTGTGTGTATGCTTTCTTCGGCAGCAGTGCGTTGACCTCTCTGGGCCACCGTACACAATACAACCAAGCTATATCTTACATTATCATCTACTCCTGCAATTCAGGACTGACCGATCTGCTTTGGGAAGTTAATATGAGCTTCATCTTCCTATTCACTGCGATTTCATTACAGAATTGAGGCAAGAATTCAGCAGCAACCCGGCCTGTGAAACTCCCACCATCAGCTGGCAGTAACAGTGTTCTTGGGTTGCTTTTAGTCGGGAGGTTAAGCAGCTGAGAGCAGTTTTTCTTCCTCTAGTATTCCCCACAGGCAGCGGGGGAATACTAGAGGAAGTATGTCCCTTGGTTCTCTTAGCCCTCTTTATCCTGAGACTTCCACAGAATAGACCTTAAACCACTTTAGCTCTGCTTTATGGTATCATCACTGAGTCACTTGTGACATGTAGATGCACAGGGTGCTAGAGATCTACAGATTCATCCATTATTTATGAATTGTGTCGCAAGGATATAAATGCTGCTATCTCATTGTGGGGTACTTGGCCTTTCGAACCCCCGCTCACAAACTGCGGCATCTATCCACAGACGGCGATGCTGAGCTTTTCATTCGGCGACTGCTCATGTAGAGTATTGCCTCTGCCAGGGGAGCTGGTCTAGACCGGACTTGAGACGTTTGTTATGTGCATTTCCAGTTTTGCATTATTTTATGAAGATTCGAAGGGTGTAAGCAAACAACTTTCCAATCCGCCTGAAGCCAGCCCCGAGAAGTCAAAGAAGCCGTGTCCTGCAATCTCCTGGGAGCCACAAATCCCTCTCCACACAAACTTCCCCTTAATTAGTTGGACTGTGCGTAATGGGAAAACATTAGTGTTGTTATGAGGGGAAAGGGAGTTTGACTGACAAGGTCCTGCTCTTAACTTTTGTTGAATTAAAAGAGGATAGCTATCGGAGGTTTGGTATATTGAAACGGCCATTTGCATATTTGCGGCTATATTAAAAGGGATTAGCTCCAGCCAGTGAAGCACAACAAACAGAAGGAGGAGGACAGCATGGTTTAATATCACAAATGACACCTAGAGAGTTACCCCCTAGCTCCAAGCCTGATTAGAGCTTCTTAATTAGGACAGCTCCTCAACTCTCACACATCTTCTTCCCTGCTCTGCCGTGTGCGGCAGGAGTTTAGTCCCAGATTCAATATTTACCCTGCACTCCTCTACTTGTACCGGGAGTTTTTACCGGGGATAGAGGGGTGAGCTGGGGGTAATATTAATCATGAAATCTGCTCCTCGTATGCAGGTGCAAACCAATTAGCAGGCTGGCATTTAAAGGGACTTTAATTAATATTTCGTCACAGATGAAATCACATATCGGTTATGTTTAAATGCCTTTCACACGAGTTTTCAAATATTGGGGTCCCGAGTGTTGCATTATTGGCAGCTGTGAGATTTAGCTTCCTCTGTTGACACCTCACATTTGCACAAGTGCTCCGAGCTCAGTAACATAGTTGTTACACGCTGTATTTTATCATGTGAACATGTAATATATTTTAGGGTGTGTCTTCTATATCACTGTTCTCACCAGCAGTTTCTTTTAATTCATGTATTTATTATATGTTGTCTATTGTGATTTGTAACTCGTCCCTTTTAAATAAGAAGAAATTATATCTTTTAGGATATTGCGGTATCTGTGTCAGATGTTGTACACATGGCAGCTGCTGTCATGACTCGGTCCACATACAATGCATATTGATTGACCCAAATGACTATTGATTGTTGTTTACATATTACAGATTGGCGTGACAGTTAATGTGTCACAGCAGCAGGAGGGTTTAATGTTGGAAAATATGCTTTGGTTTTGGAGTTTATTAATTATTTTTAGTCCATTTTTAATTTATGCTACTTTATACTTTTACTCTACCACATTTCAGAAGCAAATATTGAACTTTTAACTCAAATACATTTATCTGTCAGCCATAATTACAATTTTGCAGTTTAAGATTTTATATGCAAAACCTATGATTGGATTACATAACCCAACAACATACAGTTATCTCCATTTTGACCAACTACAACATTAACATGAAGCAGCAATTACTATTACATCAGTAATTACAACACAACGATATAGTATAATATTAGGATATTTTGGAAAGGACCATTTAAGTGCATTTTGTGGATAATACTTCTCTTTTACTTTAGTGAAATTCTGAATGCAGGACCTTCTTACTTGTTATTGTGGTATTTCTATTTTCACTTCAGTAAAAGATTTGAAACTTCTTCCACCACTGTGCAGTACAAGTACAGTTGCACAGTTGCAGTGGTGAAATATTTGCCAGACAAGAACGCAACTTTATACATATTAAATTACATGGCAAACAAAGAACTTTGTTTTATGTCACATAAAAAACATAAAGAAACAAAATGGTTCCCATCTCAAAACACATTATCTCCAGAAAAACTCAGAAATTAAGGACAGTTTACTAAAATGAAAATCATCACATAATGGGCAATAAAGCATGAACATGCACTCTCTCTTCAGGAAGATCATTAAACCTGCCTATGTGTGTGTATTTGTATACAAGTGGCTCATAGAAATGTAGTCGTTGCGTTAAATACTTAATGTTTATTATCAGTGTTGTATACGTCAAACATTAATATTGAACACTGTGTCATCCTCACTTTCTGTCGAGGCTCAGCTTTATGAAATCACACGGGGGCCGCCGACCTGCAAAGATGTGACTTGAACGGCTTTTTTTTCCACCGCCGCGAGGCTTGGGGGGGTTAAAGGTCAACTGACACAGAAGCCACAGAGGATCCTCCTGGGTGAAGATCCTTGAGACGTTTCCCTTAAACCAAGACACCATGGCCAGGTTTCACAGGTCTGCCCCGCAGCTGCCCCGGGGCTTGAATACATCTGTGTGTTTATGGGATGGTGTGGTACCACTGGCCACAAAACCCCGACCATTTCCCCAGTCAACGGTGCACTTGATGTTAATGTTTAAGTGGGCTTACTGGTTTGCCACCACATTGTGTAGTGTGTGTTCAAACTCATACTGTTGGCGACGTTTTGTTGACACTGAAACTTCATGTACTGTTTTTTGTGGTGCAGTTGCACTGTGCTGTTACGTCCTACTTCCTAAGGTAAGGGAAGACATTAAGAGTTAGAGTAGGCCACACATCCAGAGATAAATGAGATGTTTCTCATCCACTGTTGGTAAAGCGTGTACTGTATAGTAAGCACTGATTGGGAATCCACTCAGCCAGAACTAAACTGTGTTTGCTCTATCCACAGTGGGAGAAAAAAAATCATATTAGCAAAAATAAATGTTGGTGGGTTGTTAGAGAGTCTGATTATGTGTGTCTCAGGCAAATTGGCGGTAATGAGTCAAGAGACTGCACTCGTTCACATACATTAAAACAGCGATCATTAGGAAATTAGGGCCCAGATTAATCCTGTTAATGACACACTGGTGCTCATGGGAAAAAAAGACGGCCCCAGATGTCGGGATGCGGCGCCGTGATGAAGCATCAACTGCGTGCGACGGCTCCCGCTCTCGCCTCCCATCCCCGACCCCCCCCCCCCCCCCCCCCTCCTCCTCCTCGTCTCTCCTCCTCCTCTCCTCCTCTCTCTTTCTCTCTCTTTCCTCCTCCCTGCCTGACGGTAACGCGGGGCCGCTCCTGCACAGCGCCGCCACTTGAAATGCAAACGAGGGGGGCCACAGCCGACTGCTAATGAGAGCAGATCCCAGTGATAAGGAGCGAGAGAGAAGGGGGGAGAAGGGAAAGTGAATAAATTAAAAAAAAAAAAAAAGGGAGCGATCTGAACTGAGGATAAGACGCAGCAGCAGGAACTCTGATGTCCCCAATTAGGAGGGATGTCACCCCCTGTCTGGGCCGTAGTAGTAAAGCCCTCACTCTGTATTCGGAATCACATGGCTCCAACACTGTTAACATTCTAATATCTTGGCCGTGCGTGGTAACATTAATTACTTGGCCATTTGGATGGCTCCTGAATCTCCTTAATGTTTGCTTCCAAATGGAAATCTGAGCTCCGGCTTAGGAGTGTTACATTAGAAAATAATAAGTAATATTTACCCTACCAGCAAGCAGTCACGCCTGCCCCGCAACTGGTTCCATTTCTCCTATTGACTATTTGGATATACTGTTCTCCTATACAAAGACAAATTATTCTGTGAATTTTAACAAGAATGTGATCCTTGGAAATGGTGTCTTTTTTTTTTCTCTGGGCTTTTTGGACCTCTTGCATGTAAAGCCCGCTGTTTGAGAGAGGCCACGCCACATTTAGATTTAATTACAGGTGTTTGAAATCTATGCAAATCTCCCCCAATCTATTCCTATCAGGGGAGCCCAGTGATTGAAGGGAATCTTCCCAAACAATTCCTGTCACCATTAAAATTCATGGTCACCTTGAAAGGCACGTCTGCGGCTGTGAATCCTATCAGTCGGCGATTCTGTCTCTCTCTCCCTCTCAGAAACAAACACTCTTGTCCTGTGATATACAGTATCTCATACCAGATAAGGAATTGCGGAGGAATGAACATTCTTCAGACTCCAAATGGTCAACTTTCATCTGGCGGAAGCCGTGTCTACTGCATTGTTTTCAAAGTGTAGTGAACCCAAAAGAGAAAGGGTAAAGCCATTTTGGTGTGTAGCAGAGATGTGTTCTTTGGGGTGGCAATATGAGAGGAGCCCCGGATAAAGGAGAAAAAGATTACAATTTTCCCCCTGTGTTGTGGTGGCAGAGCTGCCAGCAAGAGGCTGGGAAGAGCAGCGAATGTAATGGTTGTATTACTGCACTCGGCGATGCATTATTAATGCAAACGTGATCAAGGCAGGTGGACAAGCCCAGGAGAGATAGCGCTGCTTAATGAACACCCCCCCCCCTTCTCGCAGCAGAACAAGGCCTGGCAGCTGTTAGTGTTGCACTATGAGGTGTGAGCTGCTGCACCTTTGTGGTTAAGGTAGCCCCTATTTAATTAAGAAATAATCTGCAGCCGCTCCTAATTGACTCTGTTCACAGACCGGTGCACGTGTCGGCACCGTGGTCATGCCCACCTGCATTTTAAATGGGGGAACGTAAACGGATGTTTTGTGCCGTTCATCATTTGTTTTCTGTAGCAATTCAAGCAGGTCAAATTGTGCACGATGGGATAAATTATCTGAATGTACACATGTTAAAATGTAGAGCATCGGAAAATAAATATGTTATTAGTTAACATGATGGGTTTCTTGGATACACTGCATGGGCCTGAGCAACAGTGCTGTGTCCATTTAGTGTGAAAGATCCAAAGAGCTGCAGCCACTAGATTCGTTTTAAATCAATTTTAAAAATATAATAAAAACGCACATTTGTCTACTTCAATAGATTATTGTAACCCTCCATATAGGTCTCAAATTTAAAAAACAAAATCCATCTGTAGCACAGCTTCATTCCCCCAAAGACCACAACCTTTCTGCAGATATAGATCTATTGAACACAGTAGTGAATCTGTAAAATTATGCAGTGAAAACAAGGGACCAGGCACTAATCCTGCAACTGTGTGCTGTGCTTCATTTTTTAGAAGAACTCCCATCATGCACGGAGCCTCATTGCGGAACATATGATTATTTAGAGGCCGTTGAATTCACAGGCAATAATACACGGCTCGTAGGACTGTTGCTGCTGATGTGTGCTGTGAGGATTGCTTTTATAGAGGATAACATCAATTTGACTTCAAATTTTCATTTAATTTTTTGGAGCGGCACACATGGGCCTGTCAAGGCGCTGGCTTCATTGGTGCACGTTTTTAAGTCACATACTGCCCCCTAGTGTGAGTCTGGAGTATTACAGGTGTAGATGAGTGCCTGCCTGGCAGCCTGCTCCTGTGGGAGTCTGCATGGGTTTAGGAAAATTAAAAAGATTATCCAAAATTGTTGTTTGGTAGTGTGTGTTTTTGAACAATGCCTCAAATGGAGAGCATTTTTGGAAGTGAGGGGGGGACAGAAGTTGTCTGATTGGGGGCAATGTGTTTTCCCAAATTTGCTTTCACAGCAATTTGCTTTTTTTTTTTTTTTTTTTTTTTTTACAGTTAAACTCAAACTATGGAGTGTGTTTTCAAAGAGGTTGGACCAGGGTTAGGGTTCGGGTTATGCCCACATTGGGGTTAGGGTTAACATATGGAAATCCATGCAACTTCCAACATGGTGCTCTGTTTACCACCCTATACAAATGGATAGACATTTGTGTGTACAGTAGTGTGTGTGATGTCGTCCTTTATGCTCAAACCCCTCCTAAGGTAAGGTGAATCCCCAACCCCTACCCTGCATGTGACCCCATGCCGTTTTGCAGGGGACCGCAGCCCACAAAAGGGCCTAAGAGGGCCCTGCAGTACAGGAGCAAAGACGTAGGCGCGTATCCACAGCCAATGGGCACTTAAACAAGCAGCGTAGACCTTGTTTACAGCAATGCTCCACAAAAAGCCAGCAGCAATAATGCAAACAGTGGAAGGAGGGCCGGGCAGGTGGAGATGCAGTCACATTTGCACAGGTGTGGTGCATTAACATAGACAAAGACACAAGCTCATATGTGCAGACACATTCACAAAGTCATTGATTTAGGCATGTTCAGCTCTTCAGACAGGTAGGACCGAGGTTAATGGAATACTTATGGATGTAGTGTGTCTGAGGCTGAAGGGAGAGATTGGGGTGGAGGTGGGATTTGGGGGTTGCCGTGCCGCCCGCTGCCTCGGTGAAGCCCCCGCTAACCGACAGAGCGCATCCCTTCGTCAGGGCGGATTAAGAGCATGTCAGGCTAGACAGAGCAGATAGCCAGGTTTATATATCACGCAGGACGGACACGCCGCGGCGACACTGACACATACATCCTGCCCTTTTACAAAGGATTTTGTCACGGAACAGTTATTTATGACTCCAGATATGGACATACGCATGAGGGGAAATTATTCCAGGATTATATAGATGATGCTTGAAAGCCATCACAGTTATGAATTTGAATGAGATGGTAATGTTTTTTTTGGATGTGACGGGGCATTATTTTATAGAGAAGGGATAGAGCGGTAATATGTTACAGCTGTTAGTTCTGACATGCAGGATTTGAAATCTGGAGTGATTTGAATTGTTGGTGTTGGATGCAGTGCAGTGCTCAGTCCTACAATAGGCACCCAGTGAATCCTTCACAGTTTTTCTCAATTCACAATGAACAGCGAAGACTCAAACCGTCAGTATTTAGAACTTGTTTAGCTTTGCTCTGAACTCGTCCCAAACCAAGGTAAATCCGACCACGGCGCTCTGTAATACCAACGCGAGCCAAGGGTACAATTGCATCTCAGAACGACTTGTCATTATATTGTAGCCGAGCAAAAATAAACATTTGGATACTGTGAAGCCAAGAATTGATTGTGGCTTTGGGGAGGGTAACATTGTAGCCCGTGTAGCTTTGCCTGGAGCTGAAGCTTACCAGTGCTTTTATACATAGTTTATTCCTACCTGTTCTCTCTCCATGTCTTGGACCTGTATGATAGTATCTGCTTCAATTCCCCAGTCTGAGCAATCTGTTTGAATCCACAAGGTTGTGAATAAAACAAACCTGCTCTCCTGCTCAGCTTAGTGTATAATGCAGGACCTCGCCATTGGTCATGAATTGACAAAGTCCACATAGAGCTATATCCCACACCCTTGCCTGCTGGAAATAGCCATACAGCAGTACTAAGCAATGAGATGGGAGGAATTGCATGACAGCATGTAGTTCTCGTTGCAGGTAAAAAAATAATAATAATAATAATAAAAAACCTCTGGTGAAGACAAGCAGAAAAATGGGACATTATGTTTGGAGGGAGTGGACTCCCCGAGATCTCCCCCTCTAGATGACGGTTCAAGGTGCGGGAATGGACACTGGACAGGGAGTGGAGGGCGAGGCGAGGCGAGGCGAGGCGGGCGAGGCGAGGCGTGCTAACAAAGCCACAGCCACCAGCCTGGTCTCAGGGAAGCACTAAGCTTGAATATTTCATGGCTCCTCCAAGCACAAAAAGACTACAAAACTGGCCCGGCTCATTTGGAGCCGCTTGCTTGCTGAAGGTCAGGACCCGAAAACAGAGAGGCAGGGCCAAACATCAAACATACATCTAATACCTAATAATACATTTTTTTTAATATTTTTTCTCTATTGGCGTAGATTATAAGCTCAGAACATGTAGTACATGTATTATTTTTGAACACTTGAGACTATTCTCTCCAGATACGGTTGGTTCATTAGATTGATGTATTTCTCTTCTAGTTGTAAATGCACAAAGTTGCTCTTTATTATAGAACGCCGTGACGAGGTGGGTGTGAAATTCACATTCGCTCACTTCTCCTAACAACACAAAAGAGAAAACAATGGGGTGGTTTATACCCTGCAGACCCTAAAGGGAGGCGTTTAGCTCCTTGTGACTTTGTGTGCAAAGCAACCCAAACTCCCCACGCTGGCGCATGGCAGAGAACAACAGTGAGAACTCAAGGGCTGTCTCCGACAAAAGGGAGCAGGATGGCAGTGTCTGAAACCCTCGTGTACCTCTTCTCCTATTCCCTCCCTAATCAATATCAAAAGCAACAAAAACGCAAGGCGCAAGGAAGACACACAAAAACATCACGCAAAAGCAAACAAATGCCTGTTCAGTGGGGGGAGAGAATTAGAGCACGGCGCCGTCTCCTCATCTTACCTGTCATTATCTGCTTTAGCTCTTAATGAGTGCTCCTCTACACTTGGTCACATCACATTTGTTTTATACAAGTCCCTTTGAACAGCTGAGAGATATTGAGCCTCCTTTGATCATGGAATCCGTCTGAATTTCAAATCAGATATGAACCCCCGCCCCCCCCACACACGCATCTCAAGCTAGATCGTCTCCACATTTTCAGTCACTATTTTGTTTGTTTATACATCAACCGCCGAAGAAAAAAAGAGGGTGAAATAAAAGGAAAGAATTCAGATAAAGAAAAAGTGCGGGAGCCTCGCTGAAGGAGCGTGTGGGTTGTATAAATTTTGTTCATTAATGTTTATGAATTTAACAGAGAAATAATAAAAGAATAATAAAGAAACACTGACACAAGATGCAGGTTTTTTTTTTTTTCTTCTTGGGATTTTATTTTTTTGAAGGCAGCCGTCTTCTAATGATGACCCTTGGCATGCTGTGGCACCTGGGACCTCCCCTAGCATGAGGGAGGCTGATGAAAATTAGCCCATTCACATTTCAAACAGAATTTGGCCTGGCCCCTGATCACAGTGCCGGGGCCCCCCTCACGGTCCTGCAGAGAAAACACGCACCACCAGCAAGGCTCTCCGCCCGGCCAGAGCCTCTCCCCTGGCGATCATTGCGGGAACACATGGTGACATGACTGTGGGACGTGAGGGGTCTGGATGTACTCCGGCTGTTATTCCCTGTTAAAAGATTTAAACCATCGGGGTATGATAGGTCCCTTTGATGTTTGCTAAGCACAGAGCTAGGGAACAAGGGAGCAGGGAGAAGGAGAAGAGGGGGAGAGGTGGGGTGAGGTGTGGTGGTGGTGGTAGCGGTGATGCGGGGCAGAGGCTTGTTACTAGAAGGCAATCATCTTTGTGGAGCCACACTAGAGGAGGGAGGAGATGCGTTGAACCCCTGTTTCAACGCAGCCACGCCAACAAAGGGAAGATAAAAGACAGAGGTTGAAGCCGGGGCCAAGACCCGCTGTGGAGAAAAGATTACTGCCAGCACAAAGTTTTGGCACTTCTACCACTCCAGCAACTTTTACGTTCCTAATTGCCCCAATTTGGCTCTTATTTCTAGAGGTGGGGAAAGGGTAGTAGTCATAGTGAGATTACGTTTCGTACTATAGTATATAGCATGCTAATTTATTGTACACTAATGGCAATAAACAGTTTGCTATAAAGACTGGGATGTAGTACATGCTGTGTACAGTTAGTACGTAGTATGGAAGTGGACACGCTGTTATCATATACCATTCACAGCTATGCCTACAAAAAGTAATGCATTGTAATATGTATATATCACACAAAATCGCTGCATATGTAGTCCTCATAACTGTGATCCAGGAAGTATAAAGAGCGACAAATGCCCTGTAGGGAGGTTGGTGTAAATGGGTGGGTCAAAAAACACCAGGAAACCACCGTTCCTATCCCACATGAAACCACAAGTTAACATTGATTTATCATGTAACTTGTATAAATACGTAATGCCACTTCTGTAGTTATTTTAACCCAAATGTTGACTAATTTGTCACATAACTCCCATATTTAAGTAACGCCAACTCAATTTTTACACTCTGTTGTTAATTTTCACCTAGTGCACACAGACCTGAAATACATACATGCACAAACAGGACCCATATACATGCATTAATGGAGAGGTGTCAGAGTGAGGGGGCTGCTCCTGACAAGCGCCCCGAGCAGTTGGGGGTTTGGTGCCTTGCTCAGGGGCACCATGGCAGTGTGGCAGAAGTTTATTTTGAGACTGTATGCATGTAACAAATGAAAATTGACACGTATTGCTGGACATTTGTAGAAAAACACATAAAAAGGGAGGAGTAACTTTTTGTAAGATGTCATACAAACCGTTGTATGAGGATACGTTGGGTTCGGACACAGCACATCAGTTTGAATATTGACTTCCTGGTTCCACTTTGACTCACCACACTTTCCGTTGTGCACACTTACAGTATGTTTTTTTCTGTGCAGTGAGGGATTATTAGTGTCTCTTTTGGTTTTACATCCAAATAATCTGGTCCACAAATATAGCAGCTAATTTGAGCTAAACTGTCTGAGAAATGTTGCCACAGTCTCAACAGTTAGTTTGTGAGTGTGATGTTATCATAACCAATAGAACGGATGGTCGGAGCTATGGAAATAAAACCCAAGTTGTAATGGACCACAGTTTTCCTTTAAGTGGCGTTAGAATGTGTTTAGCCTAGCTTAGCATAAAGACTAGAAGGAGGAAATAGCTAGCCCTACACCTAAACACTGAAACTGTCTTATTTATACAGTGTATTTAGTTTGTTTTATCAATACATGAACCCAACAGCTTGTGATTTTAGGGTCAGTGAGGTGTTGGAGCTATTTTTGGCCAGGCTAGCTGTTTCCCGGTAACTCTAGTCTTTACCCTGAGCTAGGTGAACCACGTCCTGGCTCAGAAACTCACCTTCTTTGTGTGAATCTGAATTTATTTTTGGTTTGCTTGATTTCAAGTAATTAATTCACAAGTTGATCTTTTTTTTTTTTTTTTTATCTGGAAAGAAAGGTTTGACTTGTGGGTGGTCATTTTCATTAGCTGCCGTGCTAAATGTGACAAGAATTAATCAGAGATGAAATGTTTATCCTTTGATCTATACCATACGCATTAATAGCGAATCAATTATGTGAGTTCAGAATTTAATGGGAGTAGCAGAACTTTTACCCTCTAATGAATGAGCTGTGCATAATTATCGGAGCCTCGTCCTCAGTTTGTTTGTGATGCATCCTCCTTCGTGGTGCAGCGTTTGGGAGACAGATGGAAGACAGTCTCAGCAAAGGGAATACTGAAGATCTGAAAGCGTTTTAGAAACAATTAAAATCTTTGATGGTTTAATCTGTTCACATCAAAAGCAACAATCCCTCTGTTTGATTTTCTTTTGATGACACAGTATAAAACCGATTGAGCCAACTGTTAGTAGACGCTGACGTAAACCACAGGCTGAGGAGTGCTATACGGTGCTATGCAGTCATGGGACACGATTCACCATGTTGTTTGTGCTGCAAACAGATCAAATCAACATCTGATGCGGATGAATAGTCACAAAATTTAATCTGTTTGATTCATGCACATAGACACAAACTTCCTTTTCTTTCAGCAACGTATTTTTCATGCGTTTTCCAACAAATGTCCAGCAACATGTGAGCATGTTTCAATTTCTGCTCCAGTCTTTTCAAAATAACACTATTTAGTTAAGTTAGGGAAAGGATCGATTTGATCAGGCTTAGGCAGCAAAATTACTTAGTTAGGCTTAGTAAAAGATTGTGGTTTTGCTTAAATTAACTCCAGGAGTGGCCTAACTTAAGAACGGACGTTAGGTGACAAAAACTACTTGGTTAGGTTTGGGAAAAGATTGTGCTTTGGCTTAAAATAACTCCAGTTACATGACAAATAGGTCAACTTTGAATTGTGGTTTCACACGGGACACGAACACCTTTCTCCTGGGCGAAAGTCCTGTGTTTTTGGACCCTCATTCACCTCAACCTCCTCCCAATGTGGTGTGACTTCACAGTTACAAACGAATTGTGCTGAATTTGTGCTGACCATAACAAAAAAAAATGAAATTTGTATCTATGTACATGAATCATTGCATTGAATTTTGTGACTATTTCACGAGCTGTTGACCGATCGGGCTGGCTGAAAATATATTTTCATCAACATCTTAACATCTCCAGTTGTTTTCCGGTAAAAGCTGAAATGAATGGACATTAGCGATTAAGGATTGGAGGCCAAGTGTTTTATTTGCCTTAATCTTATGGTTAAATGTTTGGCTCTGGAGGAATTGGCTAAGAATTTATAATCTGTACACCATCAGAGGACAAACGTCTTATCAAATTGCCAAAGAGGCACTATTCTGACCTATTTCCTTCGCTGTCTTTGTGCATGTTCATTAGACAGTTAATCACAGGAGGGACTACTTCATAGGCGAGGGGATTAGTTGAGTCAGGAAGGCTTTTTGACATTCTGACAGCGTTCCACCGGGTCACTCCTCCTCACTTCCCTCCTGAAACTCAGCTTCAGCTACATACTCTGGCGGTCTGTCATTCTCTAGGGAGAAAATTCATTTGCTCATCCTCAAATTAACAACAATTCAAAGGAAGATCTGCACTGCCTCCGAGCTGGCGTCAATGTGTTGATAGCCTAATAATGCGTGCCTTTTTTATTTTACTCACATTGCTGTTATCATTTTTTTTTTCTTACAGTAAAAATGTTCCGAGTGTTTTCACAGCTATTGTTTCGAGAATTTACTTTTTATAAAACATATCTGTTCCTTTCCAATTTACACATCCTTTAGTTGAAGTCAAATCACATTCCTGCCTGTGTGCGTCTGATGACCCCGGACTACTGAGATTTGCACTTGCGCCTTGCATGCGGTATGTTTACATTTGTCTAAAAGCGGTGTAAATTGAATTCTGCTGTATGCTCCCGACAGTGACTACAAGTGTAAAGTGGCGTGTACAGAGTTGTACATACCACTCCTCTGGGGCCCAACCCTCCCTCATTGTTCCATCAAGGCTCAGGATGATGGCTCTGAGAGCGGGAGGAAAATAATCAATAACTCACATGGCATCCTGCATCCAGGAAGATTCTGCTGTAAATTAACTTGACAATGGGGATGAAAAAGGAGAGAGAGCTCCTCTGGATATCTGTTTGTCTGCTCTATTCCTCAGATGCGGCGAGGAAAGAAGCACCAAACGGGGAGCAATTGAATGCAAAGTGCTCGTTTTCTCGCCGACTTTTCTGCAAGCGCAGCCTACCCCCCGACCCCTTGAGGCGAGACCAGCAGAAACCCACGTCAGATCAGAAGGTGACATATCAAAAAACCGTGTCACAAAAAAAGGCAGTAATGGTTGCCAAAGATGTGGCAGCAGTTCTAGTTTTCTACTGGGCTCTTTCTATTGCTCCCCTGTCTATTGGGGTTGTATGGTATCAGAGGGAAACGCTCTCTCAGGCCTGCCATGTAGAAGCGGGATTTGATCTTGATGGCTTTGTGACAGTTTGGGATGAGGGATAGCGGTTAGTGCTGAAGAAGAGACTCGGAGCTGATCAATGGGACTTTCCAGACAGGCCTATGTGCAGAGAAGTTATGGGATGGTACCTCTGCGCTGCTCAACAGCTCCCCTTTCCACTTTCTCACTTGTTAATAACCACTCATCTCTTTTTCTTTTGTCTCCTAAAGCACAGAATGGCAACAACATACACATACTGTACAATGGAAACTGACCTGCCACGCACTGGTAGTGTTTTGTTCATGAAGTGATTAATTAGATAGAACAAGCAAATGTTACTGCTCTCGTGGAGGGTGAAGAATAAGGCGTCTTTTTCATATTAGAAAATGGGAAGAGATGCCATTTTAATCACATTATTAGGCTACATTAAAGGTATGTTTGGTAGTGTTGTTCCAGTAATTTTTTTGTTATATTTGTTGAATTTCTCATTACATCCCAGCAATAAATAAATCAAATGCTCTGACAAAAACAAGCAACACATCCAGTATCTGTGGATGTCGCAGGACAGTAATAAGCCTGTCTACGCACTTGTCTGCCTGCAGCAAAGAACGTATATGCTAAGAAGTCAGTCGTTCGTTCCATTGCAACATCAGCGCCCAGCAGCAAAGCTACGCTTCCACCATCTTAGACTGAAAGCCAGTAAAATATCATCCTAAAAAGTGTCGCACAAAAGTAAAACAAAATTGTTTGTATTCTATTGTCGTATTCTACTGTGTTGAACGTTGAATATTATAAATATAATAAGCGTTTTCAGTCCAAAATGGTCTTTGGCTGCACGCGTTCATTGCACGTCGCCGACGTCTTCCACAAGCTGCTAGCTTGACAGCTGTGAATACTAACAAAATCCAATGCACCTGAACGTGAAAAGTATAGTTGGTCAATTTCACTACCTATAAAGACCATTTTCATTCTGTGAGCTAACCAAACTCTTGGCCTACTCTTTGCGTGCTGGTGTCTTCGTCCTCGTAGCCTACTATTTACACGCAGTAGTTTCCATTCATTTTAATATTTGAAAAGACGCAATGGACTGCTGTCACCGAGCTTCCCAGGTAGTTGTCGAGTGAATTACTGGCAGGCAGCAGTTCGCCTAATCTTACAGCAAAAATATATATATATATCATAACCTTTTATACAATACATCATAATACATTGTACGTTTTTTAAAGTTATCACCTTCAAAGACTCACAGGATTCAGGGCTTCAGAGCAGATCGTCATTAAAGTCAGTGAAGCTAACGTTAGCTTAAGCAGGGAAAGCACAAAGCTGTCACTACAGGAGTCTTCAGTCCAATATTTCTGAGACATGACTTAGTGGACAACTATGCAGCTATTTCAATAAATGTGATTCCACTTTCTTTTTCAGGGTGACTATAAGCTACTGTAACTTAGTCCAGCTAGCTAGCTGGAAAAAGAGCATTTTGGCTAGCTCTAGCTTATTTTTTAATAATGTGAATAGTCCCTGTTAAATACATTTTTAGTTAGTAGTAATTAGTTAATAGGTAATATTAATGTTACTAAATGCTAAAATGTATGATTTCTTCCAGAAAATAAATTACAACTGATAAACTAGGACTACCTCAACAACAGGAAACTGCTTCCTTGTAGGTTGCAGACATTTTTTTTATCATTATTATTCACTATTACTATTCATTATTATTTTTGGCATTATGCTTGCTACACATTTATTTTGATTCATGCTATATATACGGAGAACGGAGCCTGCCAGATTAAAATTAATTAATTAATAAATTACTTGACAAATAAATAAATATGCCATGAAATGAACCAAAAATGGTATTAAGAATTAATGTAGGCATTACCTGATCAAATGTGATGTGACATAAATTTATATTTCTGTTTTAATTTGCTTATATATTTTTCCTCTCCTCCTCTATTTAATTTCCCCTTTTAGCTATTTATTATTGACTTAAGTTATTTTTCTTTTAAATTTTCTTAAATGTATGTATTTATTTTTGTTAATTTTAGATTTGTTTTTACATGTATTATTAAATTATTAAATTGTATCAAGCAATTTATTTATTTATTTGTTTTTGATTTTGGCGGGTTTCGTCCTCCATATGTAGGCTACCACCAGTACAGATCTGAAATGTGATTTATAAAAATGAACTGCACTATCGGTTAGAACTACTTTCGATGCTTTTTCAAAATACAAAAACAGCGCCAAGTGACATTTCTAAGTCCTTAGAGATGAGGTCGTGTTTAAGGTTCCTCCTACCTGTTCAAAGAGTCTAATCAAAGACTGCAGGCAGGGCCACAGATGAATGAATGAAGGCTCTTAGCTGCTGCGCCATGATGGCAGGTCCCAGAGGTGCGTGGTCGCCAAAAGAGGAAGCACGTTAAGGACCAAATGCCAGCAACTGAGTGAAATCAAAGAGGAAGACATACAGTGAGGCACCTTTTACCATTTAGAGGCAGCTGTAGAGGAAGTGCAGGTTTCATTATGGATGTAATGGAGAGCCGGCCAAGGTCAGAAAGCAATCATCATTCTGACACCTCGCCCAGCAGGCAGCGCTGCTCCTCAGGGCACCGCCAGCGCTGGAAGAGCTGTCTTACACATAACAACAACAGGCGATGGAGGCCAAAGGCAATGTCACAGGCCACCCCTCCATCGATAACACTGCAAAGGACCTGTAAGAGAGCTTTCTCATAGCAGAAAATAGGGCCTGTCAGCGTGCAAAAATTCTAGGGCGTCATGTCAGAGAGCCTAATCCAGCAAGTGATCCTGGGTGTGGACATGTGTTGACTTGACATGTGTCTAAACTGGCTGGAGAGGCACTGAGTCAAGAATAACCGCCTCTTTTATAGGAGCTAACCGAAGCTCAGCATATGGCAGGGCCCGTGGTGGCGTAAAGTAAAGACAGGAGGCAGAAGAGCACGAGGCTCGTCCCAGGCATGAGCTGCCATCCCTGTAGAGGAGCCCTGTAATTAGCAAGGCTAATGAAGAATGGGGCTGAGACTAATGTCCCCGCTGACCTCTGAGCCCTCTTGGCAGGGTGAGAGGGTGGACTTCAACAGAGCAGAACATGATACTATGCTATAGCCATTAACCCTGACCCAGCACTCCCCTTAGGCTTACATCTGGTGCAGGACTGGACCGGTACCAAATCTCAGTGGGCAGCAAGACTGAATACCTGGGTCCACGGGTAATGAATTGTCTGATAGGCCCTATTATCTCTCATCTACTCCAACTCACTAACAGTAAATTCAACCTTTAGAAGACAGTGTGTTATCACCAGGGTTGTGCTTCTCATACCACTGCCATTGACTTAAAAATGCAATTCAAAAACGCATCCTCAAGAGTCCTCGTTTTAAGTCTGCACACTGTGGATATTCCATCATTATAGAAACTGTTGTTGTCTGTTTTGCACAGCATGGTTCCTCACACTGTGATTACATAGCGGAGGAAGACACCTGTCACATGGAGCCGTTACTAGCTGTTACTATCTGTCAAGGCTTCCTACAGATTGGATGCCGCTCATATGAATGCATAGCAAAAAAATGACAAACCTAATCTTGAAGTGTGTGATTTTATGCGCGCCCAAATCCCAATTTCAGAAACAAAATGTTACAGCCTAAGGACGCAAAGGAATTACAGACTCTGGAAACTGATTCAGAATTGGTATTCGGAGTTACATGGTGAATAATTTTCATTGTTTTTGGGTGAAGCTGTTTTGTTGCTGCGAGGCGCTGGAGATGAGAGACAGGGAGTCTAAAATGCCCAAGGAAAGGATTGTCCTGCAGTATATATCAGCATTAAATTAGTTGTGTTGACACATTTGAACGCTAACAGAGCAACGTGACTGTCACCAGTCACCATTATAAACAGCAGCCCCACTGATGTGTGTCAAGCTTTACATGTGAAAGAAGAAAAATACACATCAAACAATGCAAAATAATGGACATCCCAGTGGAAAGTAGCATATAGAGCACAGATGGCCATTATCACAATTCAACTAACGGTCTGTCAAAAAATGTTAATTTATATTTCGATTATAAATAACTACTGTTCTTATGTTTTTGTATTGTAGCAGTCGTATATGCAGTGTTTGGTTAGCATACCCGATGACAGGACTTCTTTTACCACGCTACTGGTCACTTTGGTCTAGACTGAAATAACTCAACACAGTACTGCAAATATTGCCATGACAGTTTATACAGATATATTTGGTAAGGATGAAACCTAATGCTTTTAGTAAACCGCTGACTTTGATTTATGACTAAATACCCAAAAACTAAAGACATTGCCATCAGCCTCAGCTGAACTTTGTGTTTATTGCTATTTGGCACATGTTAGCATGCTAATCTGCTAAATGAAGATGGTGAACTTCGGCTTACAAAACGTATTGCTCTGTAATTCATATATATCCCACAAAATCAATTTTTGTGTAATCCACATAATCATGGAGCCCGTAAATATAAAGAACGACAAACGTCGCGTAGGAAGGAGGTCTGGGTGAATGAGTCGGCCACAAAATGCCGGATTTCCTTCCAGGACACTGGTGTTCGTACCAAAGCAAACCAGACGTCAACATTGATTTATTTGTCACGTAAATTCCATACTTGCGAAGTTATTTTAACTTAAACCACAATCTTTTCCTAAACCTAAACTAAGCAGTTTTGTTACCTAAACGTAACCAAGTTGTTTCCTGTGTAGATGGAAGTTTATTTTGAAAAGACTATGCAGGTAATGAGCAGAAATTCACACGTTGCTGGGCATTCGTAGGAAAATGCACGAAAACTGAGGAATAACTTTTCGAAAAATATCATATGCTTTTTCATTGTGAGCATGTTAGCATGCTGATGTTAGCATTTTGCCCAAAGCACAGCGCTGGGCCTTAGAACAGCCTCACAGAGCTCCTAGCATGGCAGCACTCTCTTCGTTTTTATCACCTAACACAAAATAGCAAAAATACAAATTGCATTTATTGTTATTGTAATACTAATACAATAGACTGTCTTTATTCTAGAAGGCTCTGGTATAAATTAAGTGTTGACCAAGATAAAATGTGATAAAAGCATTATTTTCTAGGGACATCTTACTACGATCTTGATGAAATAGCTGAAGCTGTTCTACATACATCACATCTATGTGAGGCCTGCAGGCTCTTCTACACAGTGGTATTATGTGAAAGAAAAAATATTGGCAGAAATTAAAACAGAACTACACACTGTGTTGTATGTGGGGGTAAAAGAATAAAAACACACCAGCTTTGTATGTGTCTGTTTGATTAGACCAAGTTGAGGAAGAGGACAGATAAATATTGTATAAATGAATTTATTGTGTAATGTGAGCAATCAAATTAATTAAGGGGTCCACAGCTGTTGGAGGCGAATAAGGCCATGAATTTTTCAGTGCTACCAGTTCTCCCTAAGATTTTACAATAAATATTTCTGGAGGTCTTGGATGAATTTTTCATGGCTGAGTGGGGGAGATGAAAGGCAGACGAGGGATCCAGGGGACGGGAGCTCTCTGCTGCTGACACACCACAGAGAGGTGCATCGGCTCCAATCTTTATCAATGAAACCCAACCGGCACTATTGCTTTAATTACCCTGCTTTGTCAAGCGTTCCACTATCAATAAAGAAAGGCTGGGCCGTGTGGTCGGCTAAAGGAGGAGGAGGAAGAGGAGGAGGAGGCGGAGGAGGAGTGGGGGCGATGATATCATGAGTCCACTTGTTTTCATGCCCTCCCACTTTAAGAGAGGAAATGATGTAACCATGATTGAACGTGGTCTAGACCACCTCGCCATGCCACTGCAATACAACTGCAACCTGCGTTTTGTGTGGGAGTTCAGAGAGAACGGTTAGATCAATCTGAACGTGATGGTGTCAAATACAGCAGTTCTACCTTTAATTCAAGGCTGTATCATTTATTTATCTATGATATCCTTGTAGGATCAATAAAGCATCAAACTGCTATATACCATTGTATGCAACATACCATGAAATGGTGATAAATATCGGTGATTTGCATGCTATTGTGGAAGCATGAGGCATAGACTGGATGAATAAATAAGACACAACTTGTATGTTTCCCCTGATTTGGTATTCAGGGAGGATCCTGAGGTAACTAATTCAGGAGAGACATCTGTTGGGTGGGCAATGCATCAGCAATACTCCACCTGGAGTGGCATCCATAAACAGCATCCCTTCTATTCACCCTGTGCTTAAGTACAGGGATCAGAGAGCGGAGGTGGTGGTGGTGGAGGGTCTGTGTATTTATGTAGAGGATGTGGTAGGTTTAGCAGCATTTGTGCCAGGTTCTGTAGAACAACTAAGATGTTGAACATCTGTATATGAAAGTGATGGAGGGGCCTTGTTAGGAGAGGTCAGGTGTGACATGCAGATATTATCATAGACTGTGTAGCCAAAATATACCTTGTAAACAACAACATTCGCTGCATTTACATGGACACAGATAATCAGAATAAAGGCCCAATCAGATTAAAAATGCTTCATGTAAACACGTCAATCAGAAGATTGTGATCCGATGCGGCCCGATCGGAAAGAAATTTCATTCCGAATGAGAGAGGTGGTTTATGCCGATCGTTGCTCCGATCGGCGTTCATGTACACACCCATTCGGACCATGTCTTCGTGGTTGGGGTAAAATTATCTCCACTACGTCAGCGTGACACATGACAGACAACGCGGCGTTTTTTTACAACACAGGCGGAAGTACAGCTTCTTCTTCTTCTATAATTTCCAGAAAATTAGACAACTCTGCCCAAAGGATTTATTCTGATTAAACGCTCTGTGCATGTAACGCATGTCATGATCGGATCATTTTATTCAGTGTCCATGTAAACAGTGGATTTGAAATTCCCGATCAACCGAGGTTCAGATCGGATTGGAGAAATTTGGCGCATGTAAACGTGACAGTTGATGCGTCGTCACCCATAGACTATATATAAGAACTGACGACACCCATTGGTTTGTTTGAAGCCTTGAGTTTGACATCTTGGCCGTCGCCATCTTGGTTTTTTTCACCATGTTGTTTTTTTTTTTTTTAACCAGACGTGATGCGAGAGGGTGGAGCTAAGTACAACCTAACACCGAATAAGACATTTTAGGCAACCAAAATGTTATGTATGTTGTATGTTGTATCATGTAATGTTGTAGCATGTAGGCCTGGTTGTCTTTCAGATAATCTGAGTATTATAAATTCAGTATATCTCCTTTTAGCTCTGTTTTGGTTTCCTCAACTCCTGAGTGAAAGATCCAGCCCTTTAACTGCTAAATGCTCCTCTATGTTCACCAGCTGATTGATAACTGTGTCTGTTTGGTGTTTGGTTCTGGTCCAGGTTTTGTACATTGGGTTTATCTGAGCTTTTTCACTGAAAACATCTGCATGCTCTGTCTGGAAACAAGGTTGATGACAGTGAGAGTGAACTAAAGCAGTAACGTTTGGTGGAGGCTATTTCCTGTTTCAGCTTGACAGTGCCGCTCTGTGTGCTCTACACCAGGCCCATACAGTAGTTTGGTATGGAGGAACAGTCGTGGAAAGTAACTGAGTATATTTACCGTACTTAAGTACAGTTTTGAGGTACTTGTACTTTACTTGAGTGTACAAACTTTCTGCTGCTTTCTACTTCTACTCTACTACATCTCAGAGGAAAATCTTGTACATTTTACTCCACTACATTTACCTGACAGCTGTAATCATTAGTTATTTTTATTAGATTAACATTTTACATTTAAAAGAATGTATTTGCCACTTATAGATAAACAAGATATGATGCAGTAGTATACTAAAGATCTGCCTAGTAGTACAGAAAGTACATGAAATTACAACATTGAAATACTCTTGCATGTATTTGTTAGTGATAAAATGGAATAATATAATATCCTATACAATAAAACACAGTTGAAGGGAGCCTTTATGCATAATGAATGGGCTACTTTTACTTTTGGTACTTACATAAGTACATTTTGCTAATGATACTTCTGTACTTTTACTTAAGTAACATTTTGAGTAGTATTTCATCCACCTCTGTGGAGGTATCAGAATCCATAGGAGCTACATCTGTATTAAATGATTCCACACCGTCACCACCACCATTTTTTTAATATATAATCACAATCTTCCCTGAACCATAACCAAGTGTTTTAGTTGCCTCACCTTGATTTTAAAAGTAGCTAATCCTGCAGCTTCCTGTCTCCAAAGAGGGTGGAGCTGTTCAAGCAGACCCACGGTTCATGCTCTACGGTACAACGTTAACATGGTAATCTGTGTTCTACTAGCCGTGTTGTTTTGAAATCTATTAATAGAAAGCGAAGCAGGCTTATAGCCATCAGCTCCACTCAGCACTTAGGAGGACTGATTGTTTCATTCTGTTATATTCTCACCAATCAATGCGTTCACTTCAAAGCGATGGGAAACGCTTGCATCCAAAGTAGATTGATCACTTCTAATACAAGTCATTAACATACAAGTTGTTAACAAGTGAGGCCTCTGTACTGTATCTAGGAATCAAGAGAGTCATCGATAAAGCCAATTTGAGACTTTTAACGTCTTAAAACCTTGAGTACACACTCCTCCACTCCGGAACGGCATCAACCACTGGTAAAGCGTTTTCTTCCTCTGTGTTTTTCTGTCTCTGTCCTTCGCTTCACTCACTCAACCTCAGCCACTTAGCTGGAAGCCTGTACTACGGCATGAGACCACTGGTATAGTACTTTACTGATTATAAATTTATAAGCCAAACGGAGGGGAAAGTATTAAACAACCTTGTGAATAGCCGAGGTTCGCGTATCCTTTTCATCAACAAAAATAACTCTTCAAAGGCAGTAAAAGCATGCTTAGAGAATAAAAGGCCATTTTATCAGACGAGACCGATGTTGGGAGGGGTGAAAACAGAAACAATCCAACCTCTGATAGCCCACAACTCCCCTTCCCTCCCGACCATCCCCAACCTCTGGCCACACCACTACCAACGCAGCACACATCCCACCCCGTAAAAACAGCTAAATCATGGCTTTGAAAAACATACAGTGTCTTTAATAATTCAAGCGTTGGTGGTTTGAATAGCCTCTTTAGCGCAGAAATATATAGTCTTCTGATATAAGATCCGTCCCTCAGGGGCTACCTCAACACCTCACTGCAGCGTGGCCTTTCTTAACACTGCAGGATGGGCTGCTGCTTAACATGCAACTACCTGCCTGATTATATAAAGAACTAGTATCTGCGTCTATATGTGTGTATGTGTGTATGTGTGTGTGTGTGTGTGTGTGTGTGTGTGTGTGATACACACAAACACACATCTATACATATATATACATATATATACATATATGTATACACATCTATACATCTACACATATTTATATACAAACAATGCATGTGGTTATATACAGTATATACTGTATGTGTTTAGAAATGTATGTATGAAGTATATGTACGTATACATATATACAGTATGTGTATATATATTTTAAAGTTAACCCCCACCCTGATAATAATGCGTTAACGTAAATTAATTTTAACATCACTATTCTCTTTAACTCATTAGTACAGTTTGTGATTTTAAGGTTGTAGCGGGGTCAGTTTCAAAGCTTCTGGTATCATATGAAACTAGAAATCCTAAAGGCTCCATTGGTTCCTCCACCCTCTAATCATGTTAGACTAGCTTGTCATGAAGGAGGCTAAATAATGCTATGAAATTTTCAAAGGGCTCTCTAGACCTCTGACCTCATGATATGTGATTGAAAACGGTTCTATGGGCACCCACGACCATGGACAATCATGGACAGCCTTAATATATATATATGTATATATGTGTATGTTATATATTATTACACTATAGCTGCTACAAGAGATGCTGCCAAGTGCAATTTCATTGTATTCTATATATAATGACAATAAAGCTTCTTAAATCTTATATACTATTTCTGTATGTATACTGTATGTATAATATATACATGAATAAATATATATATATGTAAACATATATATACTGAACATATACACTGTAAGTGTGTGTGTATATACAGTATGTATATGTGTGCATATACAGTATATGATACACACACACACATGCAGTATATACATACAGTATATGTACAGTGTGGATGTATAGCTGAAAAAAGAAAAGCACCCAGAACTTGTATAACACCCTGTAAATCCACGAATCAAGTGCAAAGTTTTGCAGTAAAGCAATTATTGCAGTTGACGAGTATCTTTACTGGGGTTGTGGACTAACACAGGATTGTAAATATTTAACTATCTTTGCACCCAATGCACATTCATATTTCATCAGGTTTCTCGCAGTTTATTCTCAAAGCAAAGCGTCGGACTGCATAATTATTTCAGTTTAGCATTTTTTTTTTTCCAACCTATTACTTTCATAAATACAGGAATTTGAGTTATAGCTCCTCAGAGGGCTAATTTAAGAAAAGCATGCATTAATTAACACAACCTAGATGGAGAGGAAGAAATCCCTAAGTAAGTAAGCTGTTGGCAGATATCAAGGATGATCTTCGCCTTCAAAGGAAATGGGGATGGATTTGAGAGGATGCGGCGGTTTAATCAATACTGTTGACTCCCGAGGTTGGCAGGTGCGGTTGGCGCGCACCTCTCAGTAGAAGCATTTCCATCATTCAGGAAGAAAGCCTCGACGCGGCCAAACTGGAAATCCACTCCCAACTTTCCAAGGCCCTCGCTTGTCAAAGTGTTTAATCGTAGTTAATTTCCGATTTCTGCTATAAAAGTATATTAAATATTCATCCGGGCATTTCTTTGTCTTTACTTCAACCACTTCAGCGTGCGGCGCTGTACAGTATGCGACTTCACTCATTTTGTTGTACGCTTCCATTTGTGTGCGTGTCCATTCTCACATCTGATGTGTGGAATAATGAAATAAATATCGAACTCTTAAATATTTTAGTGCATTCTAGGAGTAAAGTGGAAGTGTTTTTCTGACAGACCTTGCCCCCCTCCAAACCCCCGCCCACCGCCCTCCACCACCCCTCTGTCTCTCTTCACAAATGCATTGTGTGCGCTGGCCGGCCCAATCCATCACTCTGCGTCTGGCGGGAGAAAAAGCACTTTCCCAGGGTGGGTGTTTTTTAGTTCTGCCAGCGCTGCTGTTTCAGCGGGCACCCATGAGACCTCGCTGATGGACACTCTGGTCATCACTGGCAGGGAGCTTTGGGACTCTCCTCAACCTCCCTCCCACCCCCCCACCTCCTATCTCCACCTCAGCCTGTTCCACTCACCTCGTGTTTTCACCAGCACCTTCCTTTGTCCCAGCAGTGTTGTGCACTCCTTTTTGACAATGATGACTACCTGAATCCTCCCGTGCAAAGTGGCTCGGCCTTCGGAGACCAGCCGCAGTCCGTTCGAGGTCTTCGGCCTCTGCAGCGCGTTTGAAGACATGAACATAGGAGGAAATAATCAGATTATTATTGTTTTGATATGTTTGAGTCTAGTGGAAGATTACATTCTGAAGGGACTCTCAGCAGAGACAGTATTTTTTACAATGGCGGCCATTTTTTTTTTCTCATCACAGCGAGGCAAAGAGGTTTTCGTGCATGTATGTGCTGGGAACAATTATGTAGGAATAAATCTATTCAAATTGAAGTCTGCTCCAGTTTTACTCCGACAAACTGAGATTTGATTTCCAAAATGCTCGCTCGTCTCTTCTACACAAAGAAGCCAGCGGGGAGAGGGTGCAATCGCTGGAGAGAAGTGGGCTGGAAGGCAAATCTAGGTGATGCGTATGTTCTTAGAGTGCCCCTGGGTCTTCCATGGGTAGGTAGGATCTGACAAAAGAGATCTGTACAACAAAAAAATCCTCCACTCTGCTTGAGCATGGGATATTAAGCCCAGATAAAGATTCTCTCTTAAACATACTCCCTTCTCTCTTTTCATCCCTCTTTTCTTCCCCTCCCTCTGCAGTGGCAGAAGAAATTACCCATTGTACCATTAGATAAACCCAAACAGCCCTCTCCGTAAGACCTCCAGTTCCTCATGCAGTCCCAGCTTGGCGTCCCTCGGGTGTTTGTTCAAAAGGAAAACTCCGCGGTGCCTCCGGGGGATGTTTAACTCATTGCAATGGCAAGTATTTAGAGAAAACTCAACAAGTTTGAGGCTGTCAAAGCTGGAATCCAACTGTCAGGCAGAATTATGTCTCCGAGGCGTCTGATGTGAGGTAATGACCAATTGCATCATTTTGACAAACCCACCATCGATGAGAACTAGGGCAGGCGGCGATTGCTTTTGCACGAGTGTTTCATTTGAATTCGAAACACCGCTGCTAAGTGCATTAAATGATGCTGATTAACTAAGATTATAGCTGCAGCAGGGATGCGATTTCTGTTTTGATACGGAGCATAAATTGAGGCAGAGCAAACAGTTTTTTTTTTTTTTTTTTTGGAGTGGCTGATGAATAATTGAACATCAGCAGAGGGTACATCAATAAAGTGGTAATGAAGCATATTTGTGTGAAATTTCTAATTCTCAAACTCTGTCACTCTTCTAGCAGTCTATAACATCTGGTGGTGTGATGAGGCTTACTGTATGTTAATTTGATTCCTATTAAATGGCACCTTTTCAAAACAAAATTCAAATAGTAATTCAAAACAAAAAAGGGAATAATACCAGCACCATTCATGCTACAAGTGCAACTGCTGCTACAGCAAATTATTATTATTATTATTAGTAGTAGTAGTAGTAGTATTTGTAATTTATTTGTATTATTATTATTGTTATTACTTGTTCACTCCATTATATTTAGCATTATTATTGTCTTTACCTGTTTTTTGTCACAGAGCTATTTCATCCAGTTTATGGTTAGTATAAATTAAAAAATGCACTAAACATTAAATAGACAAAGCCCATCACATCCTCTGTGCTGATGATGATTTGAACAGCCCTCTTTCCAAAACTGAGGCGTTGGTGCCCTCTATCTTTGAGTCAAGGTGGCAAGAAAAACATTATCGATTTAAAGCAAACTGATCTTGGTGATTTCATTCATTTGGTGTGATCGTATATGACGTATAGCCATAAATGTATGCCTGGTAGAAAAGGTTATTCTGCCAGCAGAGATTTATGTGTAACCTAATGCTGATATTTTAAGTGATGCTGAATAATTCAGTTTGAATTTTTTTTTTTTTTTTTTTTTTTTTTTACAAATGCAATGCCTCACTTTGATTTTTTATTTACAACCGTGTCGACACAGGTCACTTTCTTTGGAGTAAAACTGTTCTTTTGTTCTGCCTTTTCCTAACACAGTTGTGGCATGTTGTGTCCACCTGGAGTACTGTTGACCTTCTGCGAGGCAGCTACCTGGTTAAAGAAGTCCATTTTCAAGGCTGTTCTTGCTCAAATCAAAACTCCATTATAGATTTTACCTCCAGGGGAACCCAGGGCTCACAAGGTCCTTGGCAATTTTACCTGAGGAAGAAGCTAAAAGGATTTGAATCTCCAAGGATGGGTGAAGAGAGGGAGGGTGTGAGGACCAGAGAGAGGGTGGGATGCTGCACCCCAGGACCCTAGCCCCTAATCTTTCTCTGCCAAGCAGGGAGCAAAGCAGAGCAAAAAAAAAAATGGAGATTCGGGGATGGTTCAGTGGCACTGAACCCTAAACATCAGGGCCTGCAGAAGTGGTGGAGGAGGCAGACAAACCCTGGAAAACAAGGGGTTGGAAAAGGAGAGCCGTGAGATTGTTGTGGAGGGATTGCCAGGGGAGCTAGTTTCCCAGAAACGAGAGCTTCCAATACATTTAACATATACGAAAGAACAACAGCACACTCTCTCTCTCTCTCCTCACACCATCCTTAACTATTTGTACTAACAAGACAGATGGAGGCCAAAGATACAGACAGATCACATCAGGACATCTGTCACTTCATGGCAACAGCCTCCTTAATAAGTGACAAGGCTTCCTCACCCGTGGGCACGGATGGGGGAGGGCAGGGTGAGTGTCTCGGAGCGGTGGCTGTGCAAAGCAGCCGTCAAAGTCATGCGGTGCCCTTTTTTTTTTTTTTTAAACAACTTGTCCCAATTACAGCCTATCACATGCGATCTGTGCCCTTGATTATCATCCTGGCCAGCCGACATCAAAGCTGCCGTCTACGGGCGCTGACACGAGGCTGTGCAGTAATTAGTGGACTGAGGAGAGTTTCATCACCAAATGTTTTCAAAATACTCAACGTCTTCATTTGCAAGAGGGGAGGGGTGGTTCATGTCGGGAGAGAATGATGCCCTACAGAAATAATTAAAACATAATTACAGCTCATCAGCTGTGCAAGTGCTCGCAAAGTGCTGTCGCTGAAGATCTGCCGCTCTCCTCGGGGCGTCAGCGGAGTAGCAGGCCGCAGATCCGAAATTCACTGCACAGCCTTGCTCACGCCAAATAAATGCTTATGTCTCATTACCAGAAATACCAGGAGGAAAATATATTGGCCACAGCAGATTCAAATTCAAATGAATTTCTCTTGCTGTTAAATTGGTACTTACGAGCTGCTTATTATCCTTGATAAACACCCGCATTTGTTGAAAATATGTTGTCTGCCAAGGACAAACCAGGCAGCGCTCATCAAACCAGAATGCACAGCAGGTCATTAAAGCAATAACTTGTCTCCCCGGCTGATGTGTCAAACTATAACATGGAGACGCACAGATTGAGGAGCCAGTCAACCTTTTAAATTGACATCATGTTAGCTCTGTCCCCCAGGTCGCAGTGCGGGCCGACGGCCATCGCTTCCATGATGACCACTTCGTACAAATATGGCCGCCAGTGCAGCCCTGTAAGGCGAGAGTGCACGCTAAGTGTTTGTGACGAGTGCTAAGGCCATCGCCTGATTCCAAGGAAGTAATGAAGGCTGGACTGTAGGCGGTGTGTTTTCTTCATTCACCTGATGGCAAACTCCTAACAACCCGCGGTGTCAGGCCGGCTTAAAGTCACACGTCCTCTCTCTGCTGCGCATCCAGAGTTATCACAGCGTGTTTATTCCTCCCAGACCAAAGCTGGGGAGCCAAATGGCACAATCGTCACAATCAAGTCTGGTTTGATGATGTGTGGCCTGTATGTAACACAGAAAAACATGTGTGCCAGACAGAACATAGGCTAAAAGCATGCTAGGCTAAAATAGTGTGCCCACTAGTGGCGAAATACACGCACTTGGGCTGTCAACTGATTAAAATACTTCATCATGATTAACATCATGATTTTTTTATCTGTTCAAAATGTACCTTAAAGGGAGATTAGTCATTAATTTAATACTCTTATCAACTTGGGAGTGGACAAATATGCTGCTTTTTGCAAATGTATGTATATACTGTATTTACGACGCTATGTTTTCACCGCCGTTGGTTTGTCTGTCTGTTAGCAGGATTACTCTAAAAGGTCGCGATGGATTTGAATGAAATTTTTTGGAGGGGTTGGGTGTGGCACAATGAACAGTTGTTTTACATTTTGGTGGCAATCTGGATTCAGGAATGTTTTATAGGATTCTGATCAGCCATAACATTAAGACCACTGGGTATAACACGTGGGACTGCGTGGTGGTTCGGTGGTTTGCACTTTTGCCTTACAACAAGAAGGTTGCAGGTTCGAATCCGGCTTGGAGTTTGCATGTTCTCCCCGTGTTAGCATGGGTTTTCTCCAGGTTCTCTGGCTTCCTCCCACAGTCCAAAGACATGCAGGTTAGTTGATGACTCTAAATGTCCCATAGGTGTGAATGTGAGTGTGAATGGTTGTCTGTCTCTATGTGCCCTGCGATGGACCGGCGACCTGTCCAGGGTGAACCCCGCCTTCACCCAGTGCCAGCTCCCCTGCGACCCCTGGGGGGCGGCAGTAGCTCAGTCTGTAGGGAGTTGGCTTGGGAACCGGAGGGTCACTGGTTCAAGTCCCGACATGGACCAAAAACTGAGTGTGAACTGGTAGCTGGAGAGGTGCCAGTTTACCTCTTGGGCACTGCCGAGGTGCCCCTGAGCAAGGCACCAAACCCCCAACTGCTCGGGGCGCTTGTCAGGAGCAGCCCCATCACTCTGACATCTCTCCATTAATGCATGTGTGTGTGTGTGTTTGTGTGCATGTACCATGTATAAGTTAAACAGAGTGTAAATTGAATTTCCCCACTGTGGGACTAATAAAGGTAGATCTTCTTCTTCTTCTTCTTCTAAGAGGATAAGCGGTTGAAGATGGATGGATGGATATATGATGGATATAACACAGGCAGTGTAACCGTGGTGATTGTTGGAAAGACTCAGACAGTTTAGGTGAGTTTTATTAAGTGTTTTACGATGCTGTGCTACGTACAGCTGATCTCAACATAAAAATATACGTGGATGATGAAGCAAGCTGAACGGAAAGGGGGGCACTCGAGCACTTGGCAGAGGTCTGTGCTCTCTGAGTGCTCTAGTTATAGCTGGAAATCAATCAACAGCACAAAACAATGACAATTGTCCAGAAACCCTCACAGGTTCTGCATTTAGCATAAAAATATGCTCCAATCATAACATGGCAAACTGCAGCCCAACAGAGAACAACAGCTGTCAGCGTGTCAGAGTGCTGACTTGACTATGACTTGATCCAGACTGACTGTGATTATCATAAAGTGTCTGTAAAGGGGAGACTGGTGGGTACCCAGAGAATCCATTTACATTCACACATCTGGCTGTCAGAGGTCAAGGGACAGTTTTATCTGGCCAAATATTAGCGTAAGTTTGAAGCGTTATTTAACCTACTTCATGACAAACTCATTACAACCTAAAAATCACATGTTGCATTAATGTGCTAAAGAAATTAGTGGCATTAAAATGAATGTGCATAATTATTGCTTTAACTTTGACAGCCCTAACATGCACACATCAGAATACTGATAATACTGTATTTAAAAGGAAAATACATTTAAATGGAGGCTGGTGTGTGCTGTTGGAAGCAATATGTAAATACTTAATAAAGACTTTATAACACACTACAGTATAATGTAGTTGTGAACAGATATAAGAGCATGTTTAAACTTAGATTAAATTGTTATATACTGTAAATGCTTATCAGTGGCGTTGTCTGCAATTATTGCTCTGCTTATGAAACAGCCGTAACTGGTACAGCGAATGAAACACCAGTGTAGCGTATAAATCATTCACAAACTGCTCTTTAAATGTGTTCAGAATGTGTTTTAAAAAATCTAATTACAACAATGTTATGTTATCAAGCATTCAATGATGCTTCATAAAAGGAGTTGTTGACAAATATATTAATAAATGCTTAAAAAGTCCATATATCTGCTTGCAACTACATTATAGTTTGTTATGATGTACTTACTGATTATATACTGCTTATAAATGCTAAAATGTTTTGGTCTGACTTTTTCAGTGGTTAATTGTAACTGATTAATACATTTTGGTAAAGTAATACTAGTTTTGCATGAATTTCATTACTCTTAGATTAGATTATATCTAGCCACTGTGTTCTGTTAACTATAGATTGTAATGTGATATAGCACTTTATGATTTTTATTTTTGGCAAATTCTCAATATAGGCCATATTCAAGTCAAGTAAATTGATATCAAATTATGTAAATGGTTATTTTAGCACTGAATAAGTCTTTTTTAATGCACATAGTGATTGCAAAAAAACATAAATTCACCTAATTCATCTCACTTATAGTCAAATAATGACTATAATAATAATAATAATAATAAAGAGAAATGTTAAGGGTTAATTAATTACTAGAAATTACCTGGATTATTGTCTGATAAGCTGCTAAAAATCATTTACCCCACATCCCAAACAATGTGTACACTTCAGTGCTGCTCAACATGCTTCACAGCAGCAGCAGAAATGATCGTTGTAATGTAGTAAGTATTTACTGCCACCAGAGGGCAACACAATCCCAGAAGTGTGTTCAGTTTTCTATGAAGGGGCTCTACAGTCAGCCACAGCTCTCATAATGATATCAAGTCCAGAACCTCTCCCTCCAGCTTTAAGTCAGCTTCACCTACTTTACTTGTTATGGAAATTAGTGGAATAAAGAGCGAGAAATTGAAGGAAAAATTTGAAAAGTTGACCGACTCTCATTCAGTCAGTGGAGACCCTTCGGTCATATAGGTCTTGTGTGTAGCTTATGGACAGTGCACAGCCTGTTATTACCGTATGTATGTCATCATCCATAAAAGAAATGGCAGCAGACAATAGTGAACCAAGATGAGCTTCTTTTCCTTATTTATGACACAGTCAATAGTAATCTTGTGTGGGCTGTGACGTGTGGATGTTCATGGTTCAGGTCAAGCTCACATATTTGGATGTTGTAAATTTACGTATAGCCACCTCGCTTTTGCCAGAAAGGGCAGCCATAGTGTAACATGCTCCTCCCCCTTCTGATCATGCTGATCCTGATGTCTTATTCCTGTCTGTGTTTCCTCTCCAGGTGTGGCTGCTCAGGTGATTAAGAAGCAATAAAGAGGGGAGGAGATGTGTGCTCACTCTCTTTTTCACTCTGGCCTGGTGGCAGCAGCAGCAGTAGTTTGTTGTGTTATGGGTCTTTATCTTTTCTGGTGAGTCTGGTGGTCTAGTTTTCGCGGTTTGTTTCTGTTTGTTAGGGTTTAGTTGGGGAATATGTTGCGTCGGGGTAGAGGGAAGCACCCAGCTCCGCCGGCCCTATAAGGGCTGGGCTGAGGCAGCTTCCCCTCTTTTTCTTTTTTTGCCAGCTCACCAGGTTGGTTAGTATTGGGATCATTTTTGAGTGATAGTTTGCTTGTTTTATTTGATTTGGGTTTTTTCTGTGATAACTTTGGTCACGTTCCACTTGGTCTCGTTGAAAATAAAAACTTCTCTTTTCTGCAGACTCTTGAGTCTTGTGATTATGTTCATCATTAACGAGCATTTCCCGGGGTCGTAACACGTAACCCGAGATCTGTCCCCAGTAGGCTATCTGAGCCTTGTTAGCTTTGTTAGTTAAGTATAACTAAACTAAAAACCTAAACTTAAACTTAAGGAATCCATTAGTGCCAATCATGACGTACTAGCTTTGCAAAGGCGGTTACGTAATGCTCCAAAGTTTTGGTGAGTAAAAACTGTCATGGCCATTTTCAAAGGGGTCTCTTGACCTCTGACCTCCAGATATGTGAATGTAAATGGGTTCTCTGGGTCCCCACCAGTCTCCCCTTTACAGACATGCCCACTTTATGATAATCACACTAAGTTCTGGGCAAGTTATAGTCAAATCAGGACACACATCTAATGTTTGTTCTGGTTTTATGCTGACTGCAGTATCTCTGAGGGTTTCTGGACAATATTTGTCTTTGTTTTGTGTTGTTAACTGATTTCTAGTAATAAATATATACATACTTTTGTATTATACATATTTTCCCCTCCCATGTTGATAAGAGTGTTGAATACTTGACAAATCTTCATTTAAGTTACGTTTCCAAATGAATGATTAATTTGTGATTAATCATGATGAATTTTGATCAACTGTCAGCCCGAACAGAAACTGAGAGAAATACATCTGGCTTATCTTCCACATTATTACTGTCCAATCACTGAAAGACAAAAACACATTTCTATGAATGTAGTGTGAATAAAATATTGGTCAGGAATGTTTATAAACCCCATTATTAACCTGGTTTCCTTGTTGTGATGTGGTCCTGATGGCAATATGCAATTCGCATATGCTAAATGAGTCAAAGTATATTAGTACACAGTTGCTTAACAATGAATAAAAGAATTTAACAATTAATATAATGGGGTTTTGAAGGATGTATTTCAGGCATCAAAATTCAACTATACAATTATATAAAATAATAATAATAATAAAACAAAATATGTTGCAAAAATAGCTTTGCAGGGAAATTTTGGCTTCATTTCTAGCTTTGAATAACAGTAATAATAAGAGTATAATAAGTCATTCTTTTATTCATGTAGCACATTTTAAAACCAGGTGTACAAAGTGCTGCGCAGAGAAAGGAAAAGATAGAAAAAAAAAAAACCAATGAGATCATAAACACATACAAGGAGCACACAAAATGCAGGATACATACACTGTTTACAAGAATGAGGCGTAATAAAACATGCGCAGAAGTACCACGAATGAAAACGTCACTGTGGTTTGGCTGGACTGTACACAAGAAAGGAAACAATCTCCTGCCTACCCCTTAGAAAGGACGTCAAGTGTGTCAAAAATAATGGCATGATTCAAGAGTTTTTCAAGAAGTAGAGAAACGGATCAGATTGGAACCGCTGACACTGTGGTGGGTAAAATATATATATATATATATATATATATATATATATATATATATATATATATATATATTCAAATTGAAATACATGAGGTTAATAATACTAGGTCGTACCTACATAGTTACCATTGTGGCCTGTACTATAGTGGTAAAGAGTAAAAGGGTCAGTCTTGACCAGCAGTGGTAGCAGCAAATAACTGCAAAACACATTTACTCACTTAGTAGCCATCCAGATAGTTTTAGTTTTATTAGTTTTCTACCATCCCAATAACAATTGAGAGGAATGGCATCTTATGTATGGTGCTTAAAATTTCAACAGCAATGTCTCCTTGAAGCAACATCCCAGTCACTCTGGATAATCAACACACTTGCTGTAAACAGGTTTCACTATGTAGGTGTAATAAAAACTGCAAGGTCTTATCCTGAGTAATCGAGACACTCTAACTGGAAAGAAACGTTGCTGTTGAATTTTTTCAGATGTAATGTTTCATTGCTGTGAGCACCAAACTCTTCTTCTATCCTTTTTATGTGAGTCCAGACACCATAACAGGAAAGTGAGATGGGGGTTTCTTTTGTAATTTGAGTGAACCGTCCCTTGAAAGGAACAGTGTGTACCGTTTAGGAGGATCTATTGACAGTAAAGGAATATATTAATATGTATGTTTTCTTTAGTGTATAATCACCTTAAAATAAACTTTCCATTACCTTAGAATGAGACATTTCTCTGTATGCCCAGAACAGACAAACTAAACACTGGTTCTAGATAGGGCCATTCGCATTTTCAAATTTTAGCTTCGGCCACCATAGTTTTCGTACAGGCTTGGCACATGGGAGAAGTTCCAGTTGGTTGCAATCTGCAACCTCACCGCTAGATGCTGGCTAATCTGACACACTGCACCTTTAAGTTGAGGTCAATCAAGTGTAGGCCTATCGAATTAATGTGAGAATAATAAAATGAATTCACAAAGAGAAAAAGGGGATTGTTTCAAAATGGTACAAATCCACTGCAGATGTTTTTGCATACAAAAGGTAAAAAAAATAGTGAGTGATTAACTGCTACTATGCACCTACATTAACTTAAAACAAAAAAAAAATAAAAAATATATATAGACATGATCATGTCTTGCGTTCGTCTAACATGTCTCCAGTGATACTGACCTTGTCTGTGCTGTGGTATGTTCATTTTATAAGCGATCAATACTGCACCCTGAACTACTGTTTCTAATGTTTGTTTTTGTTCGTCAATCGGCTGCTCCCGTTAGGGGTCGCCTCAGTAGATCATTGATCCGCACACTGATTTGGCATAGGTTTTATGCCGTATGCCCTTCCTGATGCAATGCATGTTCTGATGATGGGAGGAAACCAGAGAACCCAGAGGAAACCCTCACAAATACAGAGAAAACATGTAAACACAAAGAAAGGGATCAAACCCAGGACCTTCTTGCTGTGAGGCGAAAGCACTAACCACTGTGCTACTGTGCTGTCCAACTACTGTTTCTAAGGACATGATTAAAAAAAAAAAATTTTTTACACCTGAAATGGTGGACATTTGATGCCATGTAGGGTGTGACTACCGTCCATCACTTAGACACTTGCAACCGTTTTGAAAAGAAACACTAGATTCTTGATTGATGCTCTCTTTCACCTCCATGGGGAGGGAGTCAAAGAGATGATCCTCAACAATCAGGCAGCTCCTGCGCAGCAGGCAGCACTGACCGAGCTGAGCCGGGAGACGATCCAGACAGTTTCCCTTCAGTTCCAGATGTGTCAGCTGCGAGAGTTGGCCGATTTTCTCTGGAATGGAGGAGATGCAGTTGTGGCCAAGACATAAGGTCCTCAGTTTGTTGCACTTGAACAGTTGCTTGGGAACTACCTCGACTTTGTTGCCAGTAATGGCAAAATGTTGGAGGTTCTGCAGGAAGCCAGCCTCCGGTGGTATTATCACTATAGAGTTGTGGCTAACATCGAGGTACCTCAACTTGAGAAGGGTGAATAATGATGCAGGCAGGGACTCAAGTTTGTTGTGTGAGAGATAGAGCGACTCAAGGTTTTTGACGTGGCTAATTGACAATGGAATGGTGATGATCTTATTGTGCCAGAGTTTGAGGCATGTCAGTCTCTTGAGGTGCTGAAAGCTGATGATCTCCTCTATGGTGCGGATATTGTTGGATTTTAGATCCAGTTCCTGAAGGTTGTTCAAACTGAAAATAGCATGGGGGATTCGTTCCAGCTCACAGTTGAGAAGCTCCAGTTCGGCGAGATTCATTATTTTCTTCAAACTATTTAGCACTAAGAGCTTTGTACCATCATTATGAACGACCAACTTGATCAGATGCGGAGACAGATCTGTTATGTTTGTTGGGATCTTTGTGAGGTTGCTTTTGAGATGCAGAGTATTTAAGTGCCTGAGGTCTCGCAGAGACTCGAGTCCAATCATTTTGTTGTTTTCAGAGTTCAAGTTACCAACCAAGTACAGCTCCCTTAAATTTTTCAACAAGTATACCCAGCTAGGAATCTCAGCGACATCTGTAAATTTGACATGAAGGCACCGGAGGTGATCGCGAAGAAAAATGAAAGCAGTCTGTTCAACTTTGGCTGGGCAGTGATAGAAGTGCAGCTCCTGGAGGTTTATCATTTGTGAGATCTTTGCTGTTATCCTGGCCTCTGGGATTAACTCTAACTTGAGGATCTCCAAATCAGTAAGATCAAACACAGCATCTGGCACTCCGGAGAGCATGAAAAGATGGAGCTCCAACTTCTCTTGAGGATTGCGGGTCACATGCTGCCGCAACTTCTCAAAGGTCCACTCGTGGTTCAGGCTGATCTCCCGAAGTTTGTTCTCACTCACCTCAGAGAGAAAAACACCAAAACGCTTTGAATACAGCTGGTCGTATTGATCGACCATGTGGAGGAGGAACGCAAAGTCATTCTTAACATCTGGAATGTCACTGAAGCTGCTCTCCTCTCTGACTTTTTCAAAGGAATACTCCTTAAGTGGTCGCCGAAAAAGCCAAAATAACGTGTATATGCAGATTACGCCATAAACGCATATGAGAGCAATATAACTAACAAGGAGTTTCTTTAACATGAATGCCATGTTGTGTGTACAGTGGAACTTGGTGTATCCAGTCAAATGCTTTATTTCAGGCTCACAGACATGGTCGAAATCTATAGAGGCGACAAAAGTCATCGTGTAGCACAGGATCAAAATGAATTTGACCGTTTTGATGACTGTCTGAATGGCATACAGCCTGTAAATCAAGTCACTGTCTTCCACATGGGCACGAAATTTCCGGACTTTTTCAAACAGGGCTTTCGCTTGCTCGCCATCTTTCTTGTCCAGTATGGTCATGGCGGGAATTTCACTCACAAGCTTTTCAGCAGAAAATGTCACCCCAGATTTAGTCAGCATTGGGGTGGACTGGTTTGGACTCCCGTCCTCGCTGCTCATGGACAGATGCTTCAGGAGGGAAGAGGCACCGGCCAGTCTCTGCTTGTTCTCCTCCGAGTCCTCACAGGCAGTCTCAGACAGTGCTTTGGTAGTCCAAGGCGATTCGAAACATTTCCCAAGTATGGAAACAAAATGTTCAATTTTTGAGCTCGTCTTTGGGTACTTGAACCAGAAGTTGCTGCTGACCATTAATACAATAGTGTGGATTAGAGCGAGGTATGGGAAATATTTGGAATACCAAGGAAGGGCAACATGGTAGCACATCTGGTTGACGAAAACATATTGCTGGAAATCCAGCTTGGTCCTGACACCTGTGGGCTGAGGCTGCCTAAAAGGACTCGACTGTGTGAAGGGAACTGTAGGGGCGATGCTGTCAGGAGGCCTTCTAGCCATTAAAGGAGCAGCTTGCTCTCCAATGGCGCTTTCTTTGTTCCATAAACTATCAGCTGTCTCTGGGGGTTGGGGTCCTAAGAAGTCCCCGGCCCCCTCTGGATTTTGTTCCAGAATGGGAAGACAAACCACTTGGTCCTTAGTTAACTGCATCGTTCCAGAAAATATGGCCAACATCAACATGATAATACCAAGATAATCCATGAAGACATCCCACCATGGTTTCAGTATTCGATAGGTTGGCTGAATGTCATTCAGGGAGGCTACTTCTGTGAGGGTGAACATTCCTGCAACAGAGAATAGGAAGTAACATCATGCCTGATTTCTCTTATGACAAAAACTATACATAATACAACATTGTTATGCCAGCAGATTTTTGTTTTTGTAATTTCACAGACTTGTTGAATTGTTTCCGCATAACCTCCCCTAGTGTGCATAATGAACCCAGGAAAGGAAGGTTACATATACAGAGTATATGGCCACCTTGCTTTCACATATAGACTTGCCTTTCTGCAGTAAAGTATGTGCTTTTTGAGTACGACTGAATTTCCATATGAATGCACCCTTCATTCTCTTATTCATGTTAAATACGACTATTACCTTCATCTTGGCAATTCTGTTTTCAACTACGTTTTTTTAGCTGTGACCAGCAGGGTGTAAAAGATATTTTTTCAGAACATTAATTCATGAAAATAATCCTGTGTTATTGCAGGGCAAAGCTTTTATCTTAGCTTAGCTCCCTAACAGTATTTAGATCCTTGTACAGGTTCTGCTAATGACACACAGGGTAAAACTAATGCGATGTGGCAGTCAGTCCTTGCATACTTAAAATCTTAAAACTCCAGATTTACCACCAGAAATTTGCTCTTAGACGGGAGACAAGGTGGTAAACATCATAAAACTCTGGCAAGTTCAGAGTTTACAGACTTTTACTTGCGTAATGTTTTTACCAGATTAATGATAAATATATCTATATAACCTCAATACTGCATTTGTAAATGATTTTTATAGGCTATGTGGTGATAAACATATCCAGACTGCTAACACAACAGAGTTTATGTCTGGTCATAATCCTGTTTACATCCTGCAGTGCTTATTGGTCCTGTTCATGTGAGTGACCAGAAAAAAGAAACCAGCAAGAGAAATGTACAGGACCCTGTAATCCAGTGTAATCCAATACAGTCTTGTAATAAATCCACACCTTTTGAGACTCTAACATTGTGTGAGTGAGATATGTTTATTACTGTATTTTGTAGTGTTGTTGGATCCCTTTAAACTCTGTAGTTGATAACTGAGCAAATATAAAGAGTTATTTTTAGAAAACAGTCACTATATCATGAAAGTAGTGAAGGAGACAGATAATCTGTAAAAACAATCATGCTCCTCTACCTCCTCCGAGTGCTCCTATTGGTATTTGCAAGATTTCACTGTGCCCAAACCAAAACAACCAATCAGAGTTGAGCAGTCTCTACAGCAGCTGTCAATCACTGCTCGCAAAGCTCCCAAACTCCGATCAAACCGTCAAACTAGGCATCGTTGATCAAATATTAATCAAGATTCTGTTACTGTAATGACTATTTCTCAGGGGCTATTTCTATGTCAGGGCTGGCTCTAGTCCTTTTGGGGCCCTAGTTATTTATTTTTATAAATAACTGTATTTATTACAACATAAATAAACAGTCCCTGACATTGTTGGCTTAAAAGTGTTTAGTTTAATTAAGAAATAAGCGCGGCCAGGCAGATGAGAAAGAGTTACGAGGTGAAAAGTGCATTTCTTGTTGGCGCCCACCAACATTTTTTTTTAAATTATTTTTAAAATGTTATTTATTTTTCATTTTAGAGGGCCACCAGCGCTCCCCAGAAAGTGGTGCCCTTGGCGACCACCTATAAGGCCTATGCCTTACGCTGGCCCTGAGTTTAGCTGTAAAATGAGAAAGTTTGTGACTCTGCCACTGTGTTGAAAACAGTGGAGCCAAAACCAGGCACCGCCCACCAGACGGCGCAAAACTGCTCGGCTCTGATTGGTTGCTTTCATTCAGATGTGGTGAAGTCTTGCAAATGCCATTAGGAAGACTAGGAGGACAAAGAAAAAATGATTTTTGTTTTTCTCATGCACTACTATCAGGATATAGTGACAGTGCTATGAGAATAACTTATAAAGTAAATGCAGCTTTAATTTTTTAGTCAGGAAGTATTTACCGTATTACACTGAAAAGGTGTTTCTATTTTTCTGGTCTTGGTCGGTTGTGTCCTCCAATTTTCAGGCAAGGCCACATTTCCAAGTCACATTTCTAGGCAGCTCAGGGAGAACAGCCCTAACAGATTGTTATAGATTCAGAGAGGACACTGCCCTTGAACTGGGACACACCACACGTCTGGAGACGGTGCATGAGCAACACAATGCAGATGTAGTGTGAATTATATTATATGTATTATATATCTATGTAGGCCTATATGTTTTCTGTTCAGACTAGTCTAAAAAGACATTAAATAGTACAAAAATATATCTGCATCTGAATTCTGTTGTGTGCTGAGCGCATGAAGGTCACTATTTCTAACGAGGCTGCAGAGCAGGGTGAGACCAACTACAGCAAGACGCATCCACGCACACAGACCAAGAGGTGGACTGATGTCCGTGAAGCCTTAAACGCAGCACTCCAGTCTGGGTTTCGTGACAGAAATCACGACGCGTTCACACCACAGTAGCGCACTAAATTCACTGCTGCTGCTTCATTTTAACAGCCAACCCCGCTATTTTCACTGCGCTATGTAACCTGCTAACCCTATTGGGCGAGAGCGCAGCGGTTATTGTGGAGCCTGAATAACCGGCAGCACTCAAACGCACAGATACGAACCTTCAGGAGGTCGGATCCAGTTATGTCGATGCCAGCAGTACCGAACAACGGCTCTTTTTATAAGCCATGTTCCGCTGCGGTGATGAAGCCGTCCATTCTTCGCATCAGTTCAACCGTGGGCCTGCTGGCCGGGCTGTAAGCAGCTTAGCCGACTACCCCCACTCCGCCTCAGATGGTCGGGTCCTCGCCTCTGACTGGCGCACAGCCCGGCGCGGCAGCACCAGCTGCTGGAAGTGGACCCGGCCTGATGTTATTCACACTGTCGCCGAGGTTGCTGCTCCTCTTTACGTTTCACCATGACAATCGATAAATCTGTTGTAATGTGCAGGTTAAATCTCTCCTAATGTTACACAGGGCCTGTTTTTCCACATCAGATATGTACAGCGCATAAAAAACCCTGCACGGATAGACAGTAGCAGGGGAGATGGCTCTCTGATGTTAGGGACCGTTGTAAAATTGCAAAGGGTGTATTTTAACGTAACATCAAATCTTTGTTTTGTTCTTCAAAAAAAAAAAACACTTTCACTAAAAGAAAACACTCAAGGAGAGACTACTAGATCCATACATAAGATTAGATAAGATAAGATGAACCTTTATTAATCCCCGGAGGGAAATTTGGGTAGAGCTACAGGAGGGAAAATAAAGCTCTGTTTGTCATCAGAGACACTTCAAACAAACTTATTCGTCTTTGCACAATGTCACATTATTACTGAACAGTTTCTGCCATTTTTCCTCAATATCGCTGTATATTTTGTTAAAGGCTACTTCAAACCAACTTTTGTAATGTTCTTGGTATCTTTGCACACATTATAGCCTCCGTTCCAACATAAGGGACAACATTTGAAAATTAACCACATGGCTGACATTCTTACATTTACAGTAGTGTTGAGTAATGTGTACTGTCCCTGTAAAAATAAATAAAAATACACTGATTAAAAATAACCAAATTTTATATATTTAGGAAAACCCCACTTCCTTTTCAAATAATTATTTGTCTACTAATGTGTGTTCCAGCGTAGTTTGTATTGTTTTTATTACACTTTATTATTTTGTCATTGGTGCCTCATGTGCACAATAATAGACTAATCTTCTTTTCCTTATTAATCCTCACCAGCCAGCAAGTAATATCTAATCCTACAACACAATTAGGAACATGCAATGTGCAGTGACCTCTTTCAGATATTAAGTAACACAATTCACAAGATTTTTCTAAAATTTCAGTCAATTCAACACTATTACTTTCATCATACTGCATCACTGATCTGATGAAACAATTTGCATTGTTTGTCAAAATTTGTTTTTTTTTTGTTTGTTTTTTTAATTGTGGATTTTGTGTTGTTAGAACTTTAACACATCCCAGCCTAAGAAGGGACATTAACAAATAAATATCATTTTATTGGTCAACAACATCAGAATAGTGTTGATAAAAATACATTTTTGTTATCGGCTTCGTACTTCTTGTGCACATTTCAAGAGCTGCAGAAAAACACCAGTACGACAAAGTCCTGTAAGTTTAATGCACTTTAAATTGTCATCTTTCTATGATACAGAATGGTTTCACCAAGGTTTTACATGTAGGTGTATTGATGTAAGATATATTCTTTGTTTTTTGCTTTTCCCCTGCTGCGGTCCATGTCAACTAACAGTCTCTTGAAGAAAATAAGGGCCGCATATATAAACAATACAGCATACGTAAGGCTACTGGCCTAAACCTATGAGGTTTTCAGTTTAGATTTACATTCAGTATGAAATTATATGATGTAGCAGTGACAGGAAATGTGCATAAAAATAGTTTGGGGAAAAATGCTTATTTGCTTTCTTGCACAGTTGGATGAGAAGATCAATATCACTCTTGTGTCTGTAATACGAAGCTACAGCCAGGAGACAGTTAGCTTAGCATAAAGACTGGAAACAGGGTGAAGGAGTCTGGTTATGTCCAATGATTGAAAAAAAAATGTCTGCCAGCACCTTTAAAGCTCACTAATTAAGAGATTTGAGGAGCTACACCGGGTCAGAAAATAATTCAGCACGTAACTCCCTATAAAACCATAACTTGACATTTTTACATTTCGGTTTTTGTGCAGATCAAACAGACATGTATAATGTGTAATAAGTTAGCTTCAGAGGTGCTCGTAGGAGTATTTCTTTTTTATCTTTGGATAGAGCCAGGCTAGCTGTTTCGGCTAATTTCTGGTCTTTGTGCTAAGCTAGGCTAAATTAATCTGCTCCAGCTACCGCTGGCCGTAGCTTTATGTTTAATGTACAGATATGAGGTTTATATCAATCTTGTCATCTAACTCTCAGCATGAACTATTCCTTCAAGAAGGATTTGTGGCTGGATAATATGTCAAAAGTGAATAACAACAGAAACATCCCTGTTGCAGCCACATTATACGTGACAATATATGAATACGTAGTTTTCCCTCCATCAAGGAAACTGGAATAAAAACTTTCTTAAAGGGTAACTTTGGTATTTTTCAACCTGGACCCTATTTTCCTGTGTTTTTGGGCCCAACTGACTAATAGTGACAACAAATTCGAAAACTGGTCCAGTACCAGTACGAGCCGTAGACGGCAGCTGCTCATGGGTTGCAATGTGGTGTCACTGGGGCGAGCTGGCACCATCATTTACATCCACTAAAAGTGCTTGTTTTTGCCATGACAGATTCTGACACTATGGAAAGATTTTCGCTCAAGGAGAAGTCTCGCTCTGAAATCTGGCGAGCTGATGTGTTGCTGAAAGACAACGGTGGAGTAGTGGAACACATTGATGGTGGAAATGTGAGTGTCAGCCAAAAGAGGAGCTTAGTGTTATCTAAAAGATTTTCAATGGCATGGTTGAATATTTAGAAGATTTCCACAATGGGGATGAGGTCTTTGAATTCGATGGCAGCCCATATTTATTCGAACCAGACTATACGGATATTCAAGACTTCACCTTGAGCGGGACTTGGGCACAATAACAAACAGACTGGATCTAGTGAAAGGTACAACATTTTAATCCTCTGTGGAGTCCTTTCCATAATGTTATCAGACTCTTATAATAATAATCTGAGCATTTCAAGGGCAAAAACATGATTTTTTTGTGAACATAACATTACAGTGATGCTGCACACTTGCCCTTGTAAATCGTTTTGTGGCTGCTGGTTACAGTGTTCTCCCTCAATACTGGACCAATTTCAAAAATTGATGCCCCCGTTAGGCAGTTAGACACAAACACATGGAAGTCTAGGTTGAAAAAACAAAGTTACGGTTTAACAGTATAGTCTAATACCTAAGTATGGTAATGAGTTCATACAAAACTAATGCTCTGAAGTGGTAGACAGAATAAACAGCAGGCACTGAGGCTACGATAAGGCATCTCATTCAGCCTTCATTTGGTCCCTGACGTCAGAAGGCAGAGTTTCAAACAGTGTCTCTTCCACTATAAGGCCACTGCGCTTCAAAGCACGACAGCAACCAAGCTCTTGTGGCAGAAGCTCAAAGTGGTTGCATTTGAGGTCCAGGTATGTCAGTAGAGCCAGGTATGAGATTTTTGGCGAGAGTATGGACAGCGAGTTTTTTCCTAGCTTTAGTGTTTTGAGCTTTTTGCAAAAGAAGAGCTCATCTGGTAGATTTTCAATTTTGTTACATGTGACAGAGAAATACTGCAGACTCTGAAGGACTCCAATTTCTGGAGGGATGAATCGGATGTCATTGTTGGACAGGTCCAGGTAGCGCAGCTTGTTGCACAAGAACAGGTGCGATGGCAATATCTCGATCTTGTTGTGGCTGAAATAGAGGCGCTCTAGGCTGCCGAGCTTCTTGATATGCTCTGGGATGTACATGATACCATTGTACCAAAGTTTGAGGCAAGTGAGTTTTCGAAGATGCTGGAAGCTGATGATCTCCTCTATTGAGCGAAGGTTGTTCTCTTTCAGGTCAAGCTCTTGCAGATTCGTTAGGCTGAAGATTGCATGCGGTATGCGCTCCAGATCACACCGCACTAGCTCCAGCTCGATCAGGTTGGTCATCTTTTTCAGGTTGTTGAGCATTACTAGCTTAGTGCCATCGTTGTGTAAGTACAGCCGCTGCAGATGGCTGGAGACATCCACTATAGACTGGAGTATCTTTGTCAAATTACTCTTAAGGGAGAGAGTTTTCAAACACTTCATCTCCCGCAGCGACTCAAGAACTATATTTTTGGAGGCATCTGGGCTTAGCGAACCGGTGAGATAGAGCTCTTCTAAGTTGCGCAGGCCATACATCCAGTTTGGAAGTTCCCTGTTGTCATCGAATTTCACACGAAGCACTTTCAGGTTTTCTTTGAGGAAGGAGGTAGCTGTTGTGTGCAACTTCAAAGAGCATTGGTAAAGAGACAGCTCCTGAAGGTCTTCCAGCTGAGAGATTGAGGCAGGGATGGTGACATTGTTGATGATCTCCAGCTTGAGCGACTGCAGCTCCGTCAACTCAAAGACAGTGTCAGGTAACCCAGGGAGCATGAAGAGTTGAAGCTCCAATCTGTTGTTGCCGTTAGTCTGCAGCCTCTGACGCAGTTTCTCCGCGGTCCACTCGTGGTTGAGGTTGAGCTGCTTCAGTTTGTTCTCACTGACCTCGGACAGGAAAACTGCAAACCGTTTAGAGTACAAGGGGTCATACTGATCGATCATGTGCAGCATGAAAGCAAAGTCATTCTTGACGTCTGGGATGTCATTGATGCCTGTTTCCTGTCGCACATACTCAAAGGAGTATTCTTTCAGTGAGCGGTAAAACAGCCAGTAAGAGGTGTAAAGGCTTGTTAAGCCATAGACGACCACTAAACACAGGTAACAATAAGAAAGCTTAGAAAACAGATGAGCCATTGTGTGATTACATTCAAAGTCTTTGTAGCCTGTCATGTCCTGGATCTCAACTTCGCAACGCACTCTGTTCCGCACTTTATTTACTAGAGAGCTATTATAAGCAATGATCAGAAGGAATTTAAACACCTTGAACACCGTCTGCCGAACATACATAAGATAGAGGATGTCGCCTTCCTCAACGTGCAAACGAAACTTCTTCACCTTTTCAAAAAGAGCTTTCGCTTGCTCACCCTCTTTTTTATCAAGGACACTTGCTGATGGCTTGTCGACCACAATCTTTTCCGGGATAGACCGGAGGGACTGTGTCTTCTCTAGACTTCCTTCTCCAGGAGACACAGTGATGTTGGACCTAAAAGTGGCGTTCTTTTTCTGGTCCTTTTCTTCGGGATTTTCTCCGGACACCTCCGACAGAGCTCGCGTGGTCCAGGGAGAGTCGAAGCACTTGCCAAGCATGGAGATAAAATGCTCTATTTTAGAGCTCGAGCCAGGGAATTTGAACCAGAAGTTGCTACACACCATGAAAATGAGAGTGTGTATAAGGACCAAATAAGGAAAGTACTTGGCATACCAATGCAGAGCCTTCTCGTAACACATCTGATTGATGAAACTGTACTGTTGAAGATCCAGATCGGTTTTCAGACCTGTCATTTCTCTCGGTGTAGCGGAAACATTGGATTGCAGGTGGAACAGTGACTTTACTTCCACCTCACTTGTATTCTCCGAAGGCATTGATACTCTCTGAGGAAGGCATATGATTTTATCTTGCATTACCTAAAACAAAATGTAGGAAAAAAAGAAAGATTAGACAAACTTATAGGACATCATCTCACTAATGCCCACACCAATGGAGCCCCTTGCATTACTGTTTTTCGCTTGAAGGCCCACTTAGAGACACCTGATTCCCCCCGGAGAAAGTTGACTTCTTAGCCATGTGTATCCAAAAACCGGCTTTCTACTTCTACACATGCACACCTAAAGACAGGGAGTGTATCGCTGTGACAGCAGTGCAGTGGGATGAGGAGACACTAGGGCTGTCAAATTTAACGCATTGATGCAAATCCATTTTAGCATTATTAATTTCTTTAAAGCATTACGACAACTTGCACGTTTTTGGTTGTAACAGGCTCAAATTTAAAGCTAGAGTGAAGGTACTGCTATCATATGAAACTAGAGGAATCCATGGGTACCAACCATGCTTGTAAAGATGGAGGCAAAATAATGCTAAATTTTGGTGAGGAAAAACTGTCATGGCCATTTTCAAAGGGGTCTCTTGACTTCTGACCTCAGGATATGTGAATGTAAATGGGTTCTCCGGGTCCCCACCAGTCTCCCCTTTACAGACACGAACACTTTATGATAATCACATGCAGTTTGGATCAAGTCATAGTCAAGTCAGCACTCTGACACACTGACAGCTGTTGTTGCCTGTTGGGCTGCAGTTTGCCATGTTATGATTTGAGCATATTTTAACTAAATGCAGAACCTGTGAGGGTTTCTGGACAATAGCTGTCATTGTGTTGTTCATTGATTTCCAATAATAAATAAACTGTACAGTATACATACAGTACATTTGCATAAAGCAGCATGTTTGTCCATGTTGATAACAGTATTAGATACTTGACAAACCTCCCTCTATGGTACATTTTGAACAGATAAGAATGTGTGATTAATCACAATTAACTATGGACAATCAAGCGATTAATCACAATTAAATACTTTAATCGTTTGACATCCCTAATTAAAACTAATACAAAGTAGCCTCCAGAAGCATTCGACTATAAAGTCGGACACATTTGTGCTGTAGGGAGATGCTGTGCTTTCACTACAAAGCTTATTTTTTTGCTGTGCCTTGAGGCCCAACACATACACCCACACACATTTACAAAAAATAAATAAAATAAAGGAAGCAGAGCATTGCATCATAAAATAAGTAAGAAATGCTTCCCCAGTAAGGTCAGGGTGGGAGAGAAGTCTGTTTACTGACCTAAGTTGAGGAATTACTGTGTGGTTTGGTCACACCACTCAGGGTGAAAAAAAAAAAAAAAAACGCCCTCAAGAGAGTCATGAAATAATATAAAATAAATAATCATTGGTTTATGTCTCTCCAGTCCCTGTACACCACTAGGCTTGCTTTGCCAGGGGGCCACTTCTGCAAAATGACAAGAGGCCAAGGCCAGTTAAAGCTACAATTGGCAACTATGCCAAAAAAAGTTTGTCTGGCCGGTGGGTGGTGCTTGGTTTTGGCTTGACTGTTTTCAACCACAGATTGTATATGAGAAGTGGAGGTAGCCACTGCAACGCCACCCATTGGTTTGTGGACTGCTGTTTTACTGACTGCTGCTGTTAGTTTGTGGACTCAACAACTCACGTTACTCACAGCACTGATGATGTGAACGAGTCGTGTGACAAAACAAGTCAACATACATTTAGTTTCACATGGTCTCCTGGTTTAAAGTCTTATGTTTGTCTGACTCCTTCACCACCCCTCCTGCCTGCCCTGAACAGACTATTAATACTACCTCACATGCTGTGGCCGTGGAATAATGCCACGGGTGGCTTTACATTGGAGTGTGCTGAAAGCCCGGTTTGTCACATACTGTTGCTAAAGGGTGACCTCATGGGTTGGTTTCCAGTGCAGAGGGGAACTTACCAAACAGGGGTATGTGATGAGTTGAGAGTGAGAACGGTTTGGACGGAACGCTAAATATAACCTGGAAGAATCACGTTTTTCATTGCCATCTCCCGGTTTTCTCCCGACTTCACAGTTCTCCCGTATTTAACCTGATTTATGACGTTTTGTGTATAAGCCCTGATGTTTCAACCACAATCCACAATACAGCTACACCAAATGTTGTTTCCTGGCAGAAAAAAGCTGCTCGCAACCTCCGACACGCTCCCTGCTGAATTCAGCGCACATCACAGCGCCAAGTTGAGCTTTGCCGGACACAGTGAAAACCTGTCCTTTAGAAATAATGGCTTTCGGATCTCAATGGTGCCGTTGTCGCGTTGTGTCTTAAAGGGCTTTAAGTGAGTGAGAGACAGAGAGAGAAATAAAGAGATTCTCAAGCAAAAAATGAACGAAGGAATGAACGAAAACTGATGGATCTTAGTCTGTGACAGAGATTCTCACCACTTCATGTCAGACGGCCAAATTATTTTGTAGCTATTCTTTCCAAAGAATTAAAAGACTAAAAGTACTTTAAAATGCTGTTGCAGTGTGCTTATTATTCTGCTATTTTGAGAGGACAACGTCTGCAAATCAGCTACGGCTAGAAGTCCTATATACTGTACATTGCATCGGTTGCACTTCAATTAAGTGTAACAATGCTGACATGTATTGTCCTCTGCTATCAGCGTATGAATGGGTGAATGCTGGCATGTAGTGTGAAGCGCTTTGAGTGGTCAGAAGACTAAAAAAGCGCTGTATATATATATAAAAAAATATATATATATATATATATATTTATATATATATATAGAACTCTGTGTGGCATTGACCTGGTCTCTAGTCTGAGCTGCTGTTAACCTGCCATTTCTGAGGCCGGTGACTCGGATGAACTTATCCTCCGCAGCAGAGGTGACTCATGGTCTTCCTTTCCTGGGGCGGTCCTCATGTGAGTCAGTTTCTTTGTAGCGCTTGATGGTTTTTGCGACTGCACTTGGAGACACTTTCAAAGTTTTCCCAATTTTTCGGACTGACTGACCTTCATTTCTTAAAGTAATGATGGCCACTCGTTTTTCTTTACTTAGCTGCTTTTTTCTTGCCATAATACAAATACTAACAGTCTATTCAGTAGGACTATCAGCTGTGTATCCACCTGACTTCTGCACAACACAACTGATGGTCCCAACCCCATTTATAAGGCAAGAAATCCCACTGACTAAACCTGACAGGGCACACCTGTGAAGTGAAAACCATTTCAGGTGACGACCTCTTGAAGCTCATCAAGAGTATGTAGAGTGTGTGAAGCAGTAATCAGTGCAAAAGGTGGCTACTTTGAAGAAACTAGAATATAAAGCGTATTTTCAGTTGTTTTACACTTTTTTGTTAAGTACATATTTCCACATGTGTTAATTCATAGTTTTGATGCCTTCAGTGTGAATCTACAATGTCAATAGTCATGAAAAGAAAGGAAACTTATTGAATGAGAAGGTGTGTCCAAACATTTGGTCTGTACTGTATATATATGCATATAATATAAATATATGCCTTTAATGTATAAAATATACTGTATACCATAACGCATTGACTTGTCAATGAAGCACTCTGTGACTTTGCTAATGGAGGATAAGGTAAGTTGTACTTGCTGCATGTCTACAAGGATTTACACTGACCAGGTTATTACAGTGCATATAAACATGTATCCTCATTTCTCTGAGTAACCTGGTTTACCGTGTGCATGTAAACACAGACTAATTGTAGATGACATCAGTAAACAACAACTGCCTTTAGTGTTTACTGTAAATAATGAAAAACAGCTGCTTCACTCTGCAATAACAGGAAATGGGCACTTTAATTCAAAGGTCGCAGGCCTGACAGGGAGACATTCTGTGCACTTTGTTTAGCTGTCTCACAACTCAGCACATGACCGTGTCAGATGATCTGAAACTATTAACAGTATGTAAATGCAAACAAACTACATTTGTGAAGGGTGAACACAAAAGGACATTATAACTTCACTGAGGGCAATGCAGCTGTGCTGCAGCATGTCACAGACTGAAGTGCCCAGTCAGGTCTGCTGGGTCTCTGCAGAGCTGATCTGCAGACTTCTACAGTCTCTCTGTATTTCTCTCTCAGACTCTGAATGTAGGAAATACTGTGCGAGGCAATGAGGTAATTACATAAAAGGGCATGTTGATAAAGTTCTGACTTATCATGTAAACTTGGCTACATAAATAATTATCAAGTCAATTTACCAGCTATTTGATCATGTCCAAACACTGTTATAGAGACAGTGGGAAACAATGGCTGCTCCCACTCTGATAAATATACTGTTAGGAGTTTTTCTAAAAAATGTTTTGGTATAATTTCCAGGATTTACACTACAGAGTTCTGCAGGGGCCAAAAACCAGTCCTGTTCCACACAGAGAGAGACGTTAAGCATCAGGCCACAGCCGGTTGGAATCCTCTGTTTACTAAAAGGGGCTGGGTGGGTAAATGTTTCCACTGGTAAACTCCTGTTGGGATGAATGCTTCCTTTGCTGCACGCAGTCACGGTTGTAAAAGCAGGGAATTCATGCTTTTGAGCTGGTGCCAACGCAGGAGGCAGTGCAGTGATGTTCTATCAGAGAGCCTATAGGTTCGCTGTAGTGAATTAAATTACTCCACAGCTCCTTTTATCTCATAAACATGCTGCCGTTTGAACTCATGTTACATTAGCGTTGCATTAGCTCCAGCTCTCCTTCGCTTTCAAAGAGATGGTTACGGCCGGAAAGTGGCAACACATGAAGGTAAATAAAGGCTGTACATCACGGTGAGGCTGCTGCTGACCTGAAGGGTGCATCCAAAGACGCCGATCATGAGCATGACGACAGACAGGTAGTCGGTGAACACGTCCCACCACGGCTTCAGGACTCTGAACGCTGGCTGCTGTTCAGAGAACTGCCGGAACTCCATCACGGGAATCATGATGCCTGTTAACAAACGAGTGGAAACGATCCCACGTCAATTTCAGTTCATACAAGGGGAAAAATAATATTCAAATCACAGTCTGAAGGATAGTCCTGTTTGTCACAACTCACAACAGTAAGTTTTTAGCCTTCGTTCATATCCCCTTCCCAGAGTTTCACCTCAAAATGTGTCCAATACGTTGGTTTACGCTAGCAAACATTAGCATGCTCAATATCTAAACTAAGATAGTGAACATGGAAACCTTTTGGCTGGGACACATGAGCAGCGTGTGACGGTTACTTCTCTGAACTACTACTCATGTGGTGTCCACTTCATTGTTTACGTCATTTTTCTTTATTTTAGACAGAAAAATGTTAAGAAGCATGTGCTCATTTGTAAATAATAGTAATACTCTGCAATTAAAAGCCTGTACTCTATTCATCTCTATGCATTTTGCACAACACTGTCCTGCAGATATTTCAGAATAAAAGCCCTGAGTATGTTAACAAATGAAGGCGTTCTGTCCACAGAAAAAAAAAAACATTCAGTGCTGAGTTGAAAATAATAAACTTTTTTTCATGTCTGTGACATTTTCTATAGCTATAGACATTGAAACAGACGTGATGCTGCTGGTATGGTGTCAGTATACTGTCAGAAGATCATTTTCACTGGCTAATAGTTGTTTTTTTTTATCACCACTAATTTATTTAATAAGTAACTTGTAAGATTATTAAATACATGACAAATCTCCCTTTAAGGTACATTTTGAACAGATAAAGAACATGCAATTAATTTGCAATTAATCACAATTGTGTTTAGTGATAGTTAGCAAACGTTAGCTTGATAATGTGCTAAACTAAGACAGTGAACGTGGTAAACGTAATTGCTAAACATCAGCATGTTAGCAAGATGATGTTAGCATAGCTCAAAGAACGCCAAATGAGGCGTGGTGGTGAAAACACCACTCCTCCTGTTCATTTGAATGTGGGTAGTGTGTTTTAAAGGTAGACCGATATTTTTTATAGCCGATGCAGATGCCAGTTTTTTATAGAATCTGGACAGCCGATGGCTAATATATGATGCAGAGTTTTTTTTGCAGATATCTTTGGCTGTTTTTCTTTTTTTCCTCCATCTGATTTAAATATAACAGCTTAATAATAACAAATGAAACACAAATTTTCTTAACTTAAATAAACATTTATTGAACAACATATATGATCTCTCTCTCCAATCTGCATTTTGCATCTGTAAAGTTTCTCCCAGTTTGGACAGATGTGCCTGCTTGCTAATCGGCTTAATATGCTCAGGCATCGGCCGATGCTGATTGTGAAAAATGTCAAAAATCAGCCCGATTAATCAGTCAACCTCTATTGTGTTTAGGCTGCAGCAGCAGGGACCGCATCAGATGCCAACTAAACTACGAAGCGGCCTGCGGCGAAAAGTCAAAACAGAATCATTTGGACGTCACGCTGCGGTGGCCAAATCACGGAAGTGGCGATCAGTGTGCCACCCAAATCAAATGGGGTCTATCAAGTGAGAGTCACTCAATTGGGCCATTTAAGGTAGAGCAGGCGCCCCATGTATCAAGGCTGAGTCCTTGCCACAGCGGCCCCCGGGTTCGAATCCAGCCTGGGGCCCTTTTCTGCATGTCATCCCTCCGTCTCGCCCTTTCAACACTGTCACTGTAAATAAAAATAGAAAAACTCTCCAAAAAAAGCCTGATTTGGTGTGAATGCAGTCAGTCTTGTTAAACTTCTCTTTTCCCAGAGTGGCTATGAACCTTGAATTTTCAAACCTTGTCCTCTTTGGCAGTAAATACAGACTGTTTCCTCAAACTGATGAGTCCCTCTCTAGTGGAGCTCCAACTTTATACAAATGCATATTACAGATGCAATTGTTTAAAAGTCAGTGCCCACAGAAGACTAAATAAATGACTCATTTTGCCTTTATTTAGACATAAACTTCACAGCATGATGACTGTCAAAACTGAATTATACCAGCTCTTTTGGTGTTTACGCACAGCATGAAGTTGTTAATCTCTTAAAAGACTATTAAAACATGTCGTTGTTAACAGCTGTAGCCTGAAAAATAGTGGTGTATCCACGATGCAGCTTTCTGCTCACACTCTGTGTCACCTTCTGGAAAGTGCTTACTACAGCTGCAAGGCTCCTATTTCCAATATCTGCCTGGCAGTGATTTGGCTGCAGTGTCATTCAAACTTGCCGATGAAAATTTTGTATAAGCACTGGTGATTTTTGCAGTAAAATATCTCAGTGTGGAATTTAACATGATCATAATATACAATAAAAACAGCAAAGCATTTTAACTGCTGTTCAAATACAAACATGTCCATCAGGTGTAATGAATTATCTACAAGGTGCCAGACCATAATATAGTGTTTTATCATCTGCAGAGACGGGTGCTGTCAATAGCTGCATACATCTCCACTCGTACTTCATTATTAATGAGTCTAGCTGTAAAGTACTTGAATACTTTGCTAAAGGCCTGGGGGCTTTTCGAGAGATCGTAGTTTTGATAGTTCGCTGAAGTTTTTCACACAAAACGTCTGTATTGATTCTTCCATCTCCGTGTCATGACAACAGGAGGAGCCATTCAGAGGATGTTTACACCCAGCTTTCCACTGACGGCTGATTTTTAAGGGTCACTTCAGCCGAATTACAAGCACCGTTTCTCTCACTCAGCTCTAGTTGTATCTGTCCGTGCAGTTTTATGCGCTGAGGTTTGAGACTGAATCCATCTCAATGGAGTTTTGCTTCTAGTATTGAAAATTCTTCATTAAAATCTGTTTCCAGGAACAATGACCTAGTTAGTCTGGATTAGATGCACTGCATCTACTTTTTAAAGAAATAAACAGCCCCTATAAAAAGTGTCAGGAAGGTATTTAAGTATATATGTACAAGTACTGTATAATTTTGAGGTACCTGAAAGTTACTTTAGTGTGCCGATTTCTACTTTATATGAGCTTTACACTCACTGACACTTGTACTCATTGTGAAACTGGACTTTTTAGTCCATTAAATGTATTTGACATTATAGTTACTTTGACGATTAATCTTTTACATGTAAAACTAGATTTAAAAAAAAAAAGGTTCCCAACTTTCCCAACAGTGGACTATTTTTCCATCGACAATTTCGTAACCTCTCAGCCACTGAATGCTGAAAAGTGCAAATGAGTGACTGGTTATCTTCATAGTGATGAACTACTTTAGTTCAAAATCTGTTTATTTTTGTTAGGGGACTGATGGAGTGATAAGGGTAAATTGCAGCACAGATTGCAAAAAAAACAGCCTATAATAGCTTTTTTTTTTTAGCAGGATTTCCTTGTGGCCCTTCAGCAAATGTTCTGAGGCTCAGTGCCAGCCGGCAGCCTGGGGATTGGGAACCTCTGCA
>CAMQGK010000005.1:5495000-5692500 GCA_947000775.1 Pterois miles | reverse complement strand
TTGTTGTTTGTGGTTCAGCAATTATATTGTGTTGTAATTAGAAGTGTTTCTATTGATATCAGGGGGTACTTTTTCATATTTCTCATACTAAACTATAGTGACTATTTTGTTTTGCAATGAGCAACTGTTGTTCTTTTCAACACATGAGAAACTTCGACAGAAACCTGGACAGTTTGCTAACATGACCCATTGTTTTGGTAAGGGACTGTACAGAAATTATGGTGGTGGTGAGGGGGAGGCTGAACCTTATTGTTTCACTTTGTAAAAAAGCAAAGCCCTCCCCAGGTTATCAGTTGTTTCTTTGAATCCTCCTGTTGATGTAGAAAAACTGCACCACCCTCCCCACAACATGTCAGAGTAACAGAACAGTGTTAGACTGATACAGCTTGTTTAAAGTGTTCCCCAATCCAGATTTGTAAATGTAACTTATAGTGTGTGACACCAATGTACACATTGAAAACCCTGAACCAGTGTAGTGACTACTACTACAGAAAGGAGCTAAGAGGAGAAAGTAGGCTTTTTATATAGACGACAGAACCTGCTACGATTAATTCAATAAATAAACTAAAAAATTTCTTGCAGAAATTTCGATAGTGCCACGGGGGCTACTGCCGGGATATGTACATTTATGGAAGGGGGCGTGGCTAATGCTGATGTTGATGCTGCATAAATAAGTAAATAAATGAATAAATAAATGTATAAATAAATAGAAGAATAAATGTATAAATTCAGATATAAATACATGGAAAATGGAAATAATTGAATAAATCTTGAAATAAATAAATAAAAACTGATAATTCAACTTGACATATAAAATTAAAAATTTTATTTCAGTTTGTCTTTATTTATTATTGTTCACCTTCATTTTCTGCTGATAAAAAATGTCCACAGGTTAAATTTGAACCTCCAGCTGCTGAGCCAATCCTTGATGCATGGGGCACCTGCTCCACCAGGTGAGGTAACTGAGCACTCTATGCATTTGTTGTTGTTTTTATTTATTTATTTATTTATCTGCTTGTGTTGATGCTACATAAATAAATCCATCAATCAATCTTCAACCGCTTATCCCATTAGAATTTGCGGAGTCTTATTCTTATATATATATAAATAAATGAATGAATAATTAGAAAATGAATGAATAAAAATAAAAGGAAATTGCATAAAAAAGTGTATAAATACAAGAATAAATTAATAGAAGAATAAATGAATACACAGAAATACATGCTTGTAAATGTGTTAATAAATATTGAAATAATTAGCTAAAAGCTGATAGGACATATGAAATTAGTTAGTTAGTTTCTGTTGACCTACATTTTCTGCAGAAAAAAATTGCATAAATAAATTTATAAATACAAGAATAAATGAATGAATACAGAAATAAATACATGGAAAAATAACAACATAAAAATAAATAAATGCTGAACTATATATGTGAATAAATGAATAAATATTGAAATAAAATAATAAATAAAGGTTGATAATTAAACAGGACATATAAAATTAAATGTTATTCAATTCCTATATTTTTGCTCATCTACGTTTTCTTTACTTTTTGGCTGTTTTCACGTTGATTTGACAGAAACTGTGACAGTTATGGGAGAGAGAGGATGACAAGGAGAAAAGGTCCAGCAGTCAGATTTGGACCCCCGACCCCCTGCTCTACCAGAGGACCTCACTGAGCCTCCTGTCCTCTAGTTGGTTTGGTTGCTGATCCTGCTGAAATCAATCAATCCATAAATCAATAAATAGGAAAAGAAGAGAAAAGAAAATAATTTTGCAAACATAAATGTAAGACATGAAAAAACAATAAAGGCCACCATAGGAGAAATAAAATGCCATGATGGAGGCTATAAATTGGACATTAATTAATAATCTTTTCATGATGTAGATGGAATCATGCATTGATTCACATTTACTATCACTATCATTCAATATTATTTTGTATCTATAAATACAACAACAACCAAATGAAGCTGAGCTGTTCTGGTTCAGTGAGCTCTGGGTCGAGATGGTGTGAAGTGTGTCCACAATAATTATTGATGGAAACACGGACTGTAACAGAGTAAAGAGTCAAATCATGATCATTATATCATCTGGTGTATCGGACTCGCTGACGCACGTGCGTCGAAGTCATGGAAACGCATTGTTGACGTGGTACCGAGGTGATATAAGGGCTGCGGACCTTTCTGGAAGCCCCTTTCACTCCTGGACTCGGACACGAGCTGACCTGTAGTGAAAACTTGGAGACTGAGTATCTTTGATACCGGATCGCCTGAAAAACAACTCTTGGAGAAAAACCTTTGGTTTACTGAGCAGAAGAAACACTCGCAGCTGAAATCTAGCCCCCGGAAGAGATGGCGTTTCGTGGACCCCCTGTGTGCGGCCTGCCGACCCCAGCCATGGGCGCTTCTTTTGCAGGTAAGACATCTTTAAATATCATGATAAATGTATTTATTAATGCTCCTTAAATCACATAAACGGGAATTTCGATACAAATTGTGCTTTTAATTATGTTAAATTGTTGAATTTATAGTTAAGTGATTAGTAGACTGTTTGTTGGCCTGTTAGGAAAACACTGATTATGATGAAACTTGATGTTTTCTGGGTGTAAAATATTAATTATCTGGTAACAGGTGTGATGTGAAGTGTGGCGGGAGAACTGTGCAGTATGTTGGCTGTACGGCTGTGATTTGAAAACACTTATTTTTGTTTGAGGGCAACACATTAACAAATTTTCCGCTGAGTCATTTAGGAAACAAAATGGCGACTGAGTCATTTTTTGAATAATGCCCAAACAATAAGTTGATTTGTGCGTCGTAGAGACGACGTAACGTCTAGGAGCAAACGTGGTCACGCCAGAGGTGTAAACACAGGACACGTTCCTCTGTGTGGACAGTTGAGGTGCTTCTTAAAATGTATGTCGACATGTTGTTGGGTCCTTTTTAAGTTAACATTTATCACATTTATGAAGTCATTTTTAGATTTTCCTCAAAGTGCGCCAACAGATCGATGTTGTTATGAGCCTGAATGAAGTGAACTAAAGTGTCTGACGGTTATTGGACCTAAAAGCAAAGGTGCTCAGTCATCACTCAGAGCTTCTACTAGACATGATGGTATTGTCGTTACATTGTAATATGCGTCGCTAGTTCATGTGGTGTTTTCTTATGAAGCGAAGAGATGAGAGCGGTTTGTCACGCAGTGACTGTGCGCGTCCTGCGTCCAAAGATGCCGCCGTCTCCTCCACGGAGCGTGATTTACAACTTAGGACAGTAACTAAATATGATCGATTATTTTACACATATATATATATATCGGTATGGATATTTCTGGAGAAGCCCTGTCGTTCAGTGCGCGTGAATTAATGAAGGGACCCATGTTTAAGCGCGCGTAATTACGCACGTAGGTCTGCGCGCATCAAACTTTTTTGGCTGTCTCAGTATTTTTCACAGCATATTGGGAATCTTTGAGGCAGCAGCATCATTTTAAAAATCCACAGTGTGGTGGACAACCGTCTCTTCTCGCTACATCACTGAACAGGGTCAGAACCAGCTGGTTCCTCCATTTATAATATGACTGAACTGTGATGCCACATGACAGAATTACAGCCTGTTGTTCTGAATACTGTTATTCTCCTCTGACTATTGTTGTGATTATAAGAAACAGGATATGTATTCAGAAGCAAAAACAGGAAAGTGAACAGGGTTGTTATGTGAACTTGTGTTATGTAAACGAGGATGAACTTGACAGATTCTTCTATGGAGTCAGATCAGTCTCAGTATTAATGAATGCACACAGAAGTATCCACAAATGTGTTTTATGATTTATATATGAATGACTGTCCACAAAAATATTTTTCTATTAGTTATTGTTATTATTATTTCATATTTGTAATATATTATAAAAACATGTTTTATTATTATATAAATACCGGTACTATAATTAATATTTCTGCCAAATTTACACACACACAGACATATATATACACATACACATATGTATGTGTATATATACAGTATATATACACATATATACATATGTACACATATGTACATATGTATTTATGTGTATATATACATATATATAAAGTTCACAAGTATTTTTCAGAGGTATACACAAATATTTATACATATATAATACAAAATAATAATAAATGAATAAAATATAAAAAATAAATGAAATACAAAAAAAATAGAAATACACAAATACATGTATTTAAAAGTACATAGTACATATTAGGATGTGTACACTGTTTTATTAATAATAAAATAAGTGAAATATTTCCATATTAGCATATTTAATTTAATTTTGTTTTATATTTTATTATTATATAATAATTTCAATTATCATTTTTAAATTTATATTTAGTCATTGAGTCATTTTTATATAAATCACAAAATCCATTAATGAATCCTTCTGTGTGCATTCATTAATACTGAGATTGATCTGACTCCATATTGTTTCCTCACTGAGTCGAGACTGAAGTACTGAGTGTCACAGGACTAAATCTGACTGAATACAACTCAACCTGTAACATGATGTGGATCAATTCATCACAGCTGAACATGTGCTGCTGCAGACAGTTATTGTCTGACTAGAACAGCAGCCCAGTCAACATGTCCTTTAAATGGATATAATGATGGTAGAAGATCATGATGGGTGTTTTTGTGTAATATTGTGCAGTGTGTACAGCGCAGGAGTGGTTCCCATCAGGTGTGGATGATACTGAGGCAGCTTTTACCAACATATATCTAAAAGTACAAGGTTGCACGTAAACTATGAAGGAGTGTCAGGTTGAAAATCAAAACTTTCAGATATCACTTGAGTCCAGTAGAGATGGATCCAACATGCATCATCAGATCACTCTCATCCTGTCATAATATCTCTAATAACAGTACTGCACTATATTGGATATCACTCTGTTTGTTGGGGGCTTTTTGACAAAGTGTCTGTGATGTATCTGGTCAAAAGAGATTTTTCTGTTTTAGTTTTATGAAAGTAGAGAATGTGACTTTTTACTGCTTTTTTCCTCCTCAGGTGGCTCTGCGTGGCTTCTGCAGGAGGAGTGCCTTGATGTCGGGCTTCGTGGAGGTAACAGGGTGGATGACCCTTATGGTCGTCCTCCCGCTTTCTTTCTTGCTGGCCCTCATGGTCTTCCTCCTGCTTTCCCTGCTGCTAACCCTTATAGTTTCCCTCCTGCTTTCCCTCCTGCTAACCCTTATAGTTTCCCTCCTGCTTTCCCTCCTGCTAACCCTTATAGTTTCCCTCCTGCTTTCCCTGCTGCTAACCCTCAGAGTTTCCCTCCTGCTTTCCCTCCTGCTAACCCTTATAGTTTCCCTCCTGCTTTCCCTCCTACTAACCCTTATAATTTCCCTCCTGCTTTCCCTCCTACTAACCCTGATAGTTTCCCTCCTGCTTTCCCTCCTACTAACCCTTATGGTCTTCCTCCTGTTGTCCTTGCTGTTGACTCTAATGGTCTTCCTCTCGCTTTCTTTGTTGCTGACCCTTATGGTCATCCTCCTGCTCCTCCTGTTGACCATTATAGTTTTCATCACGAGTACTCTCCTGGTGACCCTGATCGTATTGCTCGCACTTTCCCTGCTGCTGAACCTTATAGTCCTCTTCGCCCTTTCCGTCCTGCTGAGTCTCCTGCTGAGCCTCCTGCTGAGCCTCCTGCTGAGCCTCCTGCTGAGCCTCCTGCTGAGCCTCCTGCTGACCCCTTGTCAGAGGGAGCCTGCTGCAAAGAGGCCGAGGTTGTCTGACCGCGACTTGGACTGACTCTAAACATCAGAGCAGTTACTGAGTCCACATGTCCCCTTCTTCACATCCACGTCACAGCCTTTGCGTCTGGCAGGTCTGGTGACACCCCCGGTAGCATCTTGCACCGGGGCCGTTGGATTGAGGGCTGGGGTTTGTGTCTGTCAGGGCTGCCAACACCCCACGTAGTGTCTTGCACTGGGATTTTGAGCAGTAATTCCTCAATTTTGCACGGTGGCTAGATCGACATTTCTTTCCTGAGGCTCGGCCTTTGCGTCTGGCGAGGCCGCCGATGCCTCAGGTAACCCTCACGTCTTGCAGGGCTGTCGACACACCGTGCATTTAGCCTTTGCGTCTGGCGGGGCGAGGAAGACTCAGCTTGGTCGGTGTTCAGATGAGCACAACATCTGGGGATAGTTTAAGCGTTTTGAAGTGAGGTTCTATGAGTTTTTATTAGTAACTACTACTATTACTCAAACTATCCTTTCAACAGGTATTAACAGGTATTAACACTTTTGTCCTGCACTTATCTTTATCAGTTATTTTATAATTTGGTTCTCTGTTCTTTGATGTTGTGCTTCAGTTTCAGTAGATGCTTATCTGATAAGGTGTGGTTATAATTATTAACATTAACAAGTCTTTTAACAAGTCTTCTACGTGTTAATTATCATTGATCATACTCACTGTGTTGTTCTTTGAGTTTTTATTTTTAATATTATAGAAAACTGAACCAGGCAGAGGTAAGGCAATAATTAATAACAACATTTTTTATCAGTTATTTAATATTTTTAATGATTATTGATATTGTTCACAATGTTGTACTTTTCCCTGCAGTACGTCCAGCAGTTTCCTTGATGACAGAGGAGAAGTTCAACCTCCCGAACAGATGAGAAGGATGGCCGACCACAAGACGAGCTGGAGAGCGATGGTCTCCTGTGATTTAGTCAACCAGCTAAGTAAGTCCTTACTAAGACTACAAGACTAGCAAAGGTGACATAAAGTGGTTAGAAGCTAAAGTTGAAATGTGCCAATACAGATCAAAGCTGATTTATTTAGAGATTACTGAGTCTGCAGGAGAAATGTGGAAGAACATCGTGATGTCTGTCAACCCAAAGGAGGAAGTGTAGTGATGAAAAAAATCACCACTTGTTTTTGATGTCATAGGGCAGGACTCTTCCTGTGTCTTTGGCATTCCTGGAGCATCTGAGAGTGGATGTGGACCAGCCAATCATCCAGGACACCCGAGGACCACAGCAGTCCACTGACCACACGGGACCACCTCAGCAGCCTGCTAGCTTCAAGACCCCGAACACATCATCTGAAGAGCCAGTGAGTCTGTCTGTCTGTTCATCTGTCTGTCTGTCTGTCTGTCCTCTGCCCCATCAATTCAGTTCAGTCCAAAGCAGCTGTGAACTAAAAACTAAAATCTTGTCCTCTCCCCAGGTTACCTGAAGGAGAGGAGGTTGTGTTGATCTGCTTGGTGACACCTGGAAGCTTCTTGACATCCTCCTGGATCCATCCCTCCATATATGTTCACATTATACAGACCAGTTGTTGTCATGTGGACTCTGTATGCCCATCCTAGAAGAGGGAGCCCTCCTCTGTTGCTCTTCCTGAGGTTTCTCCCAATTTTTCCCTGTTAAAAGGGTTTTTGGGAGTTTTTTTCCTCATCACTTTTTTTTTTTTACCACTTGTCTGTTTTGGTGTTGAATCATATAATAAAAGTCAACATCATAAATCTAAATAATTGTGTTTTGTGACTTCCTTGACTTTCAGTGATGTTACCATAACACTGATCAGTCAATCATTTGCAGGTACCTTGATAGTTGTTTGATTGTATTTGATTTAACTTTCCTCCACATTAATGACACCACAGTCCAAACGATTGTTACTGAGCCCTGAAAACTCTCAGCTTTAGTTTGTTCTCCACTTTAATTTGGAAAAACAACAACCAGAGAAATCACTGATAAAGTCTAATGTCTGATAATGTATTGACATGGTCATGAGATGATAAGTTATTAAAGGTATCATGTTTTGTTTTTAAGCTCACCTCTAGTAATAGTAATATTTCTCATAACATTTTAAACAAAAGCCTGAAGCAACTCCAAAATTTATCTAACAACTATGATGACTATGATGATGATGATGATGATGATGACTATGATGATGATGATGATGATGATGACGATGTTGATGATGATGATGATGATGATGATTATGATGATGATGAGAAGGGTCCCCTTCTCATTTAATCTTTCATTTTTCTCTGGGACTCAGATCAAACACTTTCACATTTAGACTTCAGACAGATTATACAAAATAATCTGCATTGGAAAGATTTCAGGATGTTTTTTTGTTTTGCTATTGTTTTTATTTATTCAACACTGGGTTATAATTTTAAAAGGTGAAAGTGATTATGGATGTGCATTTCCCAACAATGAGTGGGCCAAGCCAGTAGAGGTCACTGACTAGTGAAACCAGTGCTGGTAGAAGAGGGAATAACACCAGGTAGGCATCGGTCAGGTCTGAGTCCACCTCGTCATTATCTGTATGGAAAACACATTTCATAAACAGCATAAAAATCAGTGACAGTGTACATCTGTTAGGATCTTTTGTTTTAACAGCCAGAAACACAGTTTTCAATGTAGTAAGTAAACCCAGAGTGAGACCATTTCCTCAGCGTCAGTCCTTACTGAGTGCAGCTCAGCTAACACTCCTCAAGGAGAGACACTGAATCCAGCTGCTTTTCTTTGGACTTTGACATTTTTAGATTTTTGATAAATATATATTGTTTTTTTTTTGAACACCCAGCAATATGAAGGACATCATCCATGTCTTTGGACTGTGGGAGGAGGCCGTGGAAAACCCACGCTAACACAGGGAGAACATGATTTGACCTTGTTGTGAGGCGACAGTGCTAACCACGGCACCGTGCAGCCCATTTTAAGGACATATCTAACATATTTTATGGACACTATGAAAGCTGTCTGAGTACTAGTATAAAATGTAATTGAGAATCAACATTTTCCTTATTTAACACATAGATTTAGATTAAACATTTACATTTAAATGGTTTTATAAATAAATAATACATGAATAAACCCAGACTACAACATTAATATTGCAGATTATACAGTAAAACTGCTTTTCCAGAAATAACTTCCGTAAGAGTCGAGGTGCTACTGCTAAATGATACGTTCAAGCTCACCTCCAAAGTGTGTGAAAGTTTACAGCAGCAAAAAATTAGTTGTTTTTCAGTTATTTAAGAAAGTGAAAACTGAATGTATTAAATTTAAACTAAAATGTTTCAAGCATTTTTTTCCATTTTAATTTTGAAAAGATCAATAAAAAAAGGATTTACTAAACAGAAATGTTCAACCCTGATCTGAACCCGAGCGGTCGTTTGTTATTGGACTTCTGTGCTAGTCATGGATTATCCATAACAAATACCATGTTCGAACATAAGGATGCTCATAAGTGTACTTGGTACCAGAGCACCCTAGGCCGAAGATCAATGATTGATTTTGTGATTGTATCATCTGATCTGAGGCTGCATGTTTTGGACACTCGAGTGAAGAGAGGGGCAGAGTTGTCAACTGATCACCATCTGGTGGTGAGTTGGATCAGAGAGTGGGGGAAGACTCTGGACAGACCTGGTAAACCCAAACGTGTAGTGCGGGTGAACTGGGAACATCTGGAGGAGGCCCCTATCCGAGAGATCTTCAACTCACACCTCCGGCGGAGCTTTTCTGGCATCCCTGTGGAGGCTGGGGGCATTGAACTTGAGTGGGTGATGTTCGAAGCTTCCATTGCTGAAGCTGCGGCAGTGAGCTGTGGCCTGCGGGTCTTAGGTGCCTCAAGGGGCGGTAACCCTCGAACACCGTGGTGGACACCGGTGGTCAGGGAAGCTGTCCGACTGAAGAAGGAGTCCTTCTGGGATATGTTATCTCAGAGGACTCCGAAGGCAGTTGCAAGGCCCATGGGGCGGCAGCCGCTGCCGTAAAGGAGGCAAAGCAGCGGGTGTGCGAGGAGTTCGGAGCAGCCATGGAGAAGGACTTTCGGTCGGCACCAAGGTGCTTCTGGAAAACTCAGGAGGCACCTCAGGAGGGGGAATCGAGGAACCATCCAAGCTGTGTACAGTAAGGATGGGACACTGTTGACCTCAACTGAGGAGGTAACCAGGTGGTGGAAGGAACTCCTGAACCCGACTGATACGCCCTCTCTTGTAGAGGCAGAGCAGGGGGAAGTCACTGAGGTAGTTAAACAGCTCCGCAGTAGCAAGGCCCCGGGGATTGACGAGATTCGCACAGAAATGCTGAAGGCTCTGGGTGTGGAGGGGCTGTCATGGATGACATGCCTCTTCAACATTGCGTGGAAGTCGGGATCCTTGAGGGGGCCTGGGAGTATGCCCATCCAGTCTACATGTGTTTTGTAGACTTGGAGAAGGCGTACGATCGGGTCCCCCGGGGTATACTGTGGGAGGTGCTGCGGGAGTATGGGGTAAGGGGGTCACTTCTCAGGGCCATCCAATCCCTGTACTCCCAAAGCGAGAGCTGTGTCCGGGTTCTCGGCAGTAAGTCGGACTCGTTTCCGGTGGGTGTTGGCCTTCGCCAGGGTTGCGCCTTGTCTCCAATCCTGTTCGTGATATTTATGGACAGGATATCGAGGTGTAGTCGGGGGGAGGATTGTTTGCGGATTGGTGTGCTGAGGATCTCATCGCTGCTTTTTGCAGATGATGTGGTTCTGCTGGCATCATCGGTCTGCGACCTCCAGCACTCACTGGATCGGTTCGCAGCCAAATGTAAAGCAGCTGGGATGAGGATCAGCACCTCAAAATGGGAGGCCATGGTTCTCAGCAGGAAACCGATGGATTGTCTACTCCGGGTAGGGAATGAGTCTTTATCCCAAGTGAAGGAGTTCAAGCACCTCGGGGTCTTGTTCGCGAGCGAGGGAACAATGGAATGTGAGATTGGCCGGAGAATCAGAGCAGCGGGGGCGGTATTGCAGTCGCCATACCGCACCATTGTGACGAAGAGAGAGTTGAGCTGGAAGGCAAAGCTCTCTATCTACCGGTCAATCTTTGTGCCTACTCTCACCTATGGTTATGAGGGCTGGGTCATGACCGGCATCTGGCATCTCTCTTCGAGATACGGTGAGAAGCTCAGTCATCCGTGAGGGACTCGGAGTAGAGCGGCTGCTCCTTTGCGTTGAAAGGAGCCAGTTGAGGTGGTTCGGGCATCTGGTAAGGATGCCTCCTGGGCGCCTCCCTAGGGAGGTGTTCCAGGCACGACCAGCTGGGAGGAGGCCCCGGGGACGATCCAGGACTAGATGGAGAGATTATATCTCCACACTGGCCTGGGAACGCCTCGGGATCCCCCAGTTAGAGCTGGTTAATGTGGCCCAGGAAAGGGAAGTTTGGGGTCCCCTGCTGGAGCTGTTGCCCCCACGACCCGACCCCGGATAAGAGGTTGAAGATGAAGATGAAGAAGATTCAGCATATGCTATATATGCAGGACATATACTATATGCAGTATACAGTATATATGCTATACACAGTATACATGCTATATATGTATACACACAGTATACAGTATACACAAATCCCTGGTTGAGTGCTGCTACGTTGGGCTTTACCCCGGTGGATGAGAAAGTCGCCTCCCTTACAGTATATATGCTATATATGTAGTACATATGTTATAGATATACAATATACAGTAATTCCTGTATATGCAGTACACATACTATATACAATATACAGTATACATGATTTATATATATATATAAAAATATATATATACTACATAGGATGTACAGTATTTATGCTGTATATACATTATATATGCTATATATACAGTGTATATACTATACAATATAGTAGAGTTTATCATATGTTCTTTAAATGTAAAATCAAAATCTGAAAACTAACTAGTGTATAGGTCTAGTTAAATATAATAAAATAGAAATTCAGCATTTCTTTCTGAAATGTAGTGAAGTTGTCACATAAAAGTATAAAATAGTGGTAGATGGAAATAGTCAAGTAAAGTACATGGAAGAGGTATTACTAATACTTTATTACTTTCCCCCACTGATGCCTCATATAAAGCTGGCGTTTCCATCCCCTGAATAATTTGGTAAAAGTTCCTGCGTCCTTCAGGCTCCACGTTGCCCTCTTGTTCCCCCTGCAGGAGGGCTGAGCTGTTACTTACAGCTGTTTGGGATTATCAGACTATTATGGCCTCATAGTACATTGACTGACATTTAAAGATTTCCATTGTAATGCTGCCAAACAGAGGGACAGTGCAGGTCCAACGTATCACATTAATAATGTAAAATGTAATTGATTGCCACAAGGAAATTATCTTTTACTTTCCATCTCCACAATTTCATCACAGCACGTCTTTTAGTGTATCTAGAACTTGGAGGGCATGCTGGCTGATCAATACAGTGCAGATCCTCCTGTTGCAAGGGGCGGCCTATTCACAGAGAATCACTCTGCAGCCTCGGGACCACTTGGCACAATATTAAAATATGCATATACTTTAATCAGAGAGATACATTCGTGTCATGAAGTCTAAGTGTTGATTGTGTGTTTCCTGTCGCATGCTTTTATTTTGATGCACTTCCTGTTTAGTGTTGGCATTTGAACCTCTCCTCTCGTTGCAGTTCACTTCACTCCCTGCCCTGCATGCTTCCTGCCTTCACGTTTGAGCACCTCATCCTGACCCAGTTATCATCACCAGTCACCTGCATCTGATTGTCATCCCCCGCCCTGATTGTGTTCACCTGTGCATAGTCATCCACCTCCCTCACTAGTATATAATGTGTGCTCCCTTTTCCTCCTGTGCCAGTTCGTCTTTGTCTCTTGTAGGAAAGCGTACCCGCTATCTGTAGTGTCTTTTGAAATCCTCGTGTAACTGAACTCAGCCTGATTTACCGACGTAGCCCTTAGCCTGCCGATCTGGACCTGTTTGCCTGTCTGCCTGCCTTCGTGTACCGACCTGAAGCCTGGAATAAAGACACCGATTATTGTGAACTGTACTGCCTCTGAGTCTGCATTTGAGTCCACGTCTGTGCGTGTAACCTGCCCTGACACATTCAGTTGCCATTTTATTAAGTACACAAGCTAAAATGCATTTTAATACAACAGACCTGAAACAATCCTACCTTCATTAAAGCTGGAATGGAGCTAAGAGGTGAAAGTAGGCTCTTTACTATGGACGACAGAATCTGCCACGATTAATTCAATAAATAAACTAGAGAATTTCTTGCAGAGATTTTGATAGCATCATGGGGGCTACTGCTGGGATGTGTACATGTATGGAAGGGGGCGTGGCTAATGTGTAGTAGGCGGGAATAAAATACCAATGAAACAGGCACTCTCTGCTGAGTAATATGACACCTCCCACAGGAGTCCATGACAAAGGGTTCAGGAGTTATGAAAGGGGGCGTGGCTAACGCTGATGTTGATGCTGCATAAATAAGTAAATTAATGAATAAATAAAGGTATAAGAAAATTGCATAAATAAATGTAGAAATAAATACAAAAATAAGTGACTAAGTACAGACATAAATACATGGAAAATGGAAAATGGACATAATTGAATAAATCTTGAAATAAATAAATAAAAAACTGATAATTCAACTCGACATATAAAATTAAAAATTTTATTTCAGTTTGTCTTTATTTATTATTGTTCACCTTCATTTTCTGCTGATAAAAAATGTCCACAGGTTAAATTTGAACCTCCAGCTGCTAAGCCAATCCTTGATGCATGGGGCACCTGCTCCACCAGGTGAGATAACTGAGCACTCTATGCATTTGTTGTTGTTTTTATTTATTTATTTATTTATCTGCTTGTGTTGATGCTACATAAATAAATCCATCAATCAATCTTCAACCGCTTATCCCATTAGGATTTGCGGAGTCTTATTCTTATATATAAATAAATAAATGAATGAATAATTAAATACATAAAAATAAAAGGAAATTGCATAAATAACTGTATAAATATAAGAATAAATTAATAGAAGAATAAATGAATACACAGAAATACATGCTTGTAAATGTGTTAATAAATATTGAAATAATTAGCTAAAAGCTGATAGGACATATGAAATTAGTTAGTTTCTGTTGACCTACATTTTCTGCAGAAAAAAATTGCATAAATAAATTTATAAATACAAGAATAAATGAATGAATACAGAAATAAATACATGGAAAAATAACAACATAAAAATAAATAAATGCTGAACTATATATGTGAATAAATGAATAAATATTGAAATAAATAAATAAATAAAGGTTGATAATTAAACAGGACATATAAAATTAAATGTTATTCAATTCCTATATTTTTGCTCATCTACGTTTTCTTTACTTTTTGGCTGTTTTCACGTTGATTTGACAGAAACTGTGACAGTTATGGGAGAGAGAGGATGACAAGGAGAAAAGGTCCAGGAGTCAGATTAGGACCCCCGACCCCCTGCTCTACCAGAGGACCTCACTGAGCCTCCTGTCCTCTAGTTGGTTTGGTTGCTGATTCTGCTGAAATCAATCAATCAATCAATCAATCAATAGGAAAAGAAGAGAAAAGAAAATAATTTTGCAAACATAAATGTAAGACATGAAAAAACAATAAAGGCCACCATAGGAGAAATAAAATGCCATGATGGAGGCTATAAATTGGACATTAATTAATAATCTTTTCATGATGTAGATGGAATCATGCATTGATTCACATTTACTATCACTATCATTAAATATTATTTTGTATCTAAAAATACAACAACAACCAAATGAAGCTGAGCTGTTCTGGTTCAGTGAGCTCTGGGTCCAGATGGTGTGAAGTGTGTCCACAATAATTATTGATGGAAACACGGACTGTAACAGAGTAAAGAGTCAAATCATGATCATTATATCATCTGGTGTATCGGACTCGCTGACGCACGTGCGTCGAAGTCATGGAAACGCATTGTTGACGTGGTACCGAGGTGATATAAGGGCTGCGGACCTTTCTGGAAGCCCCTTTCACTCCTGGACTCGGACACGAGCTGACCTGTAGTGAAAACTTGGAGACTGAGTATCTTTGATACCGGATCGCCTGAAAAACAACTCTTGGAGAAAAACCTTTGGTTTACTGAGCAGAAGAAACACTCGCAGCTGAAATCTACCCCCCGGAAGAGATGGCGTTTCGTGGACCCCCTGTGTGCGGCCTGCCGACCCCAGCCATGGGCGCTTCTTTTGCAGGTAAGACATCTTTAAATATCATGATAAATGTATTTATTAATGCTCCTTAAATCACATAAACGGCAATTTCGATACAAATTGTGCTTTTAATTATGTTAAATTGTTGAATTTATAGTTAAGTGATTAGTAGACTGTTTGTTGGCCTGTTAGGAAAACACTGATTGTGATGAAACTTGATGTTTTCTGGGTGTAAAATATTAATTATCTGGTAACAGGTGTGATGTGAAGTGTGGCGGGAGAACTGTGCAGTATGTTGGCTGTACGGCTGTGATTTGAAAACACTTATTTTTGTTTGAGGGCAACACATTAACAAATTTTCCGCTGAGTCATTTAGGAAACAAAATGGCGACTGAGCCATTTTTTGAATAATGCCCAAACAATAAGTTGATTTGTGCGTCGTGGAGACGACGTAACGTCTAGGAGCAAACGTGGTCACGCCAGAGGTCTAAACACAGGACACGTTCCTCTGTGTGGACAGTTGAGGTGCTTCTTAAAATGTATGTCGACATGTTGTTGGGTCCTTTTTAAGTTAACATTTATCACATTTATGAAGTCATTTTTAGATTTTCCTCAAAGTGCGCCAACAGATCGATGTTGTTATGAGCCTGAATGAAGTGAACTAAAGTGTCTGACGGTTATTGGACCTAAAAGCAAAGGTGCTCAATCATCACTCAGAGCTTCTACTAGACATGATGGTATTGTCGTTACATTGTAATATGCGTCGCTAGTTCATGTGGTGTTTTCTTATGAAGCGAAGAGATGAGAGCGGTTTGTCACGCAGTGACTGTGCGCGTCCTGCGTCCACAGATGCCGCCGTCTCCTCCACGGAGCGTGATTTACAACTTAGGACAGTAACTAAATATGATCGATTATTTTACACATATATATATATATATATATATACGGTATGGATATTTCTGGAGAAGCCCTGTCGTTCAGTGCGCGTGAATTAATGAAGGTCTCCACGTTTAAGCGCGCGTAATTACGCACGTAGGTCTGCGCGCATCAAACTTTTTTGGCTGTCTCAGTATTTTTCACAGCATATTGGGAATCTTTGAGGCAGCAGCATCATTTTAAAAATCCACAGTGTGGTGGACAACCGTCTCTTCTCGCTACATCACTGAACAGGGTCAGAACCAGCTGGTTCCTCCATTTATAATATGACTGAACTGTGATGCGACATGACAGAATTACAGCCTGTTGTTCTGAATACTGTTATTCTCCTCTGACTTTTGTTGTGATTATAAGAAACAGGATATGTATTCAGAAGCAAAAACAGGAAAGTGAACAGGGTTGTTATGTGAACTTGTGTTATGTAAACGACGATAAACTTGACAGATTCTTCTATGGAGTCAGATCAGTCTCAGTATTAATGAATGCACACAGAAGTATCCACAAATGTGTTTTATGATTTATATATGAATGACTCTATCCACAAAAATATTTTTCTATTAGTTATTGTTATTATTATTTCATATTTGTAATATATTATAAAAACATTTTTATTATTATATAAATACCGGTACTATAATTAATATTTCTGCCAAATTTACACACACACAGACATATATATACACATACACATATGTATGTGTATATATACAGTATATATACACATATATATACATATGTACATATTTTGTTTTATGTGTTATATCTGTATATATCCTCTTTTTGTATATATACAGTATATATAACATATATAATATGTAACATATATAATATGTATTTATGTGTGTATATATACAGTATATATACACATATATACATATGTACACATATGTACATATGTATTTATGTGTATATATACATATATATAAAGTTCACAAGTATTTTTCAGAGGTATATACAAATATTTATACATATATAATACAAAATAATAATAAATGAATAAAATATAAAAAATAAATGAAATACAAAAAAAATAGAAATCCACAAATACATGTATTTAAAAGTACATAGTACATATTAGGATGTGTACACTGTTTTATTAATAATAAAATAAATGAAATATTTCCATATTAGCATATTTAATTTAATTTTGTTTTATATTTTATTATTATATAATAACTTCAATTATCATTTTTAAATTTATATTTAGTCATTGAGTCATTTTTATATAAATCACAAAATCCATTAATGAATCCTTCCGTGTGCATTCATTAATACTGAGATTGATCTGACTCCATATTGTTTCCTCACTGAGTCGAGACTGAAGTACTGAGTGTCACAGGACTAAATCTGACTGAATACAACTCAACCTGTAACATGATGTGGATCAATTCATCACAGCTGAACATGTGCTGCTGCAGACAGTTATTGTCTGACTAGAAGCCCAGTCGACATGTCCTTTAAATGGTATAATGTGGTAGAATCATGATGGTGTTTTTTGTATATCGTGCGTGTCCCCCCCCCCCCCCACCCCCCCCCCCCAGCGCATGCCTTTAAATGATAAATGATGGAGAAACATGATGGGTGTTTTTGTGTAATATTGTGCAGTGTGTACAGCGCAGGAGTGGTTCCCATCAGGTGTGGATGATACTGAGGCAGCTTTTACCAACATATATCTAAAAGTACAAGGTTGCACGTAAACTATGAAGGAGTGTCAGGTTGAAAATCAAAACTTTCAGATATCACTTGAGTCCAGTTGAGATGGATCCAACATGCATCATCAGATCACTCTCATCCTGTCATAATATCTCTAATAACAGTACTGCACTATATTGGATATCACTCTGTTTGTTGGGGGCTTTTTGACAAAGTGTCTGTGATGTATCTGGTCAAAAGAGATTTTTCTGTTTTAGTTTTATGAAAGTAGAGAATGTGACTTTTTACTGCTTTTTTCCTCCTCAGGTGGCTCTGCGTGGCTTCTGCAGGAGGAGTGCCTTGATGTCGGGCTTCGTGGAGGTAACAGGGTGGATGACCCTTATGGTCGTCCTCCCGCTTTCTTTCTTGCTGGCCCTCATGGTCTTCCTCCTGCTTTCCCTGCTGCTAACCCTTATAGTTTCCCTCCTGCTTTCCCTCCTGCTAACCCTTATAGTTTCCCTCCTGCTTTCCCTGCTGCTAACCCTCAGAGTTTCCCTCCTGCTTTCCCTCCTGCTAACCCTTATAGTTTCCCTCCTGCTTTCCCTCCCTACTAACCCTTATAATTTCCCTCCTGCTTTCCCTCCTACTAACCCTGATATTTTCGCTCCTGCTTTCCCTCCTACTAACCCTTATGGTCTTCCTCCTGTTGTCCTTGCTGTTGACTCTAATGGTCTTCCTCTCGCTTTCTTTGTTGCTGACCCTTATGGTCATCCTCCTGCTCCTCCTGTTGACCATTATAGTTTTCATCACGAGTACTCTCCTGGTGACCCTGATCGTATTGCTCGCACTTTCCCTGCTGCTGAACCTTATAGTCCTCTTCGCCCTTTCCGTCCTGCTGAGTCTCCTGCTGAGCCTCCTGCTGAGCCTCCTGCTGACCCTTGTCAGAGGGAGCCTGCTGCAAAGAGGCCGAGGTTGTCTGACCGCGACTTGGACTGACTCTAAACATCAGAGCAGTTCCTGAGTCCACATGTCCCCTTCTTCACATCCACGTCACAGCCTTTGCGTCTGGCAGGTCTGGTGACACCCCCGGTAGCATCTTGCACCGGGGCCGTTGGATTGAGGGCTGGGGTTTGTGTCTGTCAGGGCTGCCAACACCCCACGTAGTGTCTTGCACTGGGATTTTGAGCAGTAATTCCTCAATTTTGCACGGTGGCTAGATCGACATTTCTTTCCTGAGGCTCGGCCTTTGCGTCTGGCGAGGCCGCCGATGCCTCAGGTAACCCTCACGTCTTGCAGGGCTGTCGACACACCGTGCATTTAGCCTTTGCGTCTGGCGGGGCGAGGAAGACTCAGCTTGGTCGGTGTTCAGATGAGCACAACATCTGGGGATAGTTTAAGCGTTTTGAAGTGAGGTTCTATGAGTTTTTATTAGTAACTACTACTATTACTCAAACTATCCTTTCAACAGGTATTAACAGGTATTAACACTTTTGTCCTGCACTTATCTTTATCAGTTATTTTATAATTTGGTTCTCTGTTCTTTGATGTTGTGCTTCAGTTTCAGTAGATGCTTATCTGATAAGGTGTGGTTATAATTATTAACATTAACAAGTCTTTTAACAAGTCTTCTACGTGTTAATTATCATTGATCATACTCACTGTGATGTTCTTTGAGTTTTTATTTTTAATATTATAGAAAACTGAACCAGGCAGAGGTAAGGCAATAATTAATAACAACATTTTTTATCAGTTATTTAATATTTTTAATGATTATTGATATTGTTCACAATGTTGTACTTTTCCCTGCAGTACGTCCAGCAGTTTCCTTGATGACAGAGGAGAAGTTCAACCTCCCGAACAGATGAGAAGGATGGCCGACCACAAGACGAGCTGGAGAGCGATGGTCTCCTGTGATTTAGTCAACCAGCTAAGTAAGTCCTTACTAAGACTACAAGACTAGCAAAGGTGACATAAAGTGGTTAGAAGCTAAAGTTGAAATGTGCCAATACAGATCAAAGTTGATTTATTTAGAGATTACTGAGTCTGCAGGAGAAATGTGGAAGAACATCGTGATGTCTGTCAACCCAAAGGAGGAAGTGTGGTGATGAAAAAAATCACCACTTGTTTTTGATGTCATAGGGCAGGACTCTTCCTGTGTCTTTGGCATTCCTGGAGCATCTGAGAGTGGATGTGGACCAGCCGATCATCCAGGACACCCGAGGACCACGGCAGTCCACTGACCACACGGGACCACCTCAGCAGCCTGCTAGCTTCAAGACCCCGAACACATCATCTGAAGAGCCAGTGAGTCTGTCTGTCTGTCTGTCTGTTCATCTGTCTGTCTGTCTGTCTGTCTTTCCTCTGCCCCATCAGTTCAGTTCAGTCCAAAGCAGCTGTGAACTAAAAACTAAAATCTTGTCCTCTCCCCAGGTTACCTGAAGGAGAGGAGGTTGTGTTGATCTGCTTGGTGACACCTGGAAGCTGCTTGACATCCTCCTGGATCCATCCCTCCATATATGTTCACATTATACAGACCAGTTGTTGTCATGTGGACTCTGTATGCCCATCCTAGAAGAGGGAGCCCTCCTCTGTTGCTCTTCCTGAGGTTTCTCCCAATTTTTCCCTGTTAAAAGGGTTTTTGGGAGTTTTTTTCCTCATCACTATTGTTTTTTACCACTTGTCTGTTTTGGTGTTGAATCATATAATAAAAGTCAACATCATAAATCTAAATAATTGTGTTTTGTGACTTCCTTGACTTTCAGTGATGTTACCATAACACTGAACAGTCAATCATTTGCAGGTACCTTGATAGTTGTTTGATTGTATTTGATTTAACTTTCCTCCACATTAATGACACCACAGTCCAAACGATTGTTACTGAGCCCTAAAAACTCTCAGCTTTAGTTTGTTCTCCACTTTAATTTGGAAAAACAACAACCAGAGAAATCACTGATAAAGTCTAATGTCTGATAATGTATTGACATGGTCATGAGATGATAAGTTATTAAAGGTATCATGTTTTGTTTTTAAGCTCACCTCTAGTAATAGTAATATTTCTCCTAACATTTTAAACAAAAGCCTGAAGCAACTCCAAAATTTATCTAACAACTATGATGACTATGATGATGATGATGATGATGATGACTATGATGATGATGATGATGATGATGATGATGATGATGATGATGATGATGATGATGATGATGAGAAGGGTCCCCTTCTCATTTAATCTTTCATTTTTCTCTGGGACTCAGATCAAACACTTTCACATTTAGACTTCAGACAGATTATACAAAATAATCTGCATTGGAAAGATTTCAGGATGTTTTTTTGTTTTGCTATTGTTTTTATTTATTCAACACTGGGTTATAATTTTAAAAGGTGAAAGTGATTATGGACGTGCATTTCCCAACAATGAGTGGGCCAAGCCAGTAGAGGTCACTGACTAGTGAAACCAGTGCTGGTAGAAGAGGGAATAACACCAGGTAGGCATCGGTCAGGTCTGAGTCCACCTCGTCATTATCTGTATGGAAAACACATTTCATAAACAGCATAAAAATCAGTGACAGTGTACATCTGTTAGGATCTTTTGTTTTAACAGCCAGAAACACAGTTTTCAATGTAGTAAGTAAACCCAGAGTGAAACCATTTCCTCAGCGTCAGTCCTTACTGAGTGCAGCTCAGCTAACACTCCTCAAGGAGAGACACTGAATCCAGCTGCTTTTCTTTGGACTTTGACATTTTTAGATTTTTGATAAATATATATTGTTTTTTTTTTTTGAACACCCAGCAATATGAAGGACATCATCCATGTCTTTGGACTGTGGGAGGAGGCCGTGGAAAACCCACGCTAACACAGGGAGAACATGATTTGACCTTGTTGTGAGGCGACAGTGCTAACCACGGCACCGTGCAGCCCATTTTAAGGACATATCTAACATATTTTATGGACACTATGAAAGCTGTCTGAGTACTAGTATAAAATGTAATTGAGAATCAACATTTTCCTTATTTAACACATAGATTTAGATTAAACATTTACATTTAAATGGTTTTATAAATAAATAATACATGAATAAACCCAGACTACAACATTAATATTGCAGATTATACAGTAAAACTGCTTTTCCAGAAATAACTTCTGTAAGAGTCGAGGTGCTACTGCTAAATGATACGTTCAAGCTCACCTCCAAAGTGTGTGAAAGTTTACAGCAGCAAAAAATTAGTTGTTTTTCAGTTATTTAAGAAAGTGAAAACTGAATGTATTAAATTTAAACTAAAATGTTTCAAGCATTTTTTTCCATTTAAATTTTGATAAATACAGCCTACAGCTCGAAAAAGAAAGACAACGCTATCTCAAAATAATACAATATGGACTGTATGGCTTAACTGTAATTTACCTCATGAGTGATAATTTTAACAAGGTTAAAATACAAAACTCATTCTGGACACTCCTGAATGTTAGGCAGACTTTACTTGTCAATTTTTTGCAATAATTATACAGGGGTTAACTAATGTATAGTAATTTGCAGTGAGGGGAAATAAGCAGTGCTGACTTCTGTTTTGTGTTCTTGTGACATTTAATGACAGATTTAATTATTTATTTATTTATAGTCATTTATTATTTATTGATTGAGGATGGTATTCCACTCACATGTACTGCTCTGTGGACTCGTATCACTTGCCCTCGCCTTTTTTTTCCGTGTGCAGGTTTTGAGACTAAATAAACACCATTTGCTTGTGTGTGTTGTATCTCAGAAAACGATGTGGATGGAGAAATGGTGGATTGTGGACTCACTGAAGCCAGGGTTGGATACCTGTTTGATGGTTCCTTCATGAAGCAAGTCAGCAGTTTGTGCACAGACACAGCAGACAGCGTGGACGATCTTGAGGATGGGGACGAGGGCCGTGTGCATGAGATCCCTGTCTCCCATGTGGAGGACACCGTGCCAGGCTGCCAAGACGATTCCTCTGAGGACCTCAGCGAGGCAGACTCTAGCCCCGGCCCCTCCATAAGGAGACGCAGGGAGGACAGCGACAGGGAGGAGGAGGCCGTGACAAGACTCGGATTGACTCTAAACATCTGAGCAATCACTGAGTCCACTTAAGTGTTATTGTAATTTAAATCTGCTTATTCATAATTATTCAATGTTTAAAACATTGTTTTACTAACTGTTCTTCATATCCTACTCCACCACCGGAGCTGCTGCTGTCCACTGAGGATGAAGAAGGTAATAAGAGCTTCTGTTTTGAGAGAAAGTGACCTAGAATATTGTACAATATAGTAACTTGTGCCTTTGTTTTGAAAATTGCTGTATAATCCAGTATAATATGATATAATCTAGTCCTGAGTCTGTGTTTTTTAATCGGTTACGGCCTGGCTGTGCCTCCAGCTGTTTCCCTGCTGTTTTCTCATGTCTGTCTCAGTGTGTCTCTGTTTACAGGTGGTGTGGGTAGGGCTCCCTCCTGATTGGCTCGTTCACCTCACCTGTCCGGTCTGCACAGCTGCCTTCCATTAAGTCCTTAACACCTCATTAGATCTACTCTGGTTCTCTATTGTTGCTGCAACCACAGCGGTAGTTTGTTCTTGACTGCTCTGTTTTGTGGTATCAGAGTTATTTCTTTGAGCTGTTAGCTTTACCTGAACTTCCTCTGTGTCCTTGTGTCTCCAGGATCTATCCCTACATCTGCCTGCCCCAGCTGCTCGCTACCACAACCCTGAACTATCACACCAGATCAGCCAGGCTCTGACCCTCATCAGCCTGCCCTGCTGTTGTCTCTTCTCTGCATATATCAGTCATCAGCTCATTGTCAGCTGTTTGTTCTTATCTGTGAAAGAAGCAGTAAATCAGGAAATGCCAAAGGCAACGGTGAAACTAAGTCAAAGTTTCTGTTTCCTTTGTGATATCTGCACACCCAGGCTGCAATATCTGTCCGTGACTCTTATTGGATCGCATAGAAGCAAAATGTCTCCTTGTATCAAGTCACCACTGTAGTGAGGAGAGTTTAATTATTAGTTTATGACTGGCAAATCAGAACACTTTAATTCGAATGTGTGGAAATGAATAGGTGACTGTAAGTGATTCAGCACAAAGAGCTGCAGTAAACATATTGAAATGTTTCAGGACTTTTACAGATACTTAAACATATTACTATGATCCATGATATGCAGCGTCCACAGGATAAACTGCTGAAGAACCTTCAGAACAGCATGAGGGCGTCTGATCTGACATTTCAGTCTCAGTGGCTGCATGTTAATCACAAAGCTGCTGTATTTGAGAGATTATGAGTATAGCAGGGAGAGCAGGTCATGGGCAAATTATGTTACTGAGGTCTTGTTACAGTATGTGGAGGCCAGACAGCACTTAAAAAATACATGTTACAGACTCAACTAGACGGTCTCCTCCATAACATAATGAGTATTAAATAACGAGTAGCAATGGATGTTACGTCAGGCTCATTTCCTGTTTTCCCCAAAGGTGATTCCTTTACTTTACCTCTAGCCTCACGTCCTTATGGAAAGAGACAGAGTATATACAGATATACAGATACCCTGTAATAATAGAGTAGGTGCCCGGTAAAATTACAATAGAAGTAGATGTATAAATGGAAATACTCAAAAGCACCTCATATTTGTACGCATGTACAGTACTTGAGTAAATGTAATCAGTTACATTCTGCCACTGTCCATTTCTAAATATTGACATTTTTACAGTACATGTAATAGACTATCTGACCTGTTTCTGAGGAATCAGTGTGGACCTGAAGTGGCTATAATGTTGTATTTTAGGATGAGCTTTCAGGAAACAGAGCCATACATGACACACTGACAGAAATGGGTAAGTTACAATTGTACTAAAATACAAATGTGTGCGCAAATCTCACTGTGATTTTCAGATTATTGCATTAAGTCATCGTTGTGTCACACAGTGGACCTGGAGCCTCTGGGCTCCTCTGTATCATCCCAGTGGCAAAACCAAATAAAAGCACCACAGGGTGCACGAGGATCAGGACAGACACATGAAGAAACAATAAAGGCCACTAAAGTAGCAATGAAACGCCACGTTATACACACAAAGAAACAGAGGCATCATTTCTGTACCCAGGCTTGTCAGTAAAGTACCCTGTGGGTACATGGTTGTACTTAAAACAAGCTCAAGGTACAAATGATGCAGATTTAAATCATTTAAATAGAGTTGGGTTTACTGAAATAAAATAGGCTAATTCTTGGTCTGTGTGGCCTCTGGATCATTTTGTGAGTTTCACTGATAACGTACATTTTAGTGATTTCAGCTAGTGTTTGCATCACACTGTTATTGTGCAAATAATAACTGAAAAGTAATGTTGGATCATGATATGGTGGACGACTGACAACCTCATGTCGTTACTCTGACAGACCAGTAGGGGTCAGTGTTCTGGGCTCATACCATAGACTATAAAATGGGTTCACCTCTCATTGTTTCCTGGTCAGGAAATGATCTGTTAGAGTGAAAATATCGGTTAGTTTTTCTGCTTTGTCAAACTTATCCACGAATGAACTAATTAAAAACTGATTGAATCTGCAATACAAATGGATGAAGAAGAGGCAAGATAAGTCAGGGGTAAGTAACCGGCCTGAACATTTCTGATCATGCTCTGCATATGGTATGGTAACATCATAACTATTTTTATGTAGCTATTAAATATATTACAATAAATACAATACTTCAATAAAAAATAGACTTTAATGAATTAAATTGGATCCTTTAAAATTTGTTGTTTTTTATTATTAAATAACACAAAACAAGCAAACATTACCTAAACCATAACCACAAAGTATGTCTATCATGACAACAACACTGAACATATCTGAAATGAAAAAAAACTTTTTCTGTGTCTATTTTTTAGTGTCTTTGAGATGCAGAAAATAAGCATGTTATTATGTTGTTATATTATATGTTGTTATTATTATATATGTCATATTGTTTTGTGTATAGTAGACGTGGGTTGTTATTAGTGACCTGTGCTTTATGTCCTGTGCTGCTGCTGAAAGCTTGATTGGTATTTTCACAAACAAAAGAAACAGCTGGAAATCTTCATAAAAGACAAACGAGGAAGAGCTCCTTGGATGTGACAGTGATTCAACACAAAGCCAGCAGAAATACTGCAGGCAGGTCAAACACTTTTAAACAAGGGTTCAGTCAGAAGACAGAGCCTGGTGATATACATACTTGGTATGATCCTACAACTTGACATAATAGTTAGTAAGTAAGTCCTCAGAAAGACTTTCACTCTTTGTAAATCCACAGAGCTTTGTCCACTGTGGGATGATCCATCCAGCTGAGACCCTGGGGATCCAGTTGGGACAGTGCTGCCTTCAGGGTTACCCGTAGAAAGTCCGTGATTGAAGCTTCTTATTGACAGAGCTGTTTTATAATCCGCAATGACAATAAACATGTTCTGAGCTCTGGTGTTGTAATGAGAGTCGTCCTTGTTCACTTTGTCTAAACAAGTGTTAAGCTGACAACTACAGCAGTGACCAAATAAAATGAAGACGGTACAATGAGTGTCTAAAAGGAAGCCTGTATTATTTTAACTTTTTTTTAAAATCATCATCACCATCATCCTGAAGAAAAATTAGGCTTTTTGCTCTTTTAACTGAAATCATATTTACTTTGTTGGTTCATGCCCATTGTCCGTGGCCTACATGCCCGTATGGTCAATTTCCGATAACAGTAAATGCAGCATCACTTTGCCCAGCCAGTGACTGCGTCTCCTCGTCCTCCTCCTCCTGACCGCTGGACCTCACTGAAGCTCAGGTGGAGCAACAGTGTGTCGAGAGGTAAGTAGCTGCCGCTGACCTGGTGGTTTGACTTCAACCAGTAAGTTACACGATATATGTTCGTCAGGGAGGGACTGGTAGCAGCTGCTCATCACCGTGTGAAGCTAACGCTGCGGCCGCCATAGCTAGCTCCATGTAGTCACCGCTGGCTAAAGCTAGCCAGGAAGTGCTAGCCGGTGCTAAAGCCTCCTCTAAGCTGTGTCTGCTCTAGTTAAAGATAGCACATTGTTTACTGACAACCAGCATGTCTCCTTCCTGTGGTACAGTGGAGACACAGAAACCTACTGAGGGCAAATAACGGGACGAGGCACTGCTGTGGCTGAAACAGCGTCAGTGTTTTCACGGTTGTTCAATCTCAGTCGGTCAGTTAACAGATGATGTGTACAGTAACTATTTGCCGAGGGCTGAATGTGTGTCAGGACACAGCTGGATTCATACGAGGCACACTGGCCCCATCTGCTGTTGTGTTAAAGATCATTAAATAGACATTATTTATATCCCCCAGACGCCTTTTTGTCCGACCAACAGTACAAACTACTCTACTGTCCTCCTGTGCATCCATTTATTTGAACTGAATGTCAACAGCTCTCTGCATCATCCTAATGTTTGTTTGTATAATGGTGGAATATCATCCCCTATTATAAGTTTCACTTCTGTTTTCATTTGAGACTTAGGAAAAACTGTACAACTCCAGGGATGGACCGATCCGACTTTTTCAGTCCCGATACCTGTCTTTGGGTATCGGCCAATACCGAGTACCAGTCTGATACCAGTGTTTAATTAATCAGCTGTACGCCTCACTGTGTGGAGATGACTGGGATCATTCTTTATGTGTACGGCAACATCAATAGAGGTTGACAGATATGGCTTTTTTATGGCCGATGCCGATTTTTTACAGAGTTAGGACAGCCGATGGCTGATATATGATGCCATTTTTTTTTTTTGCCGATATCTTTGGCTGGTTTTCTTTTCTCCTCCATCAGGTAAAATATCCCCTTGATGCCTGAATTTATTTACAATTATATAAAAACATAATTATTTGTGTTTTTTTCCATAGTACATGGGATAGTGACAACAGGCAATAATGGTAAATTTATTACAAAAAAACATTAAAATAAGTTGAGCTGCAGGGTGTGTCAGGGAGACGTCCCTGTTCACTGCCCCGCCACCAGGTGATGTTCTGGGTAAAGGGGCGAAACATCCGTGAATGTAGTCCCCAGCTGAAGACCCTGCAGCAAAACTTAGTTTTTGGTATGCAGTCAGGCTGAGGGAAGAGGACGCCCCTGCAATGCATAGTCCTCCATGGGCACCGTTGGAGGTTCGACAGATCCAAGGCCTAACAGAAAGTCCATCCTTCTGTATGAAATAATTATGCAAGATTTATTTATTTGCATTATTGAACCCACAAAGGTCAAACAAACAGTCTGTGTCCACTTTTTTCACACTTCATCACATCATCCAGTGGGCCAGATTGGACCCTTTGGCCCCCTTCATGCTGGGAAGTGCATCATGATTTCCAGAGTCTTCATCACTGCTCCTGTTGTTAGTACTCTCACTACTGCTGCTTTCATTACCTGGTGTACAGCATTATTTAGCATTAGTATTATGACCGCAGGTAGCCATCATGGACGGATGTCGCGATTTTGCTACAAAATGAAATCTTCAAATTACATAAAGAAAGATTCGGCACGTGAAGTCTATTCCAATGAATTAGCTGTATAAGCAAACAATAAGCTTGTACGTATTTTTATCTTAGTGCAGCTTACCTCATTTTTGAAAATTTATCCAAATTTGTAGCCTCCAAACATTAATTTTGTGACCCACAACGTCTGCTTTCTTAACACGATGTAGGTCTTACTCCAATCAGTCCTGCGAGAAACCAGTGCTTGCAACAGGTTCCTAGGTACGTGTTGAATATGCACAAGCCAGCATTGGGGGGAATGCATACTGCAGTCTGGCTCAAAGCGGTATGATGCAAATTCACCACAGTCGGCGTTAAATGGATATAACAGCGTAATAATAACAATTGAGGAAAATTTCTTAACTTGAGTAAATATTTATTGAACGACACTTATGGTCTGTCTCGCCAATCTGCATTATGTGTGTGCACTAGGGACGGGAACGTTTCGGGTACAAATCTGAACCGTTTGCTTCACCAGTCACGGTTCGGTTTGTGTATGTACCGTTCGGTTCATTTGAAATAGGTTATGAGGCCAGTTGGGTTTTTTTCCATCACATTTATTGTCACACTAGAAGTCAAGGTCTATGGAAAGAGGCTGGGACACGGCGGACAGAGGTATGAGGTATAACACATGTGCAGTGTAACTGAAGCTGAGGTTGTGCGTTGTGATTGGCTCAATTTCGGTGAGGGCGGGACCAGATTTTACTGCATGTCTCCAACACCACTATGCCACGCCACTGTGTTAACACGACCACAGTTGTTAGCTTGCCACAGTGTGTTAGCTCACCAGCTAACAGTGAATAGTAAACATGTTATTTATTAAGTTGAGTTGTGAATGACTGTAGTTCCTTCTAGTCAGCAGGGTTCAGTGGTTGTTCTGGGAGTTTATTGTGAAGGGAGGAACAGTAGCAGTGAAGCGGTGATGCGCTTTTATTGACAAGGGTCCAGACTACGGTGAGCCCTGTCTTGTTAATTTATTATCTTCATAAAGATTAGGAGCAACGTAACCCTCGGCTATACAAGCTGAAACTAAAGCTGGCAGTAGGTTCTGTAGTCTGACTGTTTAGTTTATGAGGACAGGAGGACAGAGGGACAGAAGGACAGAGGACAGGAGGACAGAAGGACAGAGGACAGGAGGAAGGACTGATACTGTCTGATGTTTGTGTTCTTCAGTCTTTATAAACTTCACTCAGGAATCTGATTTATTTTATTATGTCATATTGTTTCCAGTGAGATATTGATGAGTTTATATGGTGACATTGCTGTTATAAACATTACTGTTGCTGCTCTAGAAACAACACGTGTCCTAGTTGGATTTAAATATTCAATTATAATCTGATTCTGACTTAAAAAACAACCAGGCTGACATCAGTATAGCTAATATATTCACTTCAATATCTATTTATCACAAGTCATATCATCATTGCAGTATTGAGCAGTGTTATCACACATGGCAGATTTTCCTCATATGGTGCTGCCTAGTTTATGTTACTGTTGTTTAAAAAGCTCTAGTGCTGGCTGACCTGATGCTGACCTTTTTGTTGATGATATGTTTTTATTTATTAATTCTTTTTAAATAACCCAGTGGCACTTTTAGATAAGTCCAGCCATGAGATGTGACAGTGAAGAAGTGTTTTGTTCCTGATGTTAGTCTGCTGTTGTGAAGACAAACAGTTGTTGACTTTTTTTGCCAAATAAATGAAATGCATGTTTAAACTGAAGTTGGAAATTGTACCATAAATGTACCAAACCAAACCGAAACACCAGGGAAAACAGCAAGTGTGACAGAAGCAAACCTGTGTGCAGAAATTATCACAGGAGAGCAAGATGAGGGAAAATAATTTAGTATGTGTCGTCTTCCTGTGCAGCATGAACATCGCACGACAAGTCCTGAATAGCTCCAAGTTTACGCGTTGTTCAGCTAACTGCAGGAGGAGGTTTAGTACTTCACAGGTGAGTCCACTTTAACACTCTTTGAATTTAGCTGCAGACTGTAGACATGTGGTTGGTGATAAACTAATTGGCAGCACTTAATGTTAAATTAGACACTGTTTAAAATAGAGGTCGACCGATATGTGTTTTTTATGGCCTATGCCGATTTTTTTTAACAGAATCAGGACAGCCGATGGCCGACATATATTCTTTTTTTTCCTTAATCTGATAAAATATAACAGCTTAATAATAATAATAATAAATGATACACAAAATTTCTGAACAACACCTATAGTGTTTCTCTTCAATTTACATTTCGTGTCTGCACTGCAGTCCACTTATATATTTTAAATAAAAATAAACTAAATGTTGAATACATGAAACAGGTAATCAAAAAAACTAAACTTTGTCAAACTTTTGGATGAAAAAATAAAGTACATTTATCACATTTCTGGGACAAAAATGTGTAAATCTATGTAACTAAAACAAACGACAGTAGTGCTGCACACAGTAGCACCCTGTAGCATTTCTTTGTCTTTGGTCTGAAGAAAATGCTCCAGTGGGCTGAGTTTGATGGCTTTAGCAGCAGCTTTTTCCTTCTTTGCCTCTCTGTAAGTCTGGAGGTGGCGACATTTCAGGTGTTTCCACGTTTGTAGAGTTTTTCTTCTTCCCTGTTTCAGCTCCCATGCTCACCACATGGTTACAGATGTTACATCTGGCCTTTCCAGGTGTTGGTTCAGTGAAATACTGCCATAAGGCATTAGATTTCTGTTCAGCCATCAGACTGCACTGATAAAAAAAGGAAAAATACAAGGTTAGTATTTTATTTTAAAGTAATTTATCCTATAAATATATTATTCCATGCACATAACAATTAAAAAAAAAAAACAGGTGATTGAAGGAAGTTGGGCAAATGTGTGTATAGTAGTGTGCACAGTGGTTTATAGTAATAATAGAACGGGGCTCAAAATCTTTTAAGCACCTTTCCAAAACCGTCCTAAAGTATGTTTTTATTTATGTTTGTTGACACACACTTTTACAAGCCTTGTGGCCATAAAGTAAATGATCACAAAATAATAATAACGTTAATAATAACGTATTACACAGCCTGCTGATCTGCACACAGGCCAGCAGCGGTGACGTCATGGAGGCTACGTAGGGCCCAGAGACAGTAAACACGTTTAATGCAGAAAGCTAAGTGCACCAAGCCAAGTGAACTTTTTACCGAATGTTGTGACAAATTGCTCGTTTCCGCCCTCACACGCAAACTTCCACGGAGGACAAGCGACTCTAGTAAAGTGTAGTCGCGCTTTTGAGGCTTAGTTTTCTCCGTCATAGTTAACACGGCTCTTCGGCGGCGTGAAAGCTGCTCCGCCCCTTCACACAGCTCACGTTACCGACGGAGAGAAATTCTCCGCTACCAAAAAACAAAATTGATAGTGTCGGCGTTCATCATTACAACAGTCTGTGATAATGTGGCCCCGGAGCTTGTTAACGGGCTTCGGTACCCATCCCTACCTGTAAGCTACAGCTGGTTGGAGCCTCGCTATCAATACAGTTCCAAAGTATTTTCCCTCCAAGAGTAACATTTAATATCCAACCAGTTAACTATAGAAGGCCTTGAAAGAGAAGCATGTAAGCCTTACCTTTTTCCTGGTTTCTCACAGGTAGGACGTTGATCCTCTCACACACTCCTGCAGAGCTTAGCCCACTGGGCTTCATCTACTCTGCTGGTAGACGGCAGTTTGATTGACACAATGGGTGGAGTCACACGGCGTAATATGCTCAGACATCAGCCGATGCCGATTATGAAAGAAATGCCAAAAAATAGGCCCGATTAATCGGCCGAGTGTTTAGACACTCGACCTCTAGTTTAAACACGTTTTAGGTGCTTGTGTTGAGAGGTGGGATGCAAATGAATTGAATGAAAAGGCTTCGTATATTACAGTTTTTCTCAATTGTTTACACACATTTTCTGAAAGCACACCTTATGTTCTTATAACACACAAATCCAAAACACACACATGCAAAGTGAAACTCTGCCTTCAAAACAATGCCTTTATGCCTTTTTGTGCCTTTTGCGCAATGCCTTTATACTAACATTTAAAGCACAAATATACTGTAATAGGGCTGCACGGTGGTGCAGTAATGCCGCCACAGCGAGAGGGTTTGCATGTTCTCCCTGTGTTAGCGTGGATTTTCTCTGGGTTCTCTGGCTACCTCCCACAGTGACTCTAAATTGCCCATAAGTGTGAATGTGAGCACGAATACCTGTGTCTCTATGTCAGCCCTGTCATAGTCTGGTGACCCGTCCAGGGTGTACCCCACCTTCGCCCAGTGTCAGATGGGATCGGCTCCTCGTGGTTTAGAACTGCAGTCTGAGTGTAAAGCAGTAAATGTGCTTATATTTTAGCATAACTGGCTCAGGGGATTGATATGAGTTATAGATTATTGTCACTGTGTCAGTAGTATTAGTGTTACTGTGTAAACAATTGAGGAAAAACTGTAACACTAGTGCAGTGAAGGCGTAGTGTTGTTGGAAAATTACTGAATAATCCATTCAAATCATGTACTGACATAGCCACAGAAGCACTGACCAAAGTCCTGGTCTGTTAATGTATAGTACCAAAATGAGCGGTTAATGATTATTTTACTTATATTACATAGCTTGTTGGACTAGCATAGTTGGCATTGCAAACTGTAAGTGGTGGGCACAATAAGTTGCTAATTAAGGTGTATAATCTTGATTTTGTGTTGCAGCACATAATGGCATCACGGCATACAAACACCAGAAGAATCGAGGGACTGGACAAAAATGTCTGGTAAGTTCTATTCACAGACCTCCGATCAGGTTCCCATTTACACAATACTGTAATTACACGAGAGCCAGCCAGATATCTGATGTTAGCCCAGAGCAGAGTAAGTCTGGCACCAAGGGTATGAAGTACTTCATGCTATTTTACTTTCAATTCAAGTCATTTACACAATTTAAAGGAAGTAGGGGATTTTTTTACAAAATGACTGCTGTATTTGTATTACCATTGTATAGTTTACCGTATGTCTCTTCATTACAGTCAGGGCTGTCGATTTAAAATGTTTAATCACGATTTTGTATCTGTCCAGAATGTACCGTAAAGGGAGATTTGTCAAGTATATAACACCCTTATCAGCATGGGAGTGGGCAAATGTGCTGCTTTATGGAAAGGTATGATAAGATAAGATAAGATATTCCTTTATTAGTCCCACAGTGGGGAAATTCACAATGCATGTATATATGCAATACAATGTATGTATATATTTATTAATGGAAATCAGTTAACAACACAAAACAATGACAGATATTGCCCAGAAACCGTCACAGGTTCTGCATTTAGCATAAAAATATGCTCAAATCATAACATGGTGAACTGCAGCCCAACAGACAACAACAGCTGTCAGTGTGTCAGTGTGCTGACTTGACTATGACTTGATCCAGACTGACTGGGATTATCATAAAGTGGGCATGTCTGTAAAGGGGAGACTGGTGGAGACCCAGAGAACCCATTTACATTCACATATCTGGAGGTCAGAGGTCAGAGAAGTTTGGAGCATTATTTAGTCTGAGCTAGCATGACCTGGCTGGTATCAGGATTCCTTAGTGATACCAGTAGCTTCAAAACTGAGCCAACTACAACCTAAAAGTGGCAAATTGTGGTAAAATGTTAAAGAAATCAGTGGCGTTAAAATAAATTTGCGTTAACATGTTATTATTGCGTTGACTTTGACAGCCCTAATATTAACAGCATGTAAGGAAAACACACATTGCTGGTGTTGTGCTTGTAGCAGAAGAAATAGCCATTAGTTAAAGTTGATTTCAACCCAAAGCAAAAAGTTTGGGCGAGAAACTTCAGTTCAAAATATATTCTGTGGCTGTTTTTACCAATGATTTCTTTTGGTCAGAAGTATTTTTTTATCTCTATTCAGTTGAGTAATGTCTCATTTTATTGTCTATTCAGGGTGGCGTTTACCTCAGTGGCAGCGGATCCATCCATTGTTAACCTGGGCCAAGGCTTTCCAGACATCCCTCCACCTTCTTATGTCAAGGAGGCGCTAGTGGAGGCTGCATCCGTAGACAAGATGAACCAGTACACCAGAGGCTTTGTAAGAGTGATAAACCAACTGTAGTCACTCACTCACGGTCCACTAATACAAGAAGCTAGCTGTTTTTGTAACCTGTTCATTAACATTTGTTATGAATTCATTTGAAAAGGGAAAGTGTTGCTGATGGAGTCTGTTCTGCTACTTTCTATTTTATGTGACCGATCCCAAGTCCCGCCCCGCTTAGTTACTGTGGTTACTGTTACTGTTACTGTTGTTGGACAGTGGCTGGCTGTTGGACAAGCTTGACAAAGAGATTCTGTTCAGCCAGGTGCTGCTGTATGTAGGACAGTTACTCGGTGTCATATACATAATATAGCTGAAAGAAGCTGACAACAAGGACTTAAGTATATGATGGAAAGATATATTCATGATGATAAACTTTACTCAGGTGACGTTTCCTGTTGGGATGCTAGGTGTTATGTATATCACAGCAGATGACACCAAAAATTACTTTGGGGTAGCATGTAGCCAGAGGAAATCAGATGAAATCATGCAGGTTCACCAGAAACTCATTCAGCAGAGACTCTAGGGGGGCCCTCGACGGCAACCAGACAGACCCAGATCAGGCTTCGCTTCCATCTTTGACCTGCAGTCCGAGCTTCGGTGTGAGGTGGAGAGCTCAGCGCCCGGCAGCATCGGCTAGTCCTCTGGCCAGGAGCAACACCAACGCCATGCTGTTGGAGGCCCAGGCCGGATGTCTGGGCCTGCTGGAGGGAAGGGAGGCACAGGAGAACCAGAACTAGGACTGCACAGGCCAGAGAGAGGTTTTCTCAAAGGACTGTGGTTCTCTACTGCTTTTGTCCAGAGACCAAAATCAACGCAAAATTTAATTTCCACGTAGTAACTGTGACTGTAAACTGTACAATTTAATGCGTCCGTGAAGATTGTGACACCAATGTAATGAAACTTAAGAACAGTAAAGGAGACATTTGACCGAGGTTCTGCCAGGTTCCAGGCTTGCTCAACTGTTATTGGAGCAAAGAGCAAAAGGGGGCGGGACTTAGGAAGGGTCAGTTGTAATGAGAATGATCGTACAGCGCAGTGGCATGCCACCTTACATGGGTGCTATAAAGCAACTACAATTCAACTATAATTACTAGTTTTGACAGCTGATAACTGCGTGTTGTACAGTATGCGTTACCAGTCAGTAATTCACAATACAGTAATACATAAAAATAGAAAATAGATTATTTGGTCTAATTTTGCAGTGCAGACAATATAAACTGTTGGTTATTGTCATTTTGTATCCAACTGCCATGTATTTAGCAACCACATCAAATGAAAATTTACAATATTATACAGTATTCACTGACATATTTGCTTTTGCCAGAAATCCAGGATTCACTGTGTGTTGTTTTATAACGCATTGTCGCACTGTTGCTTTGCAAGGGTCATCCATCGCTGGTGAAGGCCCTCTCTCAGGTTTATGGGAAGGTCTGTGGGCGCCACATTGACCCGTTCAAAGACATCCTGGTCACAATAGGAGGTTATGGTTCTTTATTCGGCACCATTCAAGGACTGGTTGAAGAGGGAGATGAGGTAAGGACATTTCTGTCTCTCACTGGGTCATACAGAGGTGTCTATATTCATGGAAATTCATACACTGAACAAAAATATAAACACAACTCATTTTTGTTTTTGCTCTCATTTTTTATGTGCTGAAATCAAACATTTAAGACTTTTTCTATGTCCCCAAAAGGCCTGTTTCTCTCAGATATTGTTCACAAATGTGTCTAAATCTGTTAGTGAGCACTTCTCCTTTGCCGAAATAATCCATCCAGGGTCAGAAAACCAGTCAGTATCTGGTGAGACAACCATTTGTCTCACACAGTCCAACAGATCTCCTTCACATAGAGCTGATCAGGTTGTAGATTGTGGCCTGTTGAATGTTTATCCACTTTCTTCAATGGCTGTGTGAAGCTGCTGGATATCGGCAGGAACTGGAACACACCGTCGTATACGCCGATCCAGAGCATCCCAAACATGCTCAATGGCTGGCATGTCCGGTGAGTATGCAGGCCACGCAAGAACTGGGATGTTTTCAGCTTCCAGGAACTGAGTACAGATCCTCCAACATGGGGCCGGTATGGATATTATCATGCTGCAACATAAGGTGATGGCGGTGGATGAATGGCACAACAATGGGCCTCAGGATCTCGTCACGGTATCTCTGTGCTTTCAAAATGCCATCAATAACATGCACCTGAGTTCGTTGTACATACACCTGCCCATACCATAACCCCACCGCCACCATGGGCCACTCCATTCACAACATTGACATCAGCAAACCGCTCACCCACATGACGCCATACACGTTGTCTGTCATCTGCCCTGTTCAGTGAAAAGAGAGAGATCACCACTCCAAAGTGCCAGATGCCACTGAAGGTGAGCATTAGCCCACTCAAGTTGGTTACGACGATGAACTGCAGTCAGGTCAAGACCCCGATGAGGACGACGAGCATGGAGCTGAGTTTCCCTGAGACAGTTTGTGCAGAAATTCTTTGGTTATGCAAACTGATTGTTGCATCAGCTGTCCAGGTGGCTGGTCTCAGATGATATTTCAGGTGAAGATGCCAAATGTGGAGGTCCTGGGCTGGTGTGGTTATACGTGGTCTGTGGTTGTGAGGCCGGTTGGATGTAGTGCCAAATTCTCGGAAACGCCTTTGGAGACGGCTTATGGAAGAGAAATGAACATTCAGTTCATGGACAACAACTTTGGTGGACATTCCTGCAGTCAGCATGCCAGTTACACGACTTGTTCCATCTGTGGCATCGTGCTGTGTGATAAAACTGCACATTTTAGAGTGGACTTTTACTGTGACCAGCCTACGGCACATCTGTGCAATAATCATGCTGTTTAATCTAGATATGCCACACCTGTGAGTTGGATGGATCATTTCGGCAAAGGAGAAGTGCTCACTAACACAGATTTAGACAAATTTGTGAACATTTGAGAGAAATAGGCCTTTTATGTACATAGAAAAAGTCTTAGATCTTTAACTTCAGCGCATTAAAAATGGGAGCAAAAGCAAAAGTGTTGCGTTTATATTTTGGTTCAGTATATAAACATTGACAGTATATTTACTGTGTGATGTTTCTCTCTCCAGGTCATCATAATAGAACCTTTCTTCGACTGCTATGTACCGATGGTGCGGATGGCAGGAGCCAAGCCTGTGTTGATACCGTTACGCCTTGTAAGTTAAGCCTAAACATACTGATGTTTGGCCTACATGTTACATATGTACCATATTTACCCACTGTACATCTTGAGTATGTTAGTGGCATAGAAATAGAATAGGAGTAGAACAGACATTGAAGTTTTTTCTGTGGTCATTTGACTAGAACAACAAACAATGGCCATTGTTGTTACTTGTTGTGGTGACAACAGAACACACGCCAATGGGGCTGTAAAGTCCAGTCGCAGCTCACCGGCAGGAGGGGCCATTAGACTTAGTGATGTTACCAGTGTAGCATTAAAACATGGCAGAATAGAGTGGTGCAGGAGTGAGTCCTAAAACCTGGACATGACTTTGCATTTTAGTGCTTTAGGTTCCCTTGTCTTGAACTGGAGCTTAAAGTGCATTTTTTAATGGGTCTTTGGTTAGATGATATGTGATAATATGATATATTACCTTTCTTTTCTGATTTGAACTACTTTAACATTTTGTTCTACGACATTATGTGTAATTAAATAGCCCACTTGTGAATTTTGAATCTTGATGTGACGACTAAACGTCATCACGCCAAACACTAGTCCGCCTTTAACTTAGTAGTGGTGTAGGTTCTTTATAGCCTAATGTTAGCACGTAAGGTAGCGCAATTGCATTTATTGAGTTTATTTTCTGCTGTAACCCAAAACCCAGTGGAAAACTGGCTTTTTGTCGAAGGAACCTGTGCTTTGCTAGCTTCTGGGTTGGCGTACAAAAATATGTCATCCCTGCAGAACTCTGTTAGCAAGCTAGTGAACTAGCTAGCTGTCTGCTAGTTAGCTAATTCCACCGTGCTTTAACGTGCTTTAGTGCTACACTGGTCATTCATTCAAGCAATGTGCTTTCCTACGCAGTGACATGTGTATGGAATGAAGCATTAAGTTATTAAACTTCACTCCTTTACTGTGGCTCTCTGTTTCGTAACACATTGCTGCTCCACTGCTCATCTACGAAACTTCACCCAAGTGATTTCGCAACTTGCCATAAGTTTAGTTAAGTTTACTCTGAAGTTATCCTGCTACAATGGTCCCAATGGCAGTCTGACCATCCTGCTACATTGATTTGAATGGGAATGTCCACTCTATCCTATTTTATTTCTATGGTGATTAGATTTTTAGGAGCCATGACGCAAAATGTCTTCTGCAATATTTTAGAAGTCTGGAAAGAAGACAATCACAAGTGCCGACTGGTTTCTTGACCCAGATGAGCTTTCCAGTAAATTCAACTCCAAGACAAAAGCCATCATCATCAACACCCCCAACAATCCTATCGGTAAGGTAAGTGTATACCACAGTCATCACTCATTATGTCTGAGAGATGTAATCACTTGCTGACTTGACATGACAGATAGGACAAGTGCTTTCAGTTGTTCCTGTCCTCTTCCTGCAGGTTTTCACCAGAGACGAGCTGCAGATGATCGCTGACCTCTGTATTAAACACGACACTCTGTGCTTCAGTGACGAGGTTTATGAGTGGCTCATCTACAGGGGACACCAACATATCAAAATTGGTACGTTCAACATTCCCGCAAAAAAATAAGATGAAAAAGCCAATCACCATCATCTATCTTGTACATTATTGAAGCTCCTCCATTCTTTACACACAGCTACAAGGATGGAAACCTCTAGAATATACAGCAGCCGTCACTTTAGGGTCCAGTCACAGCAGAAAGTCGCTCAGCAAAATAGATTCATGCGTCCTTGTGAAATGAGTGATTCTGGAAGCTTATTGAAGAAGTACTGTAACTACTTGCAGGGCTTGTTGGTAAGCTACTGTAGCTGGCAAGTTAACGGGTCACATGCCAGCTAGCCTTTAACATGCTAGCCCTAGCCAGCTACAATATGCCACCAAGACAGAGGCTGCCTTGTTAACCGCAAACGGGTAAGCTCAGTCGCTAACCACATAAGCGAACGTGGTTTATTTAAGAGTTAACCATAGAAAAAATAGTGATAAGCCTCTTCAGTATACGGAAGGGGCTATCACTGTGCAAAATGCAAAAATAACTTTAAAAAATGCTATAATTAATAAATAAATAAATATACATTTGAAAATTAATAAAATACATACAGAAATAAATATATGGGAAATTTGAACTGAAGGGTAAATAAATGAGGGAATTAATGCAAAGATAAATGAAGAAGCAAATTAAAAGAAATATCAATTTGTCACATTTTATTTATTAATTTATGGCTACATTTATTTGTAATATCGTCTTTATTACATTTAATGACATTCATTTATTTGTGTAATTTATTTATTCATTCATTTATTTCTGATTTTGGTTTTGGCAGGTTCCATCCTCCATAGAAGTGGCCCTTAAGTAACAAAAGGCTGTTAACTCAAGTGATTACTTTGTCCAAACCAGCATAGTTCAAGAAACTACAAGAAAACATTGTTGGAATGAAATTATGGTCTTGATATTTACATTTATATTTTCTGTAGTTACCTTTTAAAGATGAAGTATTGTTCTAACCTTTCTGTCATTTCCCTGAAGTTTTCATATAGCTTTCCTTCTCTGTAGCCACTCTGCCAGGAATGTGGGATAGAACAATCACAATCGGCAGCGCAGGGAAGACTTTCAGTGTCACTGGATGGAAGGTGAGAAATCTGTGGATTCAGAACACAATTTCTAATATTCAACAATCAGTTCTTGCACATCATGTGGTTGAACTTCTTGTCTCCTAGCTTGGTTGGTCTATAGGACCTGAGCACTTGATAAAGCATCTTCAGACCGTCATGCAGAACACTATGTACACCTGCCCGACACCTTTACAGGCAAGTTTGCACAGCTCCTGCATATGTTCCTTGAAACCAAAAAGATAATTATATTTTTGTCTGAAACTTGTAGCTGTCTGACTTCTCAGGAGGCTGTGGCACAAGGTTTGCAGTGGAACTTTGAGATGATGGATCAGCCAGAGTGCTACTTCTCCTCGCTGGCAGAAGAACTAGAGGGCAAGAGGGACCGCCTGGCTGTCATCCTGCAAGAGGCCGGAATGACTCCGGTCATCCCCGAGGGAGGCTACTTCATGCTCGTGGATGTCACATCTCTCAGTGAGTTATTGAACGTTTAAACTGACATCACTGGCACATTTACACTGCTGTTGCTTAAGTAGTGTGGGCAAATACAGCTTGGTAGCTCATTTTCGCTGTAATTTAGTGTCATTATTTTAGTTTCATGTTGATGTTATAGGCTTCATAGAAATGAACTGAACAGTTGATTCAAGAAATGAATTGGAAGCTTGAGCTCACAGAGGGAAGAAATAACTTCTCATAGTTGTCATTGTGATGGGTGATTTCCCAGATATGTAAAGCATAGTAGAGTTCATGCAAAATATGTCATGGTGCAGTTACGTCGAAAGTTTTTTGCCTTGAATCCCAAAGTTTATTTGCACCTAAACACCTATAGCATTTGCTTCATTTTTTGAGTGTGAATGTTTTCAATATGCGCAGCAACAAATAGCTGGCAACAATTGTAAGTAAAACTAGTTTTAAATCATTTTAGAGAGTTCAGGGTTCATAAGGAGTGGAAGCACCATGCTACGTTAAGCTGGGGACACACCGACTCGACATCATAGACGAAGGCCGACCGTTGCATTGCCTCATGTCGCTGCTAGTTCTCCTTGTTTGGGCCGACAAGTTGCATCCAAACACACCTCAAAAAGTACAGTCAACGGCCAGCTACCACTTACGTTCTGCACCTGCGTGAGATGAAATAACTCCACCACACCAGCAGGTCGCAGTAGTTTGTTTTCATCATTCAAAAACATTTTTTAGAGCTGCAACAATTAATCGATTAGTGGTCATATTAAATTAAATGCTGACTATTTTGATAATTGATTAATTGGTTAGAGTTTTTCTGATTCCAGGTTCTTAATTGTGGATATTTTCTGGTTTCTTTACTCCTCTATGACAGTAAATTGACTGTTGTGGACAAATGACATTTAAGGATGTCGTTTTGTGCTTTGGGAAACACTTTTCACTATTTTCTGACAATTTATAGACCAAACAAGTAATTAATTAATCAAGGAAATAATCAATATATAAATCAAAAATGAAAATAATTGTTGGTTGTAGCCCTAAGCTCTTATTATTTCTATAAATTGCTATCAGAAATGTTTCTTACATTACCTTATTATGCTAATAAAAAGAGAGGAGATAAAAAATTTTGATACAGTTTGAAACTTCATAAATCCTGGTATTTTATTGACTTGGAAGTGTCTCGTCTGTCGGACTCCAGCCCTGCTGCTGGGTATTCATCTCTGCCCTGTTCATTGTAGATCAGGACCTGTCACATATGGTCGAGGACGAAGCCTACGACTACAAGTTTGTGAAGTGGATGATTAAAGAAAAGGTAAATTAATTGAGTTAATTCCATTTAGATCTGTACAATATAGATACTCATAATTCTAAGTTGCTCTCACATTGCAGCCATTGTTTTTTTTTTTTTTTTTTAATTGTTCTTAATAATAATGTTTTACATAGAAACTGGCAGCCATTCCAGTCACAGCGTTTGTTGGAGAGGAGTCCAAGAAGCAGTTTGAGAAATACATTCGCCTTTGCTTCATTAAGGTGAATACAAAACTGACTATCACAAACTTAAAACACAGCACATCCAACAGGATCGAGTAAAGATTAATTGGCTGAGGTGCACTCCCTTCTCTGAAAAACACAATATTTTTATAACCTTCAACTGTTTTTGTATTAACAGCAAGACAGTACTCTCGATGCAGCAGGGGCCATCTTGAAAAACTGGAAGAAGATTTAATGGGATGCTATGAGAGGACTTCAGTAGGATTTCACGGAGGAGGAACGACACTGGTCAAACTGACACTAGAACCTAGTAAAATACTCATAGTAAAAGAGTTGATAGCAATAAATTGTTCATAGTTTGGCCTGTATGTTTCAAGATCCTGAAGTCACATGATGAAATGAACAGTTCTCATAAAGCCCCTAAGACGTGAGGTGAGAAAGCCCTGCTGAGATGTCATTTTTATTTGTTATATAGTCTGTAGTTACCAATAAAACTAAAAACCCAGACACACGTTCTGGGTTGGACTGCGTTGTGACAACTGGTTGTGGGAAGATGTTTTTTAGAAAGAAATATTTTATACTGTTATGGTGTGTTGGGCCTCTTTGGTGACAATCTGACTTGGCCATGCTTTGTGTTCATATGTGGCTTTCTTATCTCTTTGGAAAACCTTTGTTGCAAAAGAAATTACAAAGGATGCAGATGTTTGTTGTGTCAAGAAATTATTTTTAAAAAATCAATGTAATTAATAAATTCATTGACTCATCTTGTTTGTTGTTTGTTGTTACGTTGATGTCACTGCCACAATAAAGAAGTGCAGTTACCAAAAGTATTAAATCTGACAGTACCAGTTGAAAAAACAGTAATTCTAGTGCCTTATGCAGGCTTATAGCATAGACGATAGCGTGCAACATACACAAGTCCATGTCTTATTTTCAGCTCAGTATAGCAAAATGGCACAGCTGGACATTATGGCTGAACATTATTATACTGTAATGATAAAATGGCTCGAAAAGTATTTTATTCATTTTAAAAATGATAATTGATTATTATTACGTATTTGATATACATATTTAAAATTGAAAGTATAGATATGAGTTATGTCAATCCACTAAAAACATGACCAAGTTTATCCATGGATGTTACTAGAGAAGGGAGCCTGTAAAGAGCGAAATCTGCTAAAACTTGCAAAACTCTCGCGAGAATCGCTGGCGGACGACGAACCGAGGCCTAACTGTCCATGTTCGAGATCAGCCTAACGTAAATCTCGCGAGAGTTTTCGGGCTTTGCGGGCTCCTTTCTAATCACTCACGTTGGCCAAGTTAAAGGTTCAGTGACGTAGGAATTACATAACTATACACGATTGGCGGTTTCAGTTGGGGGCGGGGCTGATCATATTGTTCGCGCACTTCACTAATTTTGTAAAGTCGGCGGTGGAAAGAAGCAAGCTACTAGCTAGGTAGCTGCATTAATATCTGAAGTATTCACAGTTTGACATAATGCTTCACTCACCAAACTCAAGATGCGGTTACGTAACATTGATTTAACTTCCACCAGTTGTCCAAAGGTTGGGAGCGAGCCGTGTCCTTACGCGCACTAGCTAACCAGCTACATCAGGTAAGTTAGCATGTTTTAGCTAGCTGGTGCGTGGCTCTGTGTGTGGGCTAACTATAGCTAACATGGTCAGTGCAGTATGCCAGTAAAGTTATAGGAATGTCGTGCGATATGTTCCTGTGTTAATTTTTTTTACGTGTCTCAAAAATGGTAATTAGTACTAACATTAGTCCAACTTTCAGTCATTCAGAAAGTTCAACCAATCCCGAGAAGGCGGTCAGACCCCCAGGTGTAGCAAAGACAACAGGTAAGTTGAGCCTTGACTAATGTTAACCACCCATAAAGCATAGGACTTAGTTTGCTGAGAACTCTTTGGCATGTTTAATCTCAACTTGTGTCTATTGTGTTTCATATTTATCGTGGAGTTTACTGAATAGATTAAATGGCCTGCATGTGCCTCATACTGTATACACTTCCAGTTGATTTAACACGTGTTTGAATAACTGTTTTTCTTAACATATATGGGAATATTTTTTATGATGTGATCTCAATACTGTTGACATACGGCATATCATGCATGTTTTTCTTTTTTGTATCTGATAAAATCCAACAATTGAATGAATTTAACAAACTTAATGAACTTAAATGAACATTAATTTATCACTGTTATTGTGTACATAATTCTTGTGTTACAGCAGCAGGCCAACCAGGCAATGTACAGGGACAGTAAATACAGTAAATATACATATCAACACTAGAGACAAATCTATCATATGGACAATATAAAGAATATAAAAATAACTTTCTCTGCTGCCCACTTGGCCAGGTCACTCTTGGAAAAGAGATTTTAATCTCAATGAGTTTTCTCACCTGGTTAAATAAAGGATATAAAATAATATATTAGAATAGAATATTACAATTTTTGTTTTAGAACAAAATTAAATGAGGTAGTAAACCATTGTCTCAGTTTCCCTAAGTAGATCTGCACTCTGCAGTGGATTTATTTTAAATTTTGAAAAAGTATCGGTTAAATAAAGTACAGCAGTAATCAAAAAAATAAATAAATAAATAACAAACCAAATAAAGTAAATAACAAACCAATTTTCCTTTCAAACCAAGCTAGTCAACAAACCAAGCTAGTCAACCTGGGTTAATCCCTGATCAGGACAGTTCAGATATGATCTGGGTCACAACCCAGGATCATTGCATACCAATTCACTCAGGTGTTAGAAATGAATGGTGGTTTACACATCTGGAGGAATAGAGAGAATAAAGATCAACCTTTTTTTGTTTTTCTCTCATAATTGACATCGACCGATGTCTGAGCATATTAAGCAGATTAGCAAGCAGGCACATCTGCGGGCAGCCCACTGTTGCTGCTGTAGAACGTGTGACTCCGCCTTGTGTCAGTCAAATTGCCGTTCTACCGGCAGACCTCAGTAGATGTCGCCTAGTGGGCTAACCTTTACAAGAGTCCGTGAGAAGAACAACATCCTAACCTTGAGAAACCATGCAGACACAATGCAGATTGGAGAGTTAAATCATAAGTTTTGTTCAATAAATGTTTACTTAAAAAACAGAAAATGTGACAGAATGATGCATGTTTTTGTGATAAAGTGTAAACAGCGTACACACAGCATTTTTAGCTTTATGAAGTGTTTAACTATGTTGTATGTATGGAGCTGTAATGGATGCAAAAACAGATTTACAATATCTGTTCATCACCATAAATCTTTTCTTGTCAATCTACAGCAACCATTTATCACATACAGTATTAGACTATATAGTGCTGCTGTGTTTAATATGATAATATAAGCAATATTTACAAAAGGGTTAGAAACTTGTAAAGACTGGAACGTATATTTCACCCACTCTACCATCCCAGCAAAGATTGCTTCACATATTAGGGCTATCAGCTGGCCATGTGGCAACTGATAGATAATGTAAGAGTTTGCCCAGATGTTAGAGAATGAGTTTATATTTCATGAAGTATCCTAAGTGCTTGATAATGTAATGAATGAGGGCTGGGTTTGGTACTTCATAATAGATGGAACAGGTGACAGATGTAGCTTTTTGCAGGTTTATTTGGAAAATTAAAAAAGAACAAGTGCTAACACGCTTTAAAACAGATGCGCTCGCAGCTGGCAGTACCTTGAGGTGGTCTGCTTACACAGTGTGTTTCCGTGTAACGTTACGGCAGATGCCTCTCTCATTCAGCAGTCTTGTTATGTTCATATACGCTACGTTGTCTCTCACTGTCTTGTTCATTTACCGCTTTTTTCTTCCTCGCCACGGTAGGCCAGGAGCTCCTGCACCTCGATATCTTGCCACATATCCATGTTGTTCTTGTCCGTCGTTCACCTCCGGTTTGTCTGAAAACATATCTGCTTGCACCGTTTGTTTGAGCTACAGTAACCTGTGACGGCTAAGTGATGGACTGCAACTTGAAACCAAACACATTTTGTCCTGTTTGGTCGTTTGTGACTCGAGTGCATGCCATCCACATCGAAACTGACCCTGTAATTTTTTGTTCACAGCAGGCATTTTAAATAATGACAAAGCCAGAAATACACATAACAATGATGGTAGCTCCTCTATTTAAGCCCACCAGTAGTGGACCGACAGCTTGGATTGACTCTCATGAATGTAGTGCAGCCATCATTTAAGTAATTATTACACCTGTGCTTCTCCTGCAGTGAGCTGTCATATCTACTTTAAAAAAGGTCTAATCTTGTATGTAATATTTGACTTTGTTGTCATTATATTCACACTGCCCTGTGAATAATGATGTGCTTGTTTATCCTTTAGGCCACTTGAGGGAGACAAAGTACAACAGACTGTAATCAAACTTAACAATGCATATTTTATGTAGTATTTTGATTGTCTTCATATTTTACAGCAGTGATGCAAAAGAAAAACAAAAAGCCATTTCACTTTGTTTAATTTATTTATATGTTTTAGTATTTATATAAATAACATGTTTTACTCAAACATGGCTGCTGCTTTAGGAGGATCAGGCATCGTCAGATTATCAATGGAGGAACAAAAACCTGAAGTCTGAAACCTGCTTGAACTGAAAGTGATGCAAAAACTGTGAATTTATATACTAATGTGAGCCACCTTGTAAAAGTGAATTGAACCTAAAATACTTATGACCAGACTGTGTTGTGACATGCTGTAGTGGGTGAGTGCAGGAATCCATCAGGGTTGCAGTGATGCTGAACAGTCTGTGTAACATTATCAGAACATGTACCTTTATAGTACCACTACCTACCGTACATGTACTAGAGACTGTTTTTAGACTAAATCACAAGCACATAGTGCAGACTGTGTTAACTCAACAGACTGGTCAGTTAACACAGTACTGTGGTTTTATGTTATGGTTAAGCTAATAAAATACTGCATATTCATTGTTGTTATATTTATTTATTAATTAAATATTTAATTGCGATTACTCACATAATGGTCACTAATTACAATTAATTTCCAAATTAATCACACTTTTTTATCTGTTCAAAATGGACCTTATGTGCTGTTTATGCAAATGTATGTATATATTTAATATTGGAAGTCAATTAACAACACAAAATGACAGTATTGTCCAGAAACCCTCACAGGTACTGCATTTAGCGTTAAGTATCATAACATGGCAAACTGCAGCCCAACAGGCAACAACAGCTGTCAGTGTGTCAGTGTGCTGAGTTGACTATGACTTGCCCCAAACTGACTGTGATTATCATAAAGTGGGCATGTCTGTAAAGGGGAGACTGGTGGGGACCCAGAGAACCCATTTACATTCACATATCTGGAGGTCAGAGGTCAAGGGACCCCGTTTTGAAAATCAGCATGCCAGTTTTCCCTCGCCAAACTTTAGCGCAAGTTTGGAACGATATTTAATCTCCTTCACGACAAGCTAGTATGACATGGTTGGTACTGATTTCATATTATAGCAGTATCTTCACTGGAGCTTTAAAACTGAGCCCGCTACAACCTAAAAATTGCAAGTTCTTAATGTCTGTAAGAAATTAGTGGCGTTAAAATAAATTTACATTTGTTATTATTGTGTTAACTTTGACAGCCCTAATAATGTTGCAAGAATGGCAAAATTTCACACAAGCAAAACCCTCAAATGATCCTAAAAATGTAAACGTGGGAAGTATCGTTGTCACTAAACATTGTTCAGAAATGGCAGAAGCACTGACTCAATATTATTGATAAACGTGACTCGTGCCACGTGTTGCAAATATTAGAGCAGGTCTAACCAGTTCAATGTTTTAATTGACTAAACTCAAATCAAAGTAAACCACCTGAAGTTATTAGAGTCAACCTCATCATGTCTAAATGGCTAAAGTACCACAGACCAGGGGATCAAATTACTAGACAAGCTAGCTGTTGTCATTCTGTAACCATGAGGCTGTGGAGACAGTACATGGAAGGAGTAAAGACTTTGTATATGTAAAGGAAATGGATCTTTTGTCACAGCAGACAGGTGTAATTCATTTCTGTGTTTAGTCATAAACCCGCAATAAACCTGGTCTAGTTTCCATGACATCATGAGCCTACATAAATTCAGAGGTTCACACGGTCATGGTGTGTAGATGTTAATGTAGGGGTTGGAAGGGCGGTCATCAACGCCCCTCCTCACCTTCCTCATGTTTTTCTAGCAGAACGGAGGACCTTCGTCCCTACCAACAGCACAATGTCATGCCAACTAGCTTGGAACATCAACCATTAACTCTGAGGCTACAATTAAAAAAATATCATAGATAATGCTTTCTTCACCAGCTTAAGTGCAGGCGTATGACTGTTGATTATGATGGCTAGAAATAGCTTTAATTTGGGTATTTATTGCACCAAATTTGCAGAGCACGCAAACATGTTGTGCTTCAGGCGTGGGATGCCATCATTTATCCAATACCATCATGCTGCATGGGTCCTCTTGAGGTCTGAATGTGACAGTGCCAGATTTTTAATGGAAATAAGCTTCACTTATTATTATAAACAGACATCTTGTTGCTAATGTTTAACTCATCTTTAATGTCGCTATTTTTTTTTTTTTAGAGCTGACGATCATTTAAAATATTTGATTGTAATTAATTGCATGATTGTCCGTAGTTGATCGCAAATTAATCGCATATTTTTTATCAATTCAAAATGTGCCTTGTCAAGAGATTTGTCAAGTATTTAATAACCTTATCAACATGGGAGTGTTCAAATGTGCTGCTCAAACGTGCTGACTTGACTATGACTTGATCCAAACTGACTGTGATTATCATAAAGTGGGCATGTCTGTAAAGGGGAGACTGGTGGGGACCCAGAGAACCCATTTACATTCACATATCTGGAGGTCAGAGGTCAACCCAGTTTTTCCTTGCCAAAAATTTAGCATTAGTTTGGAGTGTTATTTAGCCTTGTTTGTGACAAGCTAGTTTGACATTTGATTCAATAAATGTGAATGGATTCCTCAGGTTTTCTAGTTTCAAATGATACCAGTATCTTCACTGTAACTTTAAAACTGAGCCCGCTGTAAGCTAAATAATGTGTTAATGCGTTGATGAATATGAAAGTGCTTCTATTTCTGAACAATGTTTAGTGAAACCTCTTCTGCGATTTCAATTTTACAGTATTGTCTCTTTTTTTTCTGACACATTTGAGCTGTTTTCTGCATTTAGCCTTCTGATTTCCCCTTCGCTCAGTTTCTTTTTTACAACTAACTGTTTAACATGAACTCGTACACTATGTGCCATGTTGAGTGAATTTTTTATGCGTAGGAATACTCAGCCCCATGAATGTGTAATGCTACATGGCTGTAATGTGGTGTGAAAACTGGTCCTGGGAACACAACAACTGCAGCTGGGAATTTAAATAGGATTATTGCTTTATGTAGGGTGCTGTTATCTGACGTATGTAGTGTGCAGTTACCAGATCCCTGTGGATTAGTTGTCTGTCTGCATAATACAATCATAATTTATGTTAATTATGATTATTGTGCCAATAATCTAATGCCACGATCCTGATATGAAGGCGGATTTAGGTTAGTGTTGCCCTTAAAATGAGACCAGATGTTTGTGTTATTTTATGCTACCTCTAGGTGGCCACATTGATCATATTCTGAAGAGAAAGAAGATAGCTGAGCACAGTGCCCTGTTTCCTGCTCTTGAACCAAACTTTGCCAAACAGCACTAAGTGTCTGTTGTAGACAGTGCTGAGGATGGTCATGGTGTTGTTACGTCACCCTTTTTGATCATAATCATTTAATGAATTTACTCCTTCCTGTTGAGAGATTCACAAGATTAAAGGTGGTCAAAATCGAAGCAGCAGAGGCCGAGATATCCTGACTTCTAGTCCCATGCATGGGCAAAGCTTAAAAAATGCTGGATCCTACATATCCCAAAATGCAACTCGTCTTTCATTTGACCCTCTACAGCTCAAAATGCCCACTTCGTCCTAAACCCCACAACTCTTGCAATGCAGGCTTTTTGTTGAAAATCAGGGCTGTCCGGCGATTAAGATATTTAATTACGTTTTTCCATAGTTAATTGCGATTAATCGTACATTTTGTATCTGTCCAAAATGTACCTTAAAGGGAGATTTGTCAAGTATATAACACTCTTATCAACATGGGAGTTGGCAAATAAGCTGCTTTATGCAGATGCATGTATATATTTAATATAAGAAATCAATCAACAACACAAAACAATGACAAATATTGTCCATAAACCCTCACAGGTACTGACTTTAGCATTAAAACACATACTCAAATCATAACATGGCACACACAAGCCTGCTGACTTACCCCAAACTACAAAACTGCATGTGATTATCATAAAGTGGGCATGTCTGTAACGGGGCGACTGGTGGGGACCCAGAGAACCCATTTACATTCATATATCTGGAGGTCAGAGGTCAAGGGACCCTTTTGAAAATGGCTGTGCCAGTTTTTCCTTGCCAAAATTTTGCACAAGTTTGGAGCGTTATTTAGTCTCCTTTGCGACAAGCTAGTGTGACCTGGTTGGTACTAATGGATTCCTCCAGTTTTCTAGTTTCACATGAAGCCAGCAGCCTGCTCCAACCGCCGCAATATCGCAAGTTAAAGAAATTAGTGGCATTAAAACAAATTTGTGCATCATTATTGTGCTAACTTTCACAATCCTACTGAAATTGTAAAGACTCATACCTAATTAACCTGTGAATTTCTCCACTGTGGGACCAATAAAGGAATATCTTATCTTATCTTATCTAAGCTGAGACACCCCCAATGACATCACTGTGACATCATCTGGGTATTTTGTTTTCAAACTTTGGAAATCTCCCTCCAGAGCTGCAGAAAACACGATACCACTGTTTTCAGATTAGCAGCACTACTTATGACATGTACATTATATTGTATGTGTAAAATTGGGGGTGTGCCCTTTTTAATAATTTTTTCTGTAACAAAACTGTTGATTAGAGCAGCATTTTGAGACAATTGTTTCCCATTAAAATCATGTCACAGTAGGATTTAATTTACAATAGAATGTAAAAAAAGGCTCAAGGGATCACAGATGGATCAAAATCAAGTAGCCTACTAATCATCGTAAACAATAAACAATCATTAAAACATGTATATTAGACTAATTCTGCAGCATTTCACAGCATACTCTCTATTGTGACCGAGACATAAATATCTGTGAGAATGTGCACCCCCGAACGATGTCCGCTCCCACACAGGCCATATGGCAGTGTGTGCCCAGCTCTTATTGCCAGCCCCTGCTCTCTGCACACGGGCTAACAGCTTGGTGGACACATAATTAATTTGCTTAGGCGTCTGCCATTTATTTTCCAACCTACATTTTGTTAATTGGACAGAGGAGGTTAAAATCAAATGAGTGTCTCTGGGTATGTTAAGGCTACTAATTGCACTGAATTTACCAGATAGCGGTCACTTAAGGGAATACGGAGGCAGGGGTGATTATTGTGAAGTTGTTGGGGATGAATGTAGTGAAAACATATGCTTTCAGTAGGGCTAGTGCTAAAGTCAGCAGAGGACAAGAGACAAAATGTCAATTAGCATCTTTTGGAAAAGAAATGGTGAAAAAAATGGAAACAACAGACTTATCTGCCCAAAAGAAAAGACCCTTTTCTTCAGTCAGATATGGGTTAAATGACTTTAACGTGTCGTATATGGTGTCCTGTGTTGTTTACAGCCCCCACCCCTCTTTCTCTGTTGTCATTTTACCGTGCTGCTATTCAAATCACCAAGCAATAACTGTCTCTCGCAAACCAAAGTTGAATCAGACTTGTAATATGAATTTAATTAAGTTAATTGACTAGTAAGTGCAAATGCTATTAGGAGCTGAATGTGCAGCATAAATCTAGATGATGCCTGTTTTTTGTATTTTGTAAACATCAAAAGATGATGATGAAAGTTGTTATCTAAATGATCAGAGAGATAGAAAATGCGTATAAAGAGAAACCGTTAATTAGAAATCGTGAATATAAAATAGGTCTCTCATTGTGTTCTGTTTTTATTTAATACGGTTCCTTCATACTGAATAATTAAGAATGACAGTGTACTCAGATAACAAATAATTAGCTGAGAAAGATGAGAAACATTTATGAACGTTACATAAAATGATATCATGCTCAATGTATCAGCTGCTTTTTCATGTCATGGATTTTTTTTTTTTTTTAAAGTCTGTATCAATGTGTCGCTCTGTTTGAGCCATTCTTGGTATTAAGGAGCAAAATTATGGGTTTATAAGTGCTGAGGCACGGAGGCAGTGCACTGGGGGTTAATGACAATACAAATGATTGCACTCATTGAGGCTTTCAGGGGATGATCCAGCTAGCCAGTGCCTGCAGCAGCTGTGTAGAAGGGTTCGTATGGTGCCCCTCGAGCTGAGCAAAACAGGGCACGTTGTCCACGGCGGCAATCCCTGCTGTTGTTAATCACCTGCCTTCCCCCCCGATCTCACCCCCCTTTCTCTGCTTCTTTCTCTCTCTCTTTCCCCTGCACTGATTTGCAAGCGCAGATTAATCAGAGCATGAGGGCCTTGATGAAATTTTGCTGTTATTGTTCCCAATTTTAGCAACATCTTTTATTGTCTTCATCATTCATTTACAGGAGGGAGACGGGGGGACTGTGTCAATTATGCAAATGATGTTGCACACTTTTGCAGATTACTTCATTCGGTTGCCATTGTTTGCGAGAATTTAATTATTAAATATTATTATGCTCATGTTTCCTTCAATTTTCCAAAGCTTTGTTTCAATTTGATCTCTCCTCCAGCTGCTCATCCCTCTGCTCTGAGCCAGAATCAAAGCAGTCTGGCACGCCAAGGCCAAACAAACTCCCCTCCTTTTAATGATTTTGAAGTTCTTACCTCGCTCTCATCTGTGGGCTCAAAACTATGATTGGAAAAAGGCAGACCACATTCAGTTTAATGACCAGGAATTGAATTCAAGTTTATTCAAAATTGACATTCAATTATGTAGCACCTAATGATATTTTAATCTCTTTTCTTTAATTCCCAGGAATTGGCTTTTCAAAGGCTTTGTCTGGCAGCAACACAGACGGCCTGAATAAAGAACACAGATTGGTATTAGATCCTAGTGATGATAGGGAAATTAAAGCTTTTATAGTTCACACGTTCAGAGGAAAGGCAGCGTTCCCTTAATAGATATTTCAATCCCCGTATCTTGAAGCCATCACTGCCATCGTTCCCCTGACGTGATAAGTTAAATATTGCAATGCATTTTTAAATAGAAATAATCAATTTCTACAAACTCCTATTTGATCCAGCTTTACTATTTTAGGTTGTGGAGAATCTGTCAGGTGTAGATGGCCTGATTATAATTTGATCATGCTGATTGATCCCATATGTTTTATAATTTGCCACATCAAAGCTATTTTACAAAATATTTAAATATACTGTATATCACAGTACAGTGTGTACTGCAAATAAAAATGATTGCAGATCAGGATGGGAAACAGGACCAAGATTCAGAAACCTCAGCTTGTGGTGGCTTCTTACCAACTACATGATTTTACCTGACTCGCTGTTTTAATCTGAGACTATTTTGGCAATTATATTATCGTCTGATGCTATCACATAATTGTTTCATGTGATGGTAGTGTTCATGTGATGGTGTAAAAGGCATTTAAAGGTGCCATATTGGCCTTTAAGAAAGTGTATTTTTGACTATTGTTTAAAAAATTATAGACAAAATAATTATCTGGTTGATTATTGATTCAGAAAATACTACATATTAATGAAAACAATCATTTGTTGATGCCCTAATGATGATCCGGATCAGTATATTCATTTAATGGTCAACGATCCAACATAAGCCCTTAATTTGAAATTCATTTGAACTTAAAGATGTGAAATGTTGCACTTTATAGTGAACATCGGGAGCTCTGTTTTTATTATTTTTACTAAAAAGAATAGATTGTTCATTTAAATATGTGGACCAGCCAGTAATACAATTATCAAATCATATTTTAGCCTTTTTTGTGAGCTGATAGAAATATAACTGATTTTTGTTAAATGGTCATATGATATCTTCTCATATCGATCACAGGCCCCTAAATTGAATCAAATCAAAATCGTACTGTGGCAAATACACCATTTTCTATAGAATTAATATAATATTGTATCGACGTGAAACTTGATTTACAGCCCTAATATGCACCCAATAGTTAGTTAAAATTTGACGACCAGGGTCTGTATTTTATCGAACTTTTAAAAATCACACTCAAGAATGCTCTAAAGAAACCAGTTTGTGATGTAAAATTTATTTGAGTGTGAAGCATAAGATGCATTTGCACCACAGTTGATGTATGCTTTCAGCAAAGTATTTGATTAATTTTTAAAACTCTCAAGTGATCACATGTATGCTATGAGGAAGTATAACCAATCAGAGACGAGGATTAGCCCTACAGCTGCCATATTGCTCATTCTTTTTATCTGCAAAACCCCAACATATAATAACAATATTTAAAAGGTTGATTTGTGTTAAATCCTTAACATCTTCAGTGACATTAAATGTCAAATGAACAACAACCGTATATATAATACATGCATGTATAAACAGGAATGAAATAATAGGAAGTTGTCTGAAATGGAAATAAAATAAACCAAACTGGAGAAGTTAAGTAATGGCAAACAAAATCAGTGCCAGCTTTACTCAAGTGTAACACGCTAAAACTAGCCAATTCAGCATATTGTTTCAGCAAATAATAATAATCATTATTATTATTAGTATTAGTATGAATTATAATAATGACAGTGACTCCATAACATGTCTCAGTAGGTGTTTACTCGCCTCTGTTTCTGTACTACATTCATCTAGGATCTGCACCTAACCAACTTTAGGACCATGTAGGGGGATCTGTTGGCAGCAATGGAGTAATAATAATAATAATGATGATGATGATTGATAAAATAATATTCATCATTAGGTTTTCATTAGCGAATCATGTGTTTTCGTTAGTCAGTCATGTTGCACCACCATGTTTCTACAGTAGTCTAGAACAAACACTGGCTCTAAAGAGGGACTAAAAACTAGCGTTTTTACATTGTGGCAGCATGAATTTGGCGTCTGAAGGCCATTGTAGGCTCTTTCACACGCTTTGAAAGGCAGGAAGAGGAGTATTCAGTTGGTTGTGATCGTCAGCCTCACCGCTATTTGCCACTAAATCCTACACAGCATTTCTTTAACAGACCCCTGGAGCTTTCTTATGAGAGTTTTGAAGTCAAACATGATAAATAGTTATTATTCACAAGTTCAAACAAGGTCTTTTTACTTTTATCCTCCACTTGAGTACAAACTTTAATTTTCAGTAGCTTGATAGACATTGGCTCTTAACTTGCGTCCTGCAGCATCGCTTCTTCGTTTGGCTTTTGGCTACATGCCCTGTCATCTGAGTAATCTCATTGGATTCTTATGACACTGTTTATCTACTATGCACATGGCTTTCCTCACCACAGGTTACTGGTGGAATTACACACGAACTGCACCTTTGACTCCCCCAATTTAAAGGGATAGGACGGGGTCACGAGACAGCCCCATGAACAGTCTTGTGAAGAGGAACGGCTGGTTCATGAAGGGGTTGGGGGCTGGGCCTGAAAAACATAACCAGAGGAGTGTTTTCTTGCTGATTACTCATTGACGTTTTCCTGCCTTGTGGGATACTTCTATTTCTGACAGTTGGGTGTGTTCAGCGGCATGTCCGGCGCCACTCGTCATGTTGGCCATGGCTGTGGCTGGGAGGAACAGCTGTCTGTGTTAACGAGGCCATAGCCACACAGACCGGCGAGGCGGCGGTGCTGGAGCAGACCAGAGCACCACTCGGGCTCCATAAGGCCCCCGGATACGTAAACAATGACTTAATGAGAATGCGTGCCATTACTGTAATTAACACGGCTCACATCAAGCACTGTCAGCTTTCAAGAGTTTCAGGAAGGTCTTGCATTACATTGAAAAGGATGGCATGCAATGACCAGAGGCCCTCACTTCAGCATTCACAAAACACCCTATACAGAGCATAAACACACTCAATAAAACGGTACATAAAAAGATTACAATCCACCATCTGTAATTAGAACAACAACCATAAACGCCATCATCTACAATATTTAACTTTTATGTTATGATGTGTAATTACATCTTAATATATTTATGTTGGAAAGGTTTCTTTTTCTTGTATTATCTCTGTAAAATTAGTCATCTTACTCACTTATGTAGTTTGTAGATAAAAAGGCTACTTAGCCACTCACAACATGAAATGTGATAACATGTTAACTGTACTGGTGCTCTTCACAAGTATTGCTTACTTTTTTGATGGTCATTACTATATAATATTCTATATTAAAATGTTGAAAGTATGGTTGTATCCTGCTAATGGCAAATACATCAAATAAAGAAAGCAACATTTATCCACAAGCAAGATGGATTTTGCAAGTTAGCATCTGGTTACATATTTGGAGCATTTAGAAAAGCCACATAAAATATGAGGACCAAACTGCATCAAACAGACCTTCATTACTGGTGCAGGTGGTCCTCATCACAGTTGTTTCAGGTCTGACTCCACTCCTCTGTCAGGTTATTACTCTAGATTTAGATGCTCAAAATCTATGATCAGATTGAATCCAGATAATCTGACAAGGCCGGATCAGGTCTGACTTCACCCCCTTTACTGTTGGGGTTGCTCGCAGCATTTTAATGAGTCAGAATTATAAACAGTGTCCACTGATGTTGTAGGAAGAAATCAATTTTACAAACAAGAAGGAGTCCATTTATTTTAGGAGAGGATGTTTTTAGACATTTTGACATTTTCGCTTTTTTTGTGAAATGCCTCAACATCTATTGGATTAATCCCCCGGGTTTAATTGCAATAAATTTAGTGATCTGCTGACTTTTCCTTCAGCGCTATCATCAGGTCAAACTTTTCATTTGTTCATTGTGAGCATGTTAGCATGCTAGCGTCTCCTGAAGAGCGCTGGTCGTTGATCCCAGTGTTCACAGTGGTCAGACAGTGGTACTACAACTTTTTGTCCGTTACATCTTCGAGCCCAAAAATACTTTTTCCCATAGACTTGCAGTGAGAAAGGAACGTTTGTAACTCAGTGGATATTTTTTTTTTTTTTTTTGAGGTACTACAAATCCCCAGTATGAACACTCTAACAGCCCATATTTAAATCATTAGGTGCTAAAAGTTGTAAAACGCACTAATTAGAGAATCCAGAGTTATTTCCTTCCTCTGTTTATGTCTACGGAGACCCAGACCGGGACGACAGTGCAAGCCGTGATGATGACGTGATATTGAGACCCTGTGATCGAGTCATGTGGCTGAGTGGATGCTACTGTGCATATCGGACATGCATGCATATATATATATATATATATATATATATATATATATATATATATATATATATATATATATATATATATATATATATATATATATATATATATATATATGGCATTCATTCACCCTTCCTAGAACATGTTACTTTTGTTGTCATGCAGTGGGTGAAACTATCATCTTACTTCATACTCTTTCAGTGGCAGTATACGCAACACAGTATTACATCACTACTGGGTGGAGGCAGAAGAGAGTTGAAATATGCCGAATTCACACCAGGCAGCGGCAAATTGTGGCTCGCCGCAATATATACATTTTTCTGCGGCAAGGAGTCATATTAATGTGTTTCAGGTGGGAAGAAATTCTTTGTAACATCGGTCAACATGTGGTGAGGGTCACAGGATCTGTTTACTGATTGGCTGCAGGTCCTCTTTGGCTGCACTTTGCGCTACTGCTATAAAAGTATGTCATCGATCTTGAAAGACAGTATCCTCATTTCGAGATCTCCACTCTCCAGATAAGAAATGGGGAATTAGCATCAACAATATTACTCAAAAAATATTTTAGTGTGTGAAAATATGGAATTATGGACTTAAACAAAATGCTGCAGACAACTTTATTGGCATCGCTGTTAAAGTTGTGTTGCTCACAAATGACCATCTCCTCATTTTAAACACAAGGCTTCAGTCTGCAGAACCCTGAAGCTCCGCCCCCGCTGTGACACAGAACGCTATTGTTTGTTTATTCAAAGTTTACTTATAAGGAACGGGTGTGAAAATTGTACCAAATTCGGCACTGCACATCCTTGGGTCTACAGCAATACACATGCCGAATGGGAGGTAAATCGGATGATAAGGAAACGCACATTCATGCATGCATACAGAGATTCCTTTCTTTATAGTTAGATAAGACCACATTTATTTCTCGTACTCTACAAAGGTTGGATGTGTTTTTCCCATTAGAATAGAGGGCCTTATTGGTAGTGCTGTGGAGGTGGGTGCTGTTGGAGTTTGAGGTGTGGGCGGGTTAGGTCTTGTTGTCGTAGGGTCTGGTATCCTATTTTAATATTATACATTTGTAAACAATTGTGTGGTCACAGAATTTTTAAACTATATTTGTTTTAAAAAAAACTAACAACCTTTTGTTTTCACAGAGGCAGCCGTTATTCTTCATGGAGAGTTTTGTGCCGCTGGGGATACGACATCTCTTGGAAACGATGGTGAGTACTACAGTCCTATACATATGTGATATTGTTGTTGCATTTTAATCTTTATTACACAAGTGTGAAGCAACAGATATGACTAAAATAAGAAATGGAGGAGGAGATGTTATAAAGGTGATTTAAGAGATTTAAAACCATGGCATGTAACATGATCTATCCCCTAGACCAGTGGTTCCCAACCTATTGTCCTCGAAGCCCCCCAGCCCATACGGCTTCCCCCATAATTTACAAATCCACAAACAAAACCCTCAATTCGAATGTGTTTGAGTGTATTAAGTGAGTCTCTTTTATTAAAGCTTTCTTTAATGAATATAATTGTCAGCTAAACGCCAACAAATATGGATATTTTGTTAGATAAAAATTGGGAATTTTGGAAATGAATGATTCTGTGAAGGTTCTCATTCATCCAGGTCATATTCATTCTGGCAAAAAATTGAATCGAAGGCAACTGGACTTAGATTTGTCCCTGAAGACGTCTCTCTTCCTTTCTCCTTTTTTTTTCCCCCTATCTGACTCGTTGTTCGTCAGACTAGTGGGGAAAATCTAAGTCCAGTTGCCTTCGATTCAATTTTTTGCCAGAAAGGAAATGAATGATCTTTTTCCAATAAATTTGGACATTTGGACTTCACAAAACTGGACTTTTTTTTCATAATCGTCATCGGCCGATGTCTGAGCATATTAAGCTTATAAGATTATCAAGCAGGTGCATAAATGCTGCTGAGTGCACTAAAACTTTGTTTTCATCTTAAAATTTATTTGACAAAGTTTTTTTTTTTTTTTTGATTACCTGTATCGTGTAGTCAACATTCAGTTTATACATTTTATTTATTTAAACAAGTACACTGCAATGCAGACACAAAATGTAGATTGGAGAGACAGACCATAGGTGTTTGATAAGTGTTTACTGATGTTGAGAAATTTTGTGTATCATTTGTTATTATTAAGTTGTTACATTTTATCAGATGGAGGAATAAAAGAAAATCACCCAAACATATTGGCCCGAATAAACATTGGCATCATACATAAGGCATCGGCTATCCCGATTCTCCAATAAATCAGTGTCAGTGTTGACATTGGCCGTAAAAAACCCACGTTGGTTGACCTCTAATACTAATAATATTAATGTAGCTTGATCTTTGTCTGAAACTGTGCAGGATTACTGGGTAGTACCAAGGTAAGTAGTAAAAATTTTATTTGCTGACTTTAGTGCAGATTGTTTTGTTAGTGTGTTATTGTGACTTTAGTTATACATGTGCAAATCTAATTTTGACAGCCTCAGAGCAGGCAAATCCAACCCCAGGTTGGGAACCACTGTCATAGACTGTTAGGCTACCAAGAAAATGGCTTGATTTGCCAAATAGGCATGTATCTGTGCATGTATGGCATACACTGAGCATATGGATCAGCTGTGGAGAGGTCGATTGCACTGCAAATATAATTTGAGAGCTGAGGTTCACCAGATGTTTTGCTGCTTCTCTTCGGTTGTGACTTCTTCTAAAAAAGGAGCAAGCTTCTGAGGTATATTTAATAAGTACTGATGTTGCCTTAAAGTCACTGGAGTGCTGATGATTACCTCTGTTACTCTGGTTTGGTTTGATTCCTCGGTTGATCTGGGATGACTTAACCAAAGTGATAACAAAGGCTCTACTGTGGTGTGGATAAAGGACAAGATACAGTATGAGATTCAATGGCTGCTTTTGTCACTTTGTACTGTTGTTCTGGCTGGCTGTGGATGCAACATAGTCAGTGTTTGTGCAGGGAGGCAACATTATTAACTGTTAATCATGGAGTGAAGTTGTCAGCGGGGGTGGCTGCAGTTTTCATAATGGCCTAATTTCTAGCAATCGCAGACTAATTATCTGCATTTGCAATTGTTGTGAATTCTCTTTGTGACTATGCAGGAAGTTTTAATATAGAAGTTACAGTCCAGGGATGAGTTGTTGGGTGATGCGTTGGGAAAACACCATAGGACATAACTGCCTCATAAAGCTGTGACATTACTGCAGCGTAATTAGGAAGGTAAATTCTTATCAGATGCCTGTTTCATGACAGTGCTACCGTCAGTGTGTAGTTGTGGATAAAATACAAATGAACACATACAGCAATTTGTTTAAAAGAAATCTGTATGTTTAGACAGAATATATTCTAAAATGACATGCATATTAAACTTTTAACAGCTAAAAGTCTGACAAAGCGCAGAAGGCTACAGCAGGAACATAGTGAACACAGTGCTTGAAAATATTAATGCAGCAAGTCATGCTAACCTAAATAGTAAAAATTAGAATTAAATATTCTTTAATGCTGATTTAGAATTTTTTTATTTAGATGTTGTTTTCCCGTTTATTATGAGCTTATAAATGCTAAATATGAGGTTTAAGCGTTCAGTTATGGTGATATTAGGAGTTCCTGTTCAGAGCTGGTATTAACATGCGTCCTCAGTGATCCGATCACAGGAGGACAACTTTAAGTACGCCTGTTCCCACCTGGCATTACAAGCGTCTCCGCATGCGTCTTTAGTGACCGTTTGTGAGCCGATCTCACTTTCTCTGTGTGCATTTGACTTCGTAAACGCATGGCTAATAAAGCTTACGTTGTGATGTAATATTACATGAATGCCCATAATAAAATACTACATATTCGTTACTTTGAGTACATATTATTGACATCAAAATAAAAGGTTATTTTACTGGCGGCCCCATACTGTTGGCACCGCTGCTTTTGCCAGACAACAGCCGGGTACAGAGCTCCAGAGGGCCGGGGAAGAGGTGGGCTGGCGGACGGATGGACGGATGTCAGGTTCGTGCAAAGCAGTGGAATAAAAGCAGTGACACATCTCCTATAATATGATAATAATGCACTTCGTGTGCCTAGTCTGATAGTCTCTACATCATGTAGCCTATAGATAAGATATGTTTTAATAAAATACGATTGTGCCGCCTGACTACAGTAGAGGACAGGCCGTCTCCACCTGAAGAGCACAGACTCACGGATCCCAGTGGGACGGCGGTTGAGACGGCGGTCTTTAATATGGCCCGGGACACATTCACGTACACACTGCTAAAAGAATTTGGCTGCATGTGACCCAGACCACTTCTGAATGTGGTCTGAAAGATCTGATCTCAGTGCGTCCTCAATGTGTCGCACACCTGTACTTAAAGCTGTCCACTTGTGATCCAGTTGCTGTGGATGCATGTTCATACCAGGTTTGAACAGGACCTGAGTCTCCCGGACAGGCGAACGAACTCCATCAGCTGAGGAAGTTGGTGAGATGAGGATGAAAGGGCCGTAAATGTTAGGGTTGCTTGACGCCGCTTCACCATTAAACGGTTAATTATTAACATCCCTGCTGTCAGCCTGTGCATAATCCAAATTTCACCCTAAAGCAATGCTTAAATAGCTTCATAAAGAACTGACCAGTGTAGGGCTGGAAGATATGTAATTGTGATAATATTAACTGATATTGTGATATGATTTATATTAGAGGGAATGCTGATTTTTCATGTCATTTTTCTAATTTTCACTGAAAAACATAATGAAATGATTAAGGTGTGATTTTTTTTTTTTGTTTTTTTTTTGGGGATTTGTACTAAACTAAACTGTTTTCTTAAGTCTGTAGAATATAATGTGTAGGCCAGCACATTTGAATTTATTATATTGGCTTTAAAATGGTATTTTGACACATATTTCACCTTTAACCAATATTGCAAGTGTTTAAGTGTGCAGCCCGACCGCAATGTCGTCACCATCACCAAAAATGTCTTTACTCTGAAGACACACGTGGATTTTAACACACCCGTTATGTACCCACCACATGCAAGGCAATGAGTGCAGCAGTGTGATGACTCTGCAGCACTCAGAGTGGTTGTATATGGTTGTGTCTTTTTAATTAGTGCTGAATTATTGAGGCTTACACAGGCAGCCAGTGTTTGCTTTAGTTTGTGGGGGTGATTGAGCCACAGAGGGGGGTGGCCTCAATTTCACTCATTGATCTTCTTTTTGCCTGGCCTCTGTTTGTCCTTTTTTCACTTTACTTTTGCACTTTTCCAACAACTGAAAAATGAGTTTGCGTCGCCTGGCGTTTTTAACCTTTTGTCGTTCATGCAAAAGATGCATTTTGTTTGAACATTCTAATGTTGCTCCGACTGTATTTTACCAAATATAATTAGCTGTCAGGGCAGGTTAACAGCAGTATTCAGCAGTACTGTTCACACCTATAACCAGTGTTTTCATCACTTTTTTATTGTGTTTATAACAATGGCTGAAATCTGTGAAAGGATGTAGATCCTACTTTGTACGACAGGACTAGAGTGGACTCGCCTTCACTGTTCACAGCCTTTTCTTCTTTCTCAATCTCTCATTTGCTTTATCTGTCTCTCTCTCTCTTTCTCTCTCTCTCCCTTTCCCCCCCGCACATTCTTTCCTTCAGAGAAAAGAGGGCTACGCATTAATGAGTCAATGCGGAGCTGTATTATGTTTAATTAGGTAGTTTATATAATGAGGTGTTCATTTCTAATGGAGGGACATGCTGTGAGCAGCACATCTGCAAGAATAACTCAGGCAATCAGCAGCATGAGGACCCATGGAACTGCAAATGAGACTTACTTACTCAGAAATGAATTATGTCTCAGTGCCTTTCCCAAAGCCCATTAATTAAATCCACTGGCATCAAGGTCTTTTTCTTAATTTCATGTACCATTAGCATAATAAACACAATTTGAGTTAGCACAATGTGATCAGTTTAATGGATGCTATTTATTTTACTTTATTATTTAAAGCTCTGGTAATGGGGGGAGAAACATAAATATATCTCTATGGCTCCCTCTATGAAAAAACTCCCATCAGGCCCGGCGTCGACACAGATGCTCATTTCAGAGGCCCCATACATTTGGAGTGCTGCTGCCGCCCTTATGAGTGTGCAGAATGGAAAGGTGTTGCATGGCTATAATTTTAGGGGACCAGGTTGCGGTTCGGTGTAAACTCCAGCCAGGTTTCACATTCATTAAAAATGGGCCTGGGGTCTTATATGTCACAATCTCCTTACTTATAATGTTTGGTGTTCCGAGGTGTACCGTATTTCAGCCTAGTTTTCCAGCGAAGTGAGAAGAGAATTAGGATTTGGAGGCATTTATACACACAGTGTATTTGAGGTGTAAGTGCAATCCGTAGCGGCAGCAGTCCGTGCACCTTCATTAAAACAATACAAGGACTTAATGTATGGTAGTGAATTTGTTCTGACCTTAAAGCGATACCCTAGAGGTGAGATATGATTAGCGTTATTGTTGAGGACAGGTACATCATTATCTCAATGTACCTCGACCATCGCCAGGTTCCACAGCCATGCTCCATCCTCTGACTCGGGCACTAGCACAAGACATAATCTCTTCTCAGGAGCAGAAATGCACTTAATCATCGACTCAAGTTTCGGGGACCGGCCCCGAGTGCTCTGTCTAGTAGAACTACGACAACTGCTCGGCACAAATCTGCAGCAGTGTTTTAAGTTCCCAAATTAATTGCCTAATGGATTAGGAGGCATGGGGTGGCCTACTTTGCTGGGATGGAGCAATAATTTAAATTGTGCCAGGTAAGGACAAGGAGAAGTTGTATTTCAGGAGTGTGTATTTTTTCTGAAGATAAAATACATTTTATTGCCCCAAATACTATGAAACCTCCTCCCCCAGCCTTATTGGCATTCAGGCATTCATTAAACAGCCTCGTGTCTTGAAAAGAGCATTACAAGCAATAGTTGGTTGTTACTTACATACATGACCAGACACAAAGGTATACAGACAGGCAGCCACTGACTCATACACACTTTAAACTACAAAATAGTGTCACTTTCATGCTACAGACTGTGTGTTACCGAGACAACTTAGCGTGCCCAGATGCAAAGAAAGGATGGTATTTTAAAAGTCTTAAAAATAGACTCTCATTTTGGACAATCTAAGTGACCAAAAGTCAGCCCGTTACTTTGGCATACCTCATCGTAATGGACATTAAAGTGGGGGTGATTGAAAGAGAACGGCTCCATGTGTCAAGTGTTGAGTGAAAAACACATGACACCAAAACCCATTAGTGTCCTTTGGAGAGACAATGCCCAGAACTCTCCCTCCTCCTCCTCCTCCTCCTCCTCTTCCTCCTCCTCCTCACTTCAGACTTCAGGGTGCTGTTTCTGTCAAAAGACATTCTTTCTGCTACAGATAAAAGGCCCCACGATTAGCCCAGGGGTTGAACTGTGCTCCGTTCCAGTTTCACTCTTTTTTTTTTTGTAAAATGAGAACTTGAAATGATGTCAAAGTCTGGTGTAATGAAAGTGAATGTTTTTTTTTCCTATAATAGATCTCAGGAAGTTATCTTTTCACTGAAAGAAATTTTTTATTGGAAGTGCTGATGCTCAGAGATGGTTTGCCTTGATGTTTATTGCATGAAGTCAGATTGGCAGTTCTTTGAAAGTGAATCCCACTTGGATTATTTTATTGCTACTGATAATCATTATAGGTTATTGGAATCTGACAGGCTGCCTGTCATACGGTCTTATTGGCTGTGTGTTAATTTCGTAAACGGAAACCAGGACAAAATTTTTACACAATGACACTAAATAGGGATGCTAATTGTGAAAAAGTTTCTCAACTAATAACCGACCCTCGTTAACAGATTATTAACCATTAACTGACAAGATTAGTGCCTCGCATGCAGCGATGTGCCAGCTGCAGTGTATGAGCACAACAGGCAACTGAGCAATGAGTCAACAGGTCACCATCAGGAGAGTTACTGTAGGAGCCACAGTGCTGCGTTCACTGTCCCCAGTTTATTGTCAGGAGAGTTACTGTAGGAGCCACGGTGCTGCGTTCACCGTCCCCGGTTTACTGTCAGGAGAGTTACTGTAGCAGCCACGGTGCTGCATTCACTGTCCCCAGTTTACTGTCAGTAGAGTTACTGTAGGAGCCACGGTGCTGCGTTCACTGTCCCCAGTTCACCGTCAGGAGAGTTACTATAGGAGCCACGGTGCTGCGTTCACTGTCGCCAGTTCACCGTCAGGAGAGTTACTGTAGGAGCCACGGTGCTGCGCTCACTGTACCCAGTTCACCGTCAGGAGAGTTACTGTAGGAGCCACAGTGCTGCATTCACTGTCCCCAGTTCACTATCAGGAGAGTTACTGTAGGAGCCACGGTGCTGCGTTCACCGTCCCCAGTTCACTGTCAGGAGAGTTACTGTAGCAGCCACGGTGCTGCATTCACTGTCCCCAGTTTACTGTCAGTAGAGTTACTGTAGGAGCCACAGTGCTGCGTTCACTGTCCCCAGTTCACCGTCAGGAGAGTTACTATAGGAGCCACGGTGCTGCGTTCACTGTCCCCAGTTCACCGTCAGGAGAGTTACTGTAGGAGCCACGGTGCTGCGTTCACTGTCCCCAGTTCACCGTCAGGAGAGTTACTGTAGGAGCCACGGTGCTGCGTTCACTGTCCCCAGTTCACCGTCAGGAGAGTTACTGTAGGAGCCACGGTGCTGCGTTCACTTTTCGTCCCCAGTTCCCGTCAGTGGGTTTGTTGGTGGTGTTATAGCTGTGAACGTAGCTGTAGCAGACTGTGTGTGTACAGTGTATTTGTAGGTGAATAAATACTACGAGGCTACAGCTCCTCAGCTGAAGTCCAGAGCCAACTTCCTGTATCTGTAACTCCGGCTCAGACTCTCTTAAGGTGGACCAGCTTTTCTCCTTAAAGTGACGAGCCGCTCCTCTGAGATTTCTTTCAGCTTTTTAATTCATTATTAATATTTCTTTTAACCGTTTTACCGATACTAGTTTAAATTCTTAATGTCAGTTAATATTAAAACTAAAATAAAAAATTAAAAAAATTAAAATCATTAGCTTAACATGGATGATTGGACGAATGCCCGCATTCTCCATTGTACTTGGGGGCGGCAGTAGCTCAGTGGGGGCGGCAGTAGCTCAGTCTGTAGGGAGTTGGCTTGGGAACCGGAGGGTCACCAGTTCAAGTCCCGACATGGACCAAAAACTGAGTGTGAACTGGTAGCTGGAGAGGTGCCAGTTTACCTCTTGGGCACTGCCGAGGTGCCCCTGAGCAAGGCACCAAACCCCCAACTGCTCGGGGCGCTTGTCAGGAGCAGCCCCCTCACTCTGACATCTCTCCATTAATGCATGTATGTGTGTTTCAGGTCTGCATGTACCATGTATGAGTTTAGTGTAAATTGAATTTCCCCATTGTGGGACTAATAAAGGTAGATCTTCTTCTTCTTCTTCTTCTTCTTCTTCTTCTTCTTAAATAGTGCTTTAATTAGAGCTGTCAAAGTTAAGATAATAATAACACATTAAGTTTAATTCGTTTTAATGCAACTAATTTCTTTAACTCTCTGTCTTTTGGTTTTTACCTCTTAAAATCAACTGTTGGGCCGGCTAAAGTTTGACCTTATGAAGGTCGTAGTGGGCTCAGTTTTAAAGCTAGAGTGGAGATACTGGTATCATATGAAACTAGAAAACTGGAAGAATACATTGGTGCAAACCAAGTCATACTAGCTTGTTGTGAAGGAGGCTAAATAATGCTCCAAACTAGTGCTACATTTTGCGGAGGAAAAACTGTCATGTCCATTTTCAAAGGGGTCCCTTGACCTCTGACCTCCAGATATGTGAATGTAAATGGGTTCTCTGGGTTCCCACCAGTCTCCCCTTTACAGACATGCCCACTTTATGATAATCACATGGAGTTTGGGGCAAGTCACAGTCAAGTCAGCACACTGACAGCTGTGGTTGTTGCCATATTGTAATTTGAGCATATTTTTATGCTAAATGCAGAACCTGTGAGGGTTTCTGGACAATATTTGATGTTGTTTTGTGTTGTTAATTGATTTCCAATAATCAATATATACATACATTTGCATAAAAAAGCATATTTGCTGCTCCCATGTTGATAAGGGTATTTTTTAAATACTTGCCAAATCTCCCTTTTAAGGTACATTTTAAACTGATAAAATTTGATCAATTACGATTACCTATGAACAATCATATGACTAATTGATTGCCAGCCCTACAAAAGATATTACAATTTTTATCAACAGATTAAAACAAAATTGTTATTTTGATACGGACAAATGGCTTAATTCCTGTTTTAAAGCAAAGTCATATTCATCGGCCTGTATGCATCAGCAAAATCACGCTGTTTTCTCCTGACTAATTAAACGTATCAGCTCCTGCTCCTCTCGCTGTTTGCTCTTCTGCTTTTCACTTCTCCTCAGGTCTCGTTTCTGCTCCAGAATCCATTTGAACTTATTTACCTGGACAAGCCTGACAACCCTGTTGGTGTCTGAGCTTTAGATCCCTATCCTTCATCCTTTGTTATTGGGTATCAGTTATTGAGTCCCATCCAATTCTTTTATTTACCTAGATGTTGATAAAATTAAATCAAAGGTTAACTGGGAGAGTTCGACAGCTGTTTTACGGAGTGATGCTACTTATATATCATACTCAATCTTTGGCAGACCACAGGCACCGGCTGTAGTTTAGATTTTTAGTTTGGCCTGCCATCAACTTTCTCTTGGAATTAACCACAATTTGTGACAGCTGATTGCTGTCGATGTTTGTCATTTTAGTCTGTGAAAGTGACGCTCAGCTCCAGCTCCCTGCAGCAGGATCTACACCAGTCCTGACAGTTGTGCTACTATAACGCATAAAGGTGGTGTTTTACAGGTCAGGCTCTCATAAAGGGTGGAGTGGGTGCTGTCTTAAAGAGCACGTTGTGCTCTGCCAGTTGTAAATTTTGGATAAATATACTATTTACTGCCTGTTTATTGGCATTTATTGGTACTTGCACCCATAATTAAGGTGAGCAGCACACTGCAACACTAGCAGGCTGTATCCAGGTCAGACCCACTGTCAGCTGACTAAAGTTTCTGCTCAGGACATCCTTCATAAAAACATTTAGTCTGTAGCACAAGCTGTACAATTAACATTAACAAGCTAGCTATTTAGCATGGTACCTAATGGTAGAAATCAACTTTTCCCCACTGGCTGATACCACGATGTCAGCTAGTCTTCCTGTGGTCTGACACAGAAATCAATCAATTATATGCATTTAAACATCACATTACTAACTAAAATGTCTGTCCTCACATTAGCTTACATAAAAATGATGCTAGTGAATTCCATGTAGTGAGATATACATATTTCAGACCTTTATACATGTTTCAAACACCACAAAAAAAACAAACATCAGCACACCAGAAAAAAAATATTTACTGTTTGTTCATGCAGCTAATTCATTAAGTACACTTTAAATGCTTTTTTGAAAGTGACTCTAGCATTTGTTTTAATAAAGTGGTTTGGTAAAGATGATATGATTCTGTGGTTACTCAATATATTTAGTTTGTACTGATTTAAAACTACGTACCCAAGTGACTAATGCTAATTTACATGTTTTCAAAAGACTAAAACTGACTGAAAATCAGAGTCAGGTACCCTAAATGTGCACTGCTGTCTATAAATCTGTTTGCCACTCAATCATAAACTGGGTTGAACTTCAGTCTCACTGCAAACAAAGGTCTCAGTTTGGTCGACCCACTTTTCCTGGCTCGACCATCGTGTTTTTTAACACCCTCTATCAGAGTGTTTGACACAAAAAGGGATGTATGAGAATCCATAGTGGAGTTACGTGCTTATATTACCCTGAGAGTCGTGCTAGTCATTGAGTGGCGCCATGAGCTCATAGCTAATGACTGAAGATCAATGGCCAGAAAGTTGACTGTGGTTTGTGTCAGTGTTATGTTTGCCATACAATGGCTGATGCCTCACCAACGATGCACTTCACCCAAGGGAGAAAAAACAGGCCCTGAAATACATTTGCTGATTGTGGTTTTAGTTGCTTGTTACATTTTCAACGACATGACAAATACCTGACTGTATATACGTCGAGTAATAAGACAGTTTTCAAAATTTGACGGCATTCATTTGGCACAGTTATATTTATCATAGGACTTTTCTGCTACCTCAAACAGTTTTCTTTTTTAAAACTGTATTAAGAGAAAGGCATATAAATAAATGAAAAATCATATTGGGTAAAAATAGGATCCTATTATTTCTGTGATGAGGAAAACACAGGACAGAATCGCTGAATCTGATGATTAAAATGGAGCCCTCAGACCAACTCAACAGAAAACAACTATGCCACCATGTTTTGGTTTATTTCATGGGTACACTGTGTCTCCTCTGCTCTCTGTCGGTAATTTCACTGAGTGAAGCTCATTTTCTACAACCACGTCAGAGGAGGTCCTCTTAGACAGCTAGCATAGTTCACAGTGCACGGCTTTAGCCCTGATTTTCCACTTGCCTAAAGTTTTTTGATCTTTGAGAGAAAAGCCTCAGATCAGAGACCAATGCGGCGTTGGCGAGGCTAGCAGGCTAAATGTCCGATCTGTTGGGGCGCTACAGCCAATGAGAGTGCAAGACACGGGTTGAGGGGAACCCTGGGGGATCGGTCACTTTTTAGTCATCCAAGCAACTGAGGATTTCAACTCTGACAGCTAAATTTAGAGCTCTTTAATTTAAAAATGATGGGATTTTGTTCAATAGCTTTTCATTGATTATAAAAAATAGGGCAACAGGTTACATCAAATTCACTGATGTTCATTAAATTTAAAAAAAAAAGTTACGACTTGTGACATTTTATTCATCCACCACACGATTAGACGCCTCTTCTAGTATACTATACTGCATGCTAGTATCCTAAGGCACAGAATTACGAAATAAAGAAATAATCAGGGCCTTTAATTAGGGATGCTCATTTTGGAAAAAAAAATAAAAAAGAGTGCTATGAAGTCACTAACACTGAAGCACCACTGTTCAAACGGTGTTATAAAACAAGTCTGGCCAAGAGTGGAAACACTTCCAACTTGGTGAGACATCTCAGGGACCAGCACCCAGACCTGCACCAGGATTTCAGAGAGCGACATAACTGATATACCCCTGAAAAAAAGCCCCATTCAGAGCTAAAAGCCAGCAACCCCCCCCCCCCCCCCCCCCCCCCCCCCGCACACTCTCCACAAAAGTAGCTCTGGAAAAAATTAAAGCTGCATTGCAATGACCACTTTCTCTGGTTTTACTAGCCTATTTATGTGTGTTTGAGTAAAATCAACATTTTTGGTTCATTCTATAAACTACTGATAACAGTTTCTCCCAAAAATTATTATTAAGTTATCAAAATAACAAAAAGATGCAGTGTTTTCAGATGTTCAGATGTTAGTGTTTTGAATCATATTTTATTCTTTATTTATTTTAATCATTTTAAATTCTGTATTAGAAAAGCCTGTCGTTGTGGTATTTTATTTACTGGTGTGTGTTATTCTCCTTTATTTGGAAAAGTATTTAAATACATATTGGTACCGGTATCGATACCAAAATGTTGGTATCGTGACAACCCTACATCTGACTCTGTCATCATGTTATTGACTTGAGGGACAGTCAGACATGTGATCTCAGACATATCAGTCTATAACATTATATGATCTGATTCATATATATTTTATTATGTGGAATCAGGGTTGGGGGGGTGGATACCGCAATGCTCACAGGACTGCTGCCCCTGTTGATTTTACTCATTTTATGTCAGTAACAGCCCTCAGTAGCTTTTTATTAAAGGACTAGAGTATCTAGATTATTCACCATCTTTTTATCTCTGTCATAAATATATTATTTTGAAATACTGGGAGGAAGGGAAATGGAGTCTTTTGTACATCAAGTAGAGGGTTTAAAGCGAAAAAAAAAAAAAGAAATGATGCAGGGGAGGGTCTTTCTTTTTACAAAATGATCCCCCACCCCCATACTTTCTGTACAGTCCCTAACAGAGTGAATCAAAAAACTGAAGAGTCAGATTTGAACAAATACAATGCAGCTACTCTTTAATTGCGTTCTTACAGTCAATGATGTCTCCCTCTGAAGAAAAATTGAAAATGACTCCCAGTGCCACCATGAGCCTCTGCGGTTTCAGGCTCGGAGCCCACATTCAGACCGGAGCTCATCCAGTGTATTTTTTCAAATATAGACTTATTATTACCTTCCCACAATAAATTGCTCTAGAGGGCTTGGGAAATGCTGCTCTCCGTTTCTGTAACAGTGGCATCTCAGATATCATTAGGAAAGCACTATGCAGGGGGACAGCAGATCAATGGATTCCACCACAGAAGCATTAGTACACTCTTTGTATGATCAGTTTACCGAACAACAACACCGCCTCTGCGTCTCTTACTGGAAACAATTGATGCATTGTTGCAGTGAAATTAATCCCCTGAATTCATAACCCCAATCAGATATTCAATTGGCACTACCCAAAATAATTGTGTGGATGCCTATAAACGAAAAACAAATTCTGCTCGGCAGAGGCGTGACACAAGCAGCAGTGCCCATTCGATATCGCATGCTGCTTTGTCATCTCAATAAAACAGTCTGAACAATTGACTTTGATTTGATTTAATCTGAGTCATTTTATTTTCGTCCTTCTCCAGAAGACCCAATTTGAATCCACAGAGAAATGCATTACAGATCTCAGTGATATACTTATTTATTTGTATATAGAAAATACTTTTACATGTCAGGGTATGTCAGGTATCGAGTGTGTCCGGATCATGATGATTTCCTGGAGAAATATTGAATCTCTCCAATCCAAACATGATCGACATGTTGGCCCTCAACAATCCTCAGATGAAAATACTCTCTACTCAAAATCGACGTACTGAAATTGAAGCCTATTGTAACCCAGTGGGTATATATCTGTCACTTAAATATGTCTGTAGAGTGTATACATATAGAAAATGGAAAAGTTTTAAAATTGGATGTATTTGGACCAGATGTATTCAACTACGAGAATTTAAACATAATCCAGCAGTACCTGACTGTACACAGAGCTAAAGTTTTAGGTTGCAATAAAAGCCATATGGTATTTATTAGGGCGGTTCGATTATGGCAAAAATCATAATCACAATTGTTTTGGTCAATATTTAGATCAAGATTCTTTGACACGATTGCTCATTGACTCTGGAAACATCATGCATTTAGTAGAGTTGGGTCAGTGTGACAGTTTTTAAATCCGTTTGATTTTGAGCCACAACACCGGACTGGTATACCGAATTTTACCATGAGGCGTTGCACTTGACTCAGCAGCTCAGCCTTAACAGCCCACCTCAAGTGAGCCTGATCCAAAGCTGTTGCCAACTTTAATCAGCAGATGGCAAACAATATACGAGAACTCGGCTCGTGTCTTGAGGAGTTATAGCATTTATTCGCCGACCGTCTGTACACCTGTATACACACTGCACTGCTATGCTCACAGCTGTAACGTTCCTGTCTTACCTCATCACCTCAAAATATACATGAAATTTCTATTAAACAAACAGAACGTTTGACCTTCATGTTGCCGGTGTTATGTCGAAGTCACCGGCCTCGGCTCGGCTGATGTACACAGTCTGTCAGACACGTTAGTCTGTTTATATACAAACATAATATTGTTAATCACACAGTCATATTGCTTATTACTAATGCGATCCAAGCTACATCGGCACCTTACTGGTGTCGGCTACTTTTTAATTTGCCAGTGTCATAATGACAAATTACGTTTTAACCAGTTAGCATGAAATCAAACTGGTTTAAGCTTGTACAGCAGCTCTTCCATTTACAAAGAATACGTTGTATGTTTTAAGGTTAAATGCATCAATCGGGTAAAATTAAGAGGCTAGATCTATGAAGAATTTTAATTTAATTTAATTTATTCATGAAGACATTTGGTGGATAGATAATGGTTATGATGTGGAAAAACAGTCACAAAGCACAACAAAGCATCGTAAACGAGGCAGAGTCTGTGTTTCAAGACGGGTTACCGACATCACCGCAGACCACACGCCGGTCATTCAGTCCACCCGGGTTGACGGTCACGCCGGGCGTAGTCCACAGCCCCGGGAAGCATTGAGGCCTGCAGCCTACCTCCAACCCTCCAAGCCAACCAAGAGCTAGCCTGGAGGAAATGCGCCTGGCGATGACCAGCCAGCACCAGGGTGGCCGTCCCTCACCCGCCAATCAGCTAGCTAGTTTGTGTTATTGTGAGATTTTGGTGTTTATGATGAAAATCAGGAAATGAGATCAGGCCTCTATTGTTCTACAAGTCCCATAATGTATGTTCCCCAGCAAACTCACAAGCCCTCAAAAATTAGTCACAGCTCCTGCAGGGGACAATAAATATTTCAGAGAGGTTGTATCAGTTAAGTGACATGGTCACAATGAGAGAAGCTTGCAGTCTGAATTAAAGATGTAGTCTGTACAAATGCTGTGGCCGCATTAGATTAGCCACAACCTGTAATCTGTCACTTAGCTGCAGCATGCCTTGCTGTTTGAACTGATGTAAACTGCTGCTGTCTGGGCACAGAGCTGGGGAGTGTAATGGGGATTCATTGATCCACTGGTCTTTAGCTGATTGAGTTAGATAATTAAAAAGCCTGTTGTATCAGTTCCATTAAGGATTGTTTGTGTTGCTTTTTTCTTCTTCTTTTTTTCTCTTGTTCTTGAACAGCAAAACTTGGAGCTCCAGAGAGCTGCATGAAAACAAACAAAACTGTTTTTTGGCCCATTATTCAATGTATTATTTTTCCAATTTGACTGTGACATCACTGATAATTTTGTGAGCTAGATGAAAAACAACCAACGTGGCTGTTGTAACCTGGATTACATGGAGCTATTTTATGTTGGGATATCACCATGCAGCATCTGAAGGAATGAAAAAGTGGCTGTACAAATCAGAATATTAAGCAGCGAGTGTGATGTGCTGGGATCACACGTATCCCACCGAACGGGATCTGGAGTGACTGCGCTGTCCTGAAGCGTGCAGGCTGAGGTCTGCTTTGTACCTCCTCCAACAGGCCAACTGTCCTCTGCTGTCACTGGAAGCCGCGCCAGGCCTCCTCAGCAATGGCTATGATGTCTGCGGCAATGCTGAAAATAGCCATGCTGAGCTCATTAGCAGATTAGGTGTTGCAATGAATCTGTGTGGTTAGAGCTCCGCGGCCTGATATTGTTCCTCCAGGATGGCAATTACGGCTGATTGACGTGTTGGCACATAGGGATGGAGGGGTGGAGCCTGCAGCTCGGGCCTGTGGAGGGGCTCGACATGAAGGGCAAAATAATCTTCTCTACTTCACATACAGTAATCTTAACAACACTATCCATGTCAATGGCATCGAGTGAGAGATCTACAGATGATGGAAGTTATACTTCAATATACATCAGCAGAAATAAGCACCGCCTCACTGATGCTGAGTTGTAGATTATGCTGTCTAAATTACATTTAGTGCAAAATGCGTATAAATGTATTCACATTTTGGTTGTTGACATTGGAGATTGTTCAATCCCTCCAGGAAGTTGCGACTGCAACGATTCACGCAAATTCAGCCAATTACAGTGAATTTTGCACAACCATGCAATTTTGAACAATCACTGCAACTTTTGCACAAATTTGACCAATCATAACAGTTACGTCACCAAACTCACTTCCTCTTTTTTTCTGGTTGTGAAGATAACTGGCTAATCTGCTGACAGCACAGAGCTAAAGCACTCTATTAATGTATTGTAGGTTGCATTATGATGCATTCAAGCGCTGCACAGTAAAAATGAGTATTAGGAAAAGGTAAATTTCAATGCTATCATGTGTTCGAGTGTAACCTTCATAACTCTGAAGAAACTTGTTGTTTGAAGGTGATGCTCTCATTGTGAATTATGATGTTTAACTTCTCTAAGCAGCTTATAATAGCCTGTATAATTAGAACTACTAATGCCAAGATTTATTTTTAATCAAAGAAAGTATGTAAATAAAATTAAAATTTCCTAATTATTTGAATCATGTGCTTATGCAAGTGACCAATATGGTGTACCCTGGCTTTGAGATGGTTGAAATTATTTTTCAGGACAGTCTGGGGTCGTAGAAAAAAGGTTATTGTGGAGGCTTGCAGTCGGTTATAAGTCTTAGAAAGAAAATCAGAATTAGCAAAAATCAGATTTGACAGGTCGGACTTTCTGCAATCGGTGCACGTCTAGTGTGAGGTAAACTTTTGAACTGGCTCAGTGTTTTAGTTTGGTCATTTTTATTGGCAAATATGTGCACTTTTTCACATAGACAAATAAAACTTCATCTTTTTATTTGAGTTTTTGTAATGGTGAGCTTTTTGGTAAGGTTCCTTAGACCACTCAAAGCAATGTGAATTTATTCTCACTGGAACAAGTTGTCTTTTATTTTAATCAATTATACAAAAAAAAAAAAAAAAAATGCAACAAATCTGTGCAAATTTAATTTGCTCCTGCAATTTTATTGAAAAAAGGCTGAAAACATTGCAACATGCTTTGTAATTTTGTTTTAGAAAAGCTGCCGTGATATCAGACATTTTAGACTGCAACCGTCCCAAAAGAAGCCTGTGAAATCCTGGAGGGACTGATTATAGTTGAATTTAAATCCCATGGCTCAAAGTTGTCTGCAGAATGGAGATGTACCATCTGGTCATTTATAACCATGACTTTATTTCCTTGCTCACCTGGACACAGTGGCACCAGAGAGAAGGATATACTTGTCTTAATTTCAGCCAGTTCTCCCCTTTTGATTAAGGACGCCTTGCCCTCTTCCGGGCCTTCCCATCATGGCTGCTAATCAAATAAGCGTGTCCTTTTAAATGGATGTTGTCTGTGATTCCAAATGACACCCCCCACCTCCTCCATTTGAAAGAGACTCGTTGTGAGTTGACTGACTGACCCCTTGTCTTTTAAATTATACAGTCTGATCTGTGGTTGTTTAAACTGCAAAGTTCAAAGAAAATATTAAACTTAGTTTCATAACATCAATTGGATGTCAGTAGTGGCAAGAGAATATTTGATTCTTTACAGCATGCGGCAAACTGCCAACTGGTCTCTGATCATATGTTTTTTAAAAATGGATCAAATCAGAAATTTTAGCACTTTTTCAAACATGTAGACATAATTCATAAACCTTGCATGATGTGCCTGCTTTAAGATTGGGCTTGGGACATGTGGAAAGCAGGGTGGGGGGTTGACTATGTATATGAAAGAGTACAAGTAAGAAGAAAAATAGTAATGATATTCACTGTGTGAGGCTAGATTCACTCATGCCAGACTTCCAGTAAAATCTCTTCTATGGTACTGGGGGTCCCTCTCATCCACCACCAATCAGTTGGTTGTCAGCCGCTATCCATAGTGTAAAATTTCATCGACGTTAAAATATCACATACAAGCCAAATTTAAAAACAAGGGATAAAGTTTTAGATTATCCCATGAATAACATTCAGCATCCTCTGAAATGGACCATTTTAGTCTGAGGATTTAAACATTTACTCACGCTCTCACCTTGACATTCAAAACTGTTTAAATGTAAGGCTGTTTTGGACATGACCTTCGCAAGTACGAAATACCTCTACTACTACAGCCATCCTAGCCCGTCTGGCTCCACAGACCATAAAAGCCTGCTTTTGGGTCCAAGTAGTACTCTTGAGTCCAAACAGTAGAACTGTGAAAAGCAGCAGATGAAAAGTCACTTAATGATCCATGAATGAATGAAGGCTGGTGGAGCATGTCTGGCGATCACTGAAAGGTCTGCTGTTTATCAATACAAAGACATAAATTCCAAGGGTGAAATATTAAATAACTGCCTACAGATGTATACAGACTGCTCTAAATGCCTGCAACTCTGAGAATTAACGAAACAACCACAAACCATTGATGACCAAGAAAATAAAGCCTGCCATCAAGAGAAAACAAAGAATTTACCATAAGCAGGGAAAAACGACAACGTTTAGGAAAGTCTTGAAACACTGAAAGAAAGAAGGCATCTTTTGGGAAAAAGTTATTTTATTAATAAGGTCCAGGGACAAGAAAATTCAACAAATAAAATACTTATTTAAGACATGGACCAGTACTGTACCTCACACTTTTTGTGCTTTTTTGAACCGAATCTCTGTAGCATAAGTCAAATGAAATCTTATTAGTGTGTTTGTAAAAACCAAGCGAAGCAATGACATTCCAGTCAGGTCTGAGTATGCCCTGTTTATGTTATTGCATGTCCTAGTGTGTTGATGAGATGTGGACATTTTTGTCTCATAACCTGAGTAGGGACGTCTTGAGAACCGATATTTTGGTTTTCTGCGGTACCACAGGTTCCATAGGTACCGTCAGGTCTGAAGACTAACGGTGTCCCATCATCTTAAGGACAATAGAAAATGTGTTTGGAACGCGATAAACTTACTATCAGTGTATTTTTTTCCCTGATAATACTACATTGCTTAATATTGCTACATTATACAACAACAAATCTGTGTTGAAATGGACACGACGAGAGCTAGTTAACGTTAGCTGTTAGCTCCATGGAGGATTGTGCTGTTTACTAGTGGTTTAATGGTTTGACCCTGTTTTGTTTAGAACAAATATTTAAACGTCATTTTTGGCCAAATTAGATAGCCCTAGTGTGGATTCAACATAACGCTAATGTAACATTTCCAGATTTATTAGGAATTAAATATATATAATATATTTGCCATAAACATTGATTATTGTTTAGGCCAGAGCTCACCCAAAATGTAGATTTTGTTATTTACTTTTTCACATGTCATCTGACACAATAGCAACAGATTCATTCCTAAGCTTCTTCAGCCTTATTCCTCTCGACCAGGGGTGCCCAACCACCGGGCCGAGAACCGGTACCGATCCGTGAATGAAGAATGGATTAAAAAAAAAAAAATTACATTGATGATCAGAGTCTGAATGATGTTTTATTTTGAAAAATGCCCGGATACATCCGTCTGTGCCTCTCTGCCTCTTGACACATCAATATGTCAATATGCTCGTCTTGGTCACATGATACGTAACCCCAAAAATTAAGCCCACAAGCTAGCAAAAATTAACAACAAAACAAACATCTTTGGAGAGCTTTTTTGGAAAGGGGAAAAGTCCCAATGAGAAAACAGAAGAAGAGCCTACAATTTCCAAGAAAAAAAAAGGATGCATTTAAAAGACCATCAGTAGTCCTACTTAAAACACGGGTTTATCGCTACAGGCGATTCTCAGGCGCCAAGCCTGCTCTGCATAATATGTGGCGACAGGCTAACAAATGAGGCATTGAAGCCTTCAAAACTGCTTCAGCCTCAAAAGGCCCTAAAAGTTTCAGACAAAAACTCTGCCAGTGCTCTGCATTAAAATCAAGGCAGAATACCCTGAAATCGTCAAAAAACACTGAAAACCCTGCTTCCATTTCCAACACCCTCTTTGTGAAGCGGGGTTTTCTGCAGGGACAGGGACGAAAACAAAATGACGGAGTAGACTGGACATAAGGAACACACTTCATCGTCATCGGCTCCCATTACCCCGAGATTCAACCGGCTTGTTTACAGAAACAAGCTCAGGGCTCACGCTAATTTAGCATAATGGTGACTTGTATTTTTTACACAGTGTATTTGTTTTTATGCCGAAGGTCTCATTTTATTTCGTCATATTTATCCCCTACACCTTAACGGCCGTAAAAATATTGTCTTGCTTGAAACTCATTAAAAGGTTCATTAAAAGGTTGGTCTAGAGCGAAAAGGTTGCTCTAGACAGACTTACTAATAGACCTACAGGTCACTGACTGGAACAAATGTCACTTTCTTTGCTGAAAACCTAAAGAATATCCCTCACTTTCTCTGTACATATCGTTAGCCTCATAGCATAATTGCCTAAGTCATATTCTAAGGTATATGACTTACGAAATTATGCTATGAGGCTAACGATACGTAATAATAAGTTGGCTGCTTTAATGACAGCAAAATACTACAGTGGGAGCTGATGTTTCAAAATAAAAGAGAAGCACTGGTCGTAGATCTCAGGTTGTTTTTTTTATTATTAAACACAACTATCTTGTGTGTCAGAATATTGTTTACATAAGATTGCTGGAAATGCTGACTATTTGCTGACTATTTGATGCTGACTATACTAGTATTTCATTTTGAATATTACAAATATGGTAAGTATGGTAAGTTAATAATGCAAAAATGTGGGTGTCCACGGAGTGATGCCATATAATGTAATATGTTCCTGTACTGCAAAGTGTTCCCACGCATATTGAAAAAGTTGAAACACCTTAGAAATTGTACTATACAGCTCAGAAATGAGAGAAAAGTGAAATGGGCTGGAAAATTATGTTATCCTTAAGGGGGGAAAAATGCAGAATGATTTTCTTACACTTAGAAAGAAAACAACGGCAACACCCAGCAGCTGAAGGGGCTTTATTCAGGACCAAATAAATGGGCAGCATGCAGATATAAATCCTCCAAAGGCCCAAAGGTTGAGAGGTTCTGAATGTGGAGGAGCTTGATGGTGGTCAGAAATATCACATATCAAAGTACTGCATGTTTGAATGTGAAGTAGAGTGGAAAAAGTCATCCCATTTGAAAAATATTAACATTTTCTCCTATGATTGTCTTCTGTGAAAGCTGAAGCCTTTCTTATATATTATTCTATTGAAATGATAACTATCGGTGTACTGGGTCAACTGTGTAAGGCTGTGTCAACTATGCTGCCATGTTCTAGAGAGAAAATATACAGTGAAATAACACTTTAATTTGAAACAATTTCTCTACTTATTACAGGTTATTAGATGTTTTTTTTTGTGTGAAAGAGTGGTATGGTTGTTTTAACAAATGACAATATGTAGTTACCGCAATAACGTGTTAATACAAATTTGATTTGACACCACTGGTTTCTTTGATGCATTTATGCAACTTAGGATTTTTAGGCTTCATATGAACTCAAAAAATCCATCAGCACCAACCAGGTCACACTAACTTGTTGAGAAGGAGGCTAAATAACGCTCCAAACTTGCGCTAAAGTTTGGTGAATAAAAACTATCATGACCATTTTCAAAGGGGTCCCTTCACCTCTGACCTCCAGATGTGTGAATGTAAATGGGTTCTCTGGGTCCCCACCAGTCTCCCCTTTACAGACATGCTCACTTGATGATAATCCCAGTCAGTCTGGATCAAGTCATAGTCAAGTCAGCACTCTGACACACTGGCAGCTGTTGTTGCCTGTTGGGCTGCAGTTTGCCATCTTATGATTTGAGCATATTTTTTATGCTAAATGCAGAACCTGTGAGGGTTTCTGCACAGTATTTTCATTGTTTTTTGTTGTTGATTGATTTCCAGTAATAAATATATGCATACATTTGCATAAAGCAGCGTATTTGCTCACTCCCGTGTTGATAAGAGTATTAAATATATGACAAATATCCATTTTAAGGTACATTTTGAACAGCTAGAAAATATGTGAGTAATTTGCAGTTAATTGTGATTAACAATGAACAATCGAGCTATTAATCACAATTAAATATTTTAATTGATTGACAACCCTACTGATAACCTATTAAAATATATTAGCTTACTCTCAACAGGTCTCAAAAGAAGAAAAACTATGAAACTGGGTAATTTTTAACCTTCATGTTCAAATCACTATGTAACTGTGTGTGATTAGGTAAACTTGTGGTTTATACACACACACACACACACACACACACACTCCCTTCTCTAAGCTATCGTAGCAGACTATCATCATAACCCAGTTGCACATTAAGGCTGACAATGTCACAACACATTTTTCTTTCAAAGGGCATTATTTGACCCCCCCCCGTTGTCAAGGAGTGCAAAGATTTCCACAATAGCCTTAAACATCAAATCTTCCTCTTATGCCTTTTTTGCCTTTAATTATCACAGCTCTGAAAAATATAAGAAGGTGAATAATAATCAGTCTTTAGTGAATGATGGGAACCTTAATTGTGCCTTTTATTTATTCCCTATATGTAAAATAGGTTGTTTTCTGCTCCTTTACAAAGGGATGACAGAGTCAGGAGATAACATGTTGTAAATTAAGAGGCAGGATCTCAGCATTGCAAGCAGGCCAACGTGTTAAGTACCCTCTGACCCGTCGGTGCAGCCGGAAGTCCAGCACACACCAGCAGGGATAGTTGCATTATTGACGCTTCCCAGTTGATGTCAGTTGAAGCCAAAGCTGAAGAGCCTTAAACCTGCATTCTCTCTAATATCCAGCAGGGGGCGACTCCTCTGGTTGAAAAAAGTAGTCTGATTGTGTAGTGTAATGATTGTGTTGTGTCTATGAGAAAATGAGCCGACTCCTCACTTGATTTATTACCTCAGTAAACATTGTAAACATGAGTTCATGGTCTCAGTCACTAGATTCAAGTCTTCTTCAATACAGCATGACGTTCATTTAGTAATTTATGGACCCACTTAGAGCCAAATAGACCATAAAGCAGAGTATGTTTTAGGGTGTGGATACCTTGTGATTGACAGGTTGCTACCATGGTGTTTTTCGGTCTGGGAGTTGTCCGTGTTTTTGTCTTACAACTTTAATCCTTTCACATTGTTTTCAGTACATTAAAGTTAATTCTAATGATTTTGTCACCTAAAATGCCTTATTCAGCGTTCGTTTGTATGTAGCTACACCCTCTCGTGCCACTTCTTTTTGCAAAAAAAAAAAAAAAACACAATGGCGAAGGCCAAAGACCAAGAAGGTGAAAGCCAAAATGACAAGCTCAAGGCTTTAAAACGGCCGTCCACAAACCAATGGATGATGTCATGGTGACTGCGTCCACCTTTTAATCACATGGGTGTGAATGTGAAGAAATTGCTGCTTCTTTGGAGAGCTGATGTGTTGAGGCCTGGAGATCAAGGCCTGTGATGGCTAGACGACTGGGTCAGAGCATCTCCAAAACTGCAGCTCTTGTGGGATGTTCCCCGTCTGCGGTGGTCAGGACCTACTAAAAGTGGTCCAAGGAAGGAGAACCGGTGGGCCGGCAGCAGGTTCATGGGCAGCCAAGGCTCATTGATGCACATGGGGAGCGAAGGCTGGACCGTGTTGTCTGAGCCGATAGAAGAGCTACTGTAGCTCAAATTACTGTAAAAGTTGATGCTGGTTCTGATAGAAAGGTGTTGGAACACACAGTGCATCACAGTTTGTTGCATATGGGACCAGTCAGGGTGCCCATGTTGACCTGTGTCCACCTCCAAAAGCTCTTACAATGGGCATGTGGGCATCAGAACTGGACCATGGAGCAGTGGAAGTACAGTAGGTGGCCTGGTCTGAAGACCTGGCACCAGGATGCGCTGGGAAGAAGGTAGATCGGCAGAGGCAGTGTGATGCTTTGGGCAGAGTTCTGCTGGGAAACCTTTGGTCCTGCCTTTCATGTGGATGTTACTTTGACACGCACCATCCACCCAAACATTGTTGTTGACCAGGTACAGCCCTGCATGGACACGGTATTCCCTAATGGCAGTGGCCTCTTTCAGCAGGATAATGCACCCTGCAACAATGGCGTCCAAATTCTCCAGATCTCAATCCGATTGAGCATGTATGGGATGTGCCGGACCTACTCAATAGCTGCATTTACATGGACACAAATAATCTGAACAAAGGCCCAATCAGATTAAAAATGCTTCATGTAAGCATGTCAGTCGGAAGATTCTGATCCGATACGGCCTATTTGGAAAGAAATTTCATTCCGAATGAGAGAGGTGGTTTATGCTGATATTTTGATTAAACACATGGTACGTTTATACGCACGTCATGATCGGATCATTTTATTTAGTGTCCATGTTGGAATTTCTGATCAACCGAGGTTCAGATCGGATTGGAGAAATTTGGCGCGTGTAAACGTGGTTAGGCAGGCGCTCATAATGTTGAGGGTGATCAGTGTAAACGGTGGATACTGTATGTGCAGACACCAGATGCAAACTTCACTGCAATGAAAACTTGATAGAATATTTTCAAATTGGAGTAAAATGGAGTTAAAGTGTTTGCTACATTATGATAAATATGCTCTCATGTTATGTTAAAAGCCTGAGCCTGACATGCAGAATAGCCATAATCCACTCTGTGCTATTCCACATTTCTTTATTTGACTTTTATTGATGTAGATTTTGTATGGCATCTACTCTACAGCTACTTAAGTCTGAATATGCCTCGGCGTTGGCCTTTATCATTTGATAAATGCTTTTCCCCTGAGTGCATGTCGAGTCCCCTTACAAGAAATCCATGGCTTTTACCAAAAGCCATCACACCAGGAAGTAATCTCATAATGAATACAACAACAGTTTACGCACTGCCTGCCTTTGTACCCATAATATAAACAATGGAACTGCAAGCATCCAGACCTCCTCTAATGGAGTACCAGAGCAAACACATTCATTTAATCACAGGCCCTTTCTTTCAAAGCAAACTGGCCAAGCAGCAGAAGATGAGAGGCTAATGACCCATGAGCAATAAGCAAGTGTTAGACTGAATGTACTCTTGCAAGAAGAAAAAAAGCTTTTACGGAATAGCGTATCAATATTTTAAAGCAGAGCCTCTATGCCCCCCCCCTCCAATAACTGGATTAGCTGTGTGATGTGTTCTGACAGTATGTTGTTAGTGATACTCCATTTGCTTTGTCTATCATCTGATTTTCCCCTGGTAATCCACAGAGCAACGTTATATTTCATAATTTGTTTTGCTATCAGTGCTGATTTGTAAATGTGCAAATTCTAATTAGCCATAGCCACTGTTTCTAATTTATTAAATATTAAATGATTCCTGTGGTGCAGTCTTTCTTCACATCCCCCAGATGAAAGTTTGCGGTATGCAAATTCAATTGCCTTTTAGATGTCAGCAATTTCTTTTTTTTTTTTTTTTTTTTTAAATGTCCCATTTTAGCGATTGAAGCCATTTTCCCCTTGTTGTTTGTTTGTCTGTCCCCGCTCCTCTTAAGTTGATATTTATTCATCTCCAGTTGTGTTTAGGCTTTCAACAGAAGTTAACGTACTCTGCCAGGCTCTGCTGCCACCACTTTGACTTCATTAGTGGTGTCTGAATACTCGTCTTTGGTCACTTACAACAAAGGATGCTTTGCATACTCTCTGAAGTTAACTTGTAGGTTAGGGCACAGACACGTTTTTTTTTTTTTTTTTTGTTTCCCTCACATACCAGTCTTCATTGTTCTGCAGTCTATGAACCAGGGCCCCTGTTTGCTGATTGCATTTGATCTTAGAAGTTGAAGTGGCAGTCGGCAGAAATGTTTTTGGCATCACTGGGCAAATATTCCATAACAACCTTTCAGCATATTGTAATTCAAGTGGTCTGAGAGAAAACTAGACTTCTGCACCTCCTCATGGCTCTGATTTCAGGCTTTAAAACATCTAGCCTGTGACAGCAGACTTTGACCAATCACAGGTCATTTCTGAGAGAGAGAGAGAGAGAGCATTCCTATTGGCTGTTCACTCAATGGAGGCAGCTGCCAATCACTCACAAACTCCAATCAGACGGCACTGATTAAATATGAATTAATATTCTGTTACTGTAACGTCTAATTCTCCCCTCAGATGTTTCCAGAAACATCTTGTAGTTACTGTTTAGCTGTAAAATGAGAAAGTTTGCTTCGGTTGGTGGGCGGTGCTTGGTGTTTCCTCAACTGATCTCAACACAGGTCACAGGTTCTCATTTTACAGTCGCAGAATATTGATTCATATTTGATCAGCGCTGCCTAGTTTGACCGTTTGATCAGAGCTCAGGAGTGATTGACAGCTGCTCAGAGACGGCAGGCTGCAGCTCGGCTCTGATTGGTTGTTTTCCTCCGGTCTGTGAAATCTTGCAGATGCCGTTAGGACGCATTGGAGGACACAGAGGAACAGGATTTTTTTTTTTTTTTTTTCAGATTACCTGTCTCATGTACTACTCTCAGGATATATTGACCGTTATATGAAAATAACTTTTTTAATAACATTTTCTCCAATTCTGCCTACTGCTGCTTTAATCGCATTTCACAAGAGCATTTCTATGAACACTCTTCGCACACGTATGCTGTTAAGATCTCCTTGAGATCAGCTTTCCGTGCTGCTGAAGAGAATTGAGAATAAACATTATGAATTTCTCCACTGTGAGACTAATAAAGGAATATCTTATCTTATCTGAATACCATAGGAGAACGTGGAGTATTTAACTGTCTGTAAGTCGTGCAACAATGTGGTTTCACTTCATGAATGTTAGTTTTAACCTTTTTGTCACCTAAAAATGTCTAATTCAGCGTTGCGTTGTTCTCGGCTCCAGCTTCTCGTGACCCTTCTGGTTCCAAAGAAACTAACCAAGATGTCGATGGCCAAAATGTTGAACTCAAGGTTTTAAACCTGTGGTCCACAAACCAGTGGGTGACGTCACAGTGACTACATCCACTTCTTATAAGCTATACAGTCTATGCCCGGCAGATATTGTGAATGTCCTTCGGTCATAGTCTCTGGATTAGACCAGCTGTTTATGAGTGTGTGGAGTATAGCCCGACTGATGTCCTGTCCTTAACATATGCTTGCTTGTACATTTAAATTGACTGTTATGCATCTTTCTGTGAATGTTCATGTTAAAATGACAAAAAGATAAGAGATGACATGGAAACTGAAAACAGAACATCAGAAAATTGGTATTTCAGTTAGAAGAGAGATTAAGAGGGGAAAAAAGGACAAAACAGGCAAATTAAATATGCAGACCTAAGGTGAAATTATAATGTTTTTGTAGTTGTATCTGTTGTAGTTTTATGTTCCTATCTTTTATGTACAATTACTCATCTTACAGCACTTAACGGAGGGCAAAACGTCTTGAAAACAACAAAAACATAGGTTCTTAAAATGCTCTTAGCTTCCTACGAGTAGGTAGAAGGTACTCTACAATCTGGTCTGAAGTTGTAATGCTGTTAATGTACGCCATAGGTACTGCCTTTATATTCACTCCTCCTGCCTTTTTGTGACTCTTTCCTTCCCGCACTCTCTCAGCTTCATATGATTTGAAATGTTTTTGAATGCCACTTGTATTCAACTGCTAGACATTTATTGAACGCCCACTTATCTTCACACTAATTAAGTTTTAAGAAACACATCCATCAAGCTATTGAGGCAGTTAATTCACTATTGCAGCGTGAATCTGAAATACTCCTCAGGATGAGGCACAGATTTCTCACCACATTGTGCTGGGTTCTTCCACAAAGTGGATTAAAGATTATAAGAAAATTGTTGTTGATGGATATATTTCTTACTGACCTATTTGTAGAGTTATAGTACGCTGTAAATATTGTTAAATTAAGTGTAGAGTGGATGCTTTTAATTTGACACACTTGCTGTAGAGTAAAAATCTTCAGAACATTTCTGTTAAATTTCAAATTAAAAATATTTTTTTTTTTTACAAAAAACAAAACAAAACACATGGCATGGACGTACCCACAGTAGTTAGCAACCAAGCCAAAAGTCATTACCACAATTTCTGCCTTTCCTAACGGCGCCTCCCTTTATTTTAGCTCCTCTCTGTCTCTGTTCTGCCTTTCCCCTTTGCATAATAAACCTCCACCCAATTTGTCATGAAATCCCTCATTTGCTGGATACTCAGAAAGGCAGATTATGCTTATTTTTCATTTGGACAGTGGGAGATGGAGCCAGGTGTTTGGCAGCAGCGGAGTGTTCAGGTGTAACTGTGCCGGTGACGGGACATGACGAGCAGCCGCAGATGAAGGATGAGGCGTGGACGATTTTGGGAAGAGGGGCACCCCTCGACCTGCTCCCTCCAGAATACCCCCGCTGATCGAGAGGAGGTAAAACTTTCTTCTGAATCACTTCTTGCCAGAATCAGCTCCCGTCTCTTAATTAGCCAGTTAAAGCCATATTGAAAATACAGCTGTTAATGTGGGAGAACAGAGAAGGGATCCTGCTTTGCTCAACAAGATTAATTCATGCCTCTTCAGACAGTGGTGGTCTGATCTATAACAAGTCCATTAAATCAGTTGGCTTTGGCTGCAGTCAAATTATGTGAACAATATTGGCTCAAAAGCTGCTGCTTTCTGGGTTTCACACGTATCAGTTCTGTTATTTGGATGTGATTACAGAGCTTTAACCCAAAGACCACTTGCATAGTGGTCTACTTTGTAAGGTCCAGTTGACTCAATCCACTCTCAGCGACATGAATATGCGTATAAGCGGTTTGTTTTTTAGGGAACAGCCGTGGCCGGAGGCGTTATGTTTTCAGGGTTTCTATCCGGCCCTCTGTCTATTCTCATGAACGCGATAGCTCATGAACTTCAGGAGGGATTTCTTCAAATTTGGTACAAACATCCACTCGGACTCAAGGATGAGCTGAACAGATTTTGATGGTCAAGGTCACTGTGACCTCACAGCGGCCATAACTCAATAATTCATACGCTAATATTGTCAATTTCACACAAATGTCCAACAGCATAAAATGATGAAGTGATGCCATTTTGGAAAAACAAGCCTGTAATCTGCAACCTTACTGGTTTGTGGAGGCTAAGGTGAGGAGGCAATTGTAGTCTAAACGTTTCCCACCATCATCTCCTATGCTCTCACATAAAATTAAAAATGTATCCCTAATTTAGTTTTTGGGTTTGGGCACAATAATGTAATAACATGAATACCTTCACAGTCAAATACTTTCTTGTAAGAGTAGTAATTTTATTGTACAGTAGTAGCTGTATAGTAAAATAAAGATGTGTGAAGGTTGTAAAGTGGCGTCAGATATGTCATATGCCATATACAGAGCCGAGCTATTGGACACCATGGGACATTATTTCAGAAAAAATATGTATGGTAACCAATGGTGAGAGACAAATTATTATATTATTATTATTTTGACCTTGTTTGCAATGCGGCATGACTCACACACGATGCTGGTCAATTTAAAAGATAATTTTGAAAGTCAGTAAAGTCGCAGTTTGTCGTCGTGTCATTAGTTTTGTGTGAAACCGCTCAGTAAGACATTTCTCAGCTTTTTTTTTTTTTTTTTTTTTTTTTTTTTTTTTTTTTTTTTTTAAATACTTCAATAAAACCACCCCCCCCCCCCCCGCCGCCCCCCCCCCCCCGCCCCCCCCCCCCCGGGGGGGGACCCCCCCAGAACAAAGAACTCCCCCCGACCAACGTCCCCAATTTTTTTTAAAAATCCCCTTTTTTCCCATTTTTAGCTCTTTTTCAGGTACATCTAATTTCACTTAATGCTTGGTTTAGTGACTACACCTTTCACAATGAAACTACATAGAGAGAAAGTTAAGTGAATTCAAATATATTGAATGGATATTATAGAGAAACTACCAGCCATGTATAGCAACAAAAATGAGGTTTGAAATAATGAAATTCAGAAATGCATCTTATTGGCTAGTGAATTCATTTGATATGAGATTGTTACTGTGTGGCCTGTACTTTCCTGAACAAAAGTAAATAACGTTGTTCGGCACATAGTTCATGATCACTTTTTCTAAAATTCCCTCAATGTGTTGCAGTGTAGTCTGGCAGTTTTTTTTTTTTTCATTTGTGTATGTTTTTATAGTCTATGTATTACAATTACCGTATTTTTCGCACTATAAGGCGCACTTAAAAAGACACTGATGATGATGGATTTGATGGAAGAGGAATGAACTGAAAAGTGAGTGTATTGTTTGTATTTCATGTGTTACAACTGAAAAATGTTGAGAGTTATTGAAGTTATTGAGTTATTAATTGAACTGAATAAAGTTTGACTTATCTGACCGTTTTGTTTCGCTTAATGCGCCTTATAATCCGGTGCGCCTTATAGTGCAAAAAATACAGTAATGAAAATGTTTTCACCAAAACTCTCAGTCCTCAGTGATCTCCTTTCCCAACCTCTGCTGTAGTCAGTATTCACTTTACTTGTGCTTTTAAAGGGGAGCTATTTTACAATTTTAATTTTGACATCAACATGCCTGGTTTTGACTTCTCTAGCAAGTAAAAAAAAAAAAACAGAAACAAAACACTAGCCATGCCTGCAAGCCTGCTCATCTCTGCACACAGCCCTTATCATGTAAGCCTCTAAATTGAAATATCCTCTGCTTGAAATATCGACTTTAGTATCTCATTTAAAAAATGAGTGTAACCTTTTGATGTTAAATCCATACTCAATTTTGCAGAATGTTATAGAAATATGCAGAAAGGGGATAGGAGGCATTATTATGTTTATTTATTTATTTATTTTTCTGCAGAGAAATTACATTTTATGGTTGTAACACCAACCTCCCCTGTGTTCTTTTTAGTCCACGAGGGGGAAAAAGACGGGGCCATTACGGCAAAATGAAAAGAGCTATTGATTGGGCTCTGATGCCTTTTCTATTTGCCTCATTTCCTAAATGCATGATAATAAGGGCCAGCTACTGAAACTAACAATACTCCTTAATGAATCCAACTCTAAAGAATTAACCTAAGTTTGCATAATGATTCACAGATGTTTCCATCAATGGTTCATATGCATTTGTTTTGTTGTTTTTCTGGATTCATGTTCTGTTTACCAAATGCACACTCATTTAGCTTATATCATTATGGTGCAATCAAGACATTATTTGATGATTTCTGTTTTGAGAGATGGGTTTCTTGTTAGTAGGGTATAACAAGTATAGAAAAACATGCTTTTAGCTAATGGAGTCTTTTTAATAGAGATACTGGCATGAGAGCATCACAAAGAGGGAGAATGAGAGATGAAAATCAAATCCACAGTTTGCCAATAGATGGTGGTTTACTAATATAGAAATTAGCAAATTGTTTACCCCACAAGTGGTCCAAAAAAAGGTAGGACTCATGTTAGTGTAATGATAGATGTTGTTTTGTCTCATTTTAATCATTTGATGTTACAAGTCCACATAGTCTTTAGAGAACAGATTTCATACAGTAGGACAAGGAAGTTCTGACCACAATGGATGCAGTGATTTCATGAGTAAGTCCCCCCAGTGTTTGTATTTTAATACCTAAAATCTTTATCACACTATACAGTATCATGAGTATTGTACTGTATGTGCACAACCTCATCTAATTTCCTGCCTTCATAATTTTATATGATTTGAAGACAAATTGAATTTAATTACTCACTGGGTTTATTTTTGTAGTTTTTACTCAGTACTACTGCATACTACGTTTTCTTTAAATTTACCCTCAGTGCATAAAAGAAGTACAATAGTGCAATAGGTAAACAGGAACCAGGATGTCAGTCTGCAAAATCTATAGGATATTTACAATTTAGATCACCTCTCAATAGAAGAAAAACACACACACACACACACACACACACACACACATTAGGGATGGGAACGGTTTGGGTAAAAATCTGAACCGTTTGGTTCAGCAGTCACAGTTCGGGTCATGTATGTAACATTCGGTTCATTTGAAATCGATTATGTGGCCAGTTGTGTGTTTTTTTATCCCGTTTATTGTGACACTAGAAATCAAGGCGTATAGAAAGAGGGCTGGGCCACCGGCGGACAGGAATATGAGATATAACATATGCGCAGTGTGACTGAAGCTGCAGTCGTGCATTGCTATTGGCGCAATTTTGGCGAGGGCGGACCAGCTTTTACTACGGATGTGTTGTACCGCCAAAGATACGGCGCGTTGATGACGAGTGACCCAGCCTCCTTCCTTCTCACACTTCTCAGTTTGCAGAGACATTGATGAAGAGAAGAGTACGGCTGTCATTCTCTTGAGGAAATGGCGAGTGGACACGATAAAGTTCAGGTAGAGGATCCACCAGCATCGTTTCGCTCTGCTGTGTGGGAGCATTACGGATTTGGTGTCACCCCTAATATATACACACTGCAGATCGAAATCTTGGCAAGCAAAGCAGTCATAGTAACTAGGGCTGTTTATTGGCCTGATATCTAGCATACGATACGATATGTATCATGATACAGGGGTTTTGATTCAGTATATGGTTTTATATTGTATTGCGATACCGTAAGCAAGTCAGTATTTTCTGATTTTAAATAAACAAATAAATAATTAAATTTTAGGAAAACTGTCTAAAATCTGACTAAAGATTTAACTTTTTAATGGGATCACAACAGTGGGATCTGCATTTCCATTTATTATTTACAGTCCCTGTAACATCCAACATCATAGCTCTACTTTGACAGGATACATACACTGAGAAGACACATATCATTGTAAAGTTATAAAAGTACTGACTAACTTAATATTTGCATGTAAACTATTAATTAAAAATCTGTAGTGTTTTTGAGAATCAGTACAGTATCACAATATCGAGAAATAAAAAATTGAAATTTTCCCCGAATTACCCCGAATAGTAACCTCAATCACAAAGCAATGTCTGGAAAGTTATTTATTTTTTTTTTTTTTTTTATATTTTTTATTTTTTTTTTTTTATATATAAAAAATGTAAATTTTTAATTCTTCTTTTTTTTTTTCAAAAATTTGTGATGGATTATAAATACCGATTGCATCCGAAAAGGGAAAAGGGAAAAAGGGAACTAGGAAAAAAAAACAAAAAAAAGTTTATATTATTTTTTATGCTTTCAACATATTAATATATATAAACTGCCTCTATGAATTTTTAAGGAAAGACTTGCTAAAGAGAATTTTAAAGAAATCATATTAAGGAATGAAATGAGCTGGTTTGACCATGAAGATGGGACAGACGGCTACTATCATAGTTGTTGGTGTTCAGTTTGGGTGTTCGTTGTTACTTGTAAACAGTTAGTGTCTAACATGTAACTGGGACTGCGCCTTAGTCGGTATCGTGAAATACGGAGGCGGTGCAAGACACGCACCTCTATCACAGTTTTTGGTTTTCAGTTTGGGTGTTAGTTCTTGTCAGTTAGTGTCTAACATTTAGGGTAACGGTGTTGTTAAAGCTGAGCTGTCATTGGCTGACCTAAACCTAACAGACTACAGAGCCTACTGCCACCTTTAGTTTCAGCTTGTGTAGCCAAGGGTTACGTTGCTCCTAAACTTCATGAGGATAATATATTAACATGGAGGCTCTGTAGTTCAGACCCTTGTCAATAACAGCACATCACTGCTTCACTGCTACTGTTCCTCCCTTCACAATAAACTCCCCGAACAACCACTGAACCCTGCTGACTAGAAGGAAAGTTTCAGATTGATGGATGGATGTCGTGATATTATTAGTTGAAACAAACTTACATTAGCACACACAATATTTTGCCCTACAGGAAGAAAACGTGAGTAGATTTTGATATAAAAATACAAAGAAATTGATTTTTGTGTTTTTTGGAGGGCAAATATTGTTGAATACTTACACAGTATGAATATGTGTGTAAGTATAGTAGTAGTAGTATGTAAAAAGCAATTTTTCACTTTAATGACTTAAATGTAGCACTGTGCCAATATAGGTGCAGAAAAAGACTGCAAGTTGTAACTATACAGGTTTTAAAACATTCAAAAAGCCTTTTGCAAATGTTTTGTAAGCTACAAAATGCTTCCAAGGCCTTAAGGATACACACAAACCATTTGGCAAGCAACGCTGAATGCAAACAAAGCCATGTTTGTTTATGATGAAAACTCCACAGGGTAACTGTAATTATCTTTTATAAGTTAATCCCAGCCTAATTAATTCTAGTTGTTGTTTTCTTTAATATATTTACCCAGCTACTTGGACACCTTATATTCTTTAGTATAATGAAGTAGTGCAGGTTTGTCCTAGTTTATGTTCCTGATAAACTCCTCTTTGGCTACAACAGAAGCATGTCAAATTGCCATAAATCTCCTTATCAGCAGTGTTTGCTCATCATACACCGTTGCAAGGTAAGTTATTTCCTTCTGGGCAAATTATATATTATGTGTCCAACCAGCATATCTAAACATGAAAGCAAAACAAGGTTATCGCACAGCCCTCACTCCTTTGATCCAAAATACAGCAGCATTGTTAAGTAAGATGTTAATTGTGGTGTCTTTACTCCACAGATCTGTATCGTGTGATTTGCTTTGGCTGTTTGGCTTTGCATTACCTCAGGCTACATATTTGCATAACGAACGTTAGGAGTTGAGCGGTGTATTGTCGAGCCAAGTGCACAGGGGTGAGGCTGGGATGGTTCCTTGAAATGTTTTTTTAAAATGTTTATTTTTATTAGTTTTTTAGTAAGAAAACTGCAATGTTTGCATGGTATTTAAAATAAAATGGAATTTTTTAAACTAAGTTACCTGAGCTGAGGATATTAGTCTACACGAGGGATGCCCCGATACTAGATTGGATATCGGGCCGATACTGGCTCCTATAGCTGGATCAGTGGCAATGGGGCCGTTCCATTAAATGTAATTATATGTTCAACTATACTGTCTTCATCATATACTCTTTGACCAATTTGTTGCTGCATTAGAAAAGTTTACATGTGAGTTGTAATTCCTGTTAATTTTTTGCGAAGTTGTTGGTGTATGATTTATTTTAATAATAAGTAACACACTAAAGTTGTTATCTATGTAATTATTTGTTACATTTTGTTTTGCAAAGTAAGGAAAGCAATGTCTCAATTAAGCCTGATGTTGCCGTACATGTAAAAGAATGAATACCAGTCACTTCCACACAGTGAGGTACACGGTTTAGTATTGGATTTGTACTCCGTATCGGTTGATACTCAAAGCCCAGGTATCGGTATCAGGTCTGAAAAAGTCGGATCGGTGTAATCCTAGCCCAAGGGTCTGCAACCTGCGGCTCCGGAGCCGCATGTGGCTCTTCACCCTCATTGCAGCGGCTCCCTTTGGCCTTGAGAAAAACCCGAACATAAATAAATGGTATTTCTTCATTCATTTTTATTCATATAAAATATTACCATTATTAGTTTATTTTGTTGCGCAGTTATTTTGGAGTTTGACTTGATGCCATCTAATTTTAAAAGAGCTATTTTTAATTTATAATTTGTCAACGAAAATATACGTCACATAACGTCATCAGCCTTCGCCTTTACCTGCTGGCGGCTTTTGTAGTGTGCGAACCCTGCAATAGCCTAACCATGAAAAAATCCCAAAAAAGAAAAGTTTCGGAAGAAAATAGAGAGTTTAATTCAGCGTGGACATATTGATTTGCCTTCATCGCCAATGACGCTGGCTTACCTTCGTGCTTGATATGTGGCGAGAAGATATCGAACAACAAAAAATGTAACGTTGAAAGACATTTTCAAAACAAGCACTCTGCATTCGCCGAAAAATACCCAACCGAAGATGAGCGAAAGAGAGCAATTTCGGAACTGCTACGAAAAGCTGAAGAGAGCAAATTATCTTTCAAGAAGTGGATTACCTCTCCACAGTCTTTTGTTTACAGTTTACAAGCTCTGTTATTTTTTGCGGCTCCCGACTATTTTTTTTGGGTAGAAGAGGGGGCAAAATGGCTCTTTTGATAATAAAGGTTGCAGACCCCTGTCCTAGCCTATACAAGTAATGAATACTGCTAATGTTTGTTTTGTTTTTGGCATTTGTGATTCGTTAATAGATGTTTCTCACCAATGCGGAAATACAGAAAATCTGTGTGAATTTGACAACATGACATCTATGCACACAGTGTGAATTATCCACATTGCCCTTTTCCATTTCTGCCAATGAGTCCAAATGAGTTTCCTCCTAAGAAGTGCCGTGTTCACTTCTCAAAAACCTATCCAGACAGACAATGTCTAGCCTAACAATAACTACACAATGCATAAAATAATTGGACCCCCAATGTGATGCTAAATGGAAATGTTGGGTGTTGTGGTTAGCTTCATTCTGTGACAACATATAATGTTAGCAGAAAAAAATGTTCTATTGGACTGAAAAAAAAAACACCCATTTGTCCAACTATCCGTAACTCTGACAACAAACGGCCATTGCTCCAAAAATACCTACTCTCCGTTATGCTGAATGACTGCAGTCGGTTGGAACAAAGGATTTCATTGGTCAAACATTTATTTCTGCAGATGGAAATCTGTCAAGGGCCGTCCAGATATTTTTTTCCCCTGAACAAATGTTCAACAGGGGTGTTCAAGCGTTCACAAGAACCCACAGAATCGGTTTTATGAATATCTGCAAAGTTTTTGGCCGACAATCCACGACTTCGGTGAGTGAAATGACTTTTAGCCCTCTTTGTGCAGTGTTATTGTTAGATACTGGTATTTGTAAGCAGTTTCGTGGCCTCATCATTGAAAGCGATGCTTCTTTGTGATGTAACATTCACAGTATGTGGCGCTCTTGGCCTTTGTTGGACAGTGACGAATCCACGGCCATGGTGTGTTCCCTGGTGAGACACCCAGCCGGATGTCATCCAACACTGGAAAAAGGACCACTGTGGCACACAGTCACTTCTAAATGAAATTTATCACTGTCACCCTCTGAAAACAACAGTAGATTTCAGAGAAGAAGTGCCAGCTGTAAGGTGGCTTATAGTGGACCATTACAGGGCTTTGCCTGTAACAGCAGCTTCATAGCGGGACAGTTTACCCTGCTGCTCTCTTTCGCTGTCTCAGCTTAACTCCATCCTCTATCCGGGGACAGTCGCCTGCAGAGGGGCAGATGGTCTCATTTCTCCCACTGGGACGCCTCTCTCACGTGCAGCAGCGTTGCAGTGTTTTCTTCTGCGACATACTTCCTAGAAATATTCACAGCATCGGGGAAGCTTATAGAATTAATTTTCTAACAATCTGTTTGCCTTTTGAATTTGTGTGGATGCAGCCTTTATCATCTATACAGCAAATGGAAATGGACTAAGATGTGGACCATTTAGTGTGATTGCTGACCTGCTTTGGCAATTCTGCTAACGTTGTAGATGTGTCCCACCCGTTACTGTCAGCCAACAATGCAAGTTGCTACTTTTACATGTCCCTACTCGGATTGATATAGTGACATTTTGTCTTTTAACTCTGAAAACCATGTCTACCGGAGGGGAAAACATTCAGCTCCACAACATGCAACGAAGGGCAGACATGTTAGCAAAATGCCTGTAGCTAGGCTCGGTAAAAACAGTAGATATCAGCATGTTATGAGTGAAGTTAGCTGTTAGCATGCTATTGTTAGTTGTGTGTTAGCAAGCTACTGTAGTTAGGTAAGGCACTAGCAGACATAATACTGCATAGCTATCCACATTCCACTAAAACACAAATACTTTAACACACTTTAACACAAATTCAGTAACTAGCTTAACTTAGTTTAACCTACAGAAATATAGTTAGCCTAAAGGCCATTTACACACTGGCGGCATTTTTTCACTGTTACTCTATGCAGAGTTTTCACATCAGAAAGTATCAGAACTTGTTTTTGATCCAACAAAACCATTTTCACACTTAGTTATGTATGACCCAGTTACTGCTCAGGCCAGTTCTGAGATAAGCTAAAGACATCTCCTCATCGGTCCCAGGTCAAATCTGATAATACCTAGCTATGAAATCCAGAATAATTAAGTTAATTTTCAGTTAATATGCATTTACACTCTGTTGTGGCCCTTTTTTTGTAATCTTTAATTACCCACTTTCACAAATGCTCACTCCTCATGCTGGTGTAACATATTATTTGCCTGCATATACAGTGGCCGATTTGCCTTGCATGTCCCACATCTCAACACCTCATTAATATTGCATGAACTTGTTAGTGTCTTCTACCTCTTCTTTACCCCCCCACCAACCTGAACGGCTGCAGAAGCCAGAGGGTACATCTGAAAGTCAACTTGCATCTCCTGCTTTTACCAGGCTTGCAGACATGGACTAGGCTCATATCCATCCAAGGATTATCCTCCACTGTCTCCCTTCCACAAAATCATTATAGGGAGGTGTCAAAAGAAATGAGATTATTTCTCTCTTCTTTCCTCTTTGCAGTGAAAAACACATTTTATGTGTGATTTTGACCCAAATAAGCTGGGGGTCCAGATGAGTAGGTCTTGACAGTTATGAATGAGGAGCCTTCTGCTATATGAAGGCAGTGACAGGAGGAGGAGCAACTGCAGGTTTCAAAAAGCATTTAAATGAATCGTTATCAACTGTGTCGTAGGCCCAGCACCCAATCACTTGACCTCTCATTACCTGGGAAGCAATCCCTGAAAATGTATCCAAATTTTCAGTGGTCATAAGTCTGAGACACCATAAGCACTGAACCGGTGTCCATATGCAGAACCACTCCCTCATTACAGCAGGCAGTCAGGGCAGCAGCATCTATATGCTGTGGTAATGAAGACCCCACAGAGGCCGAGCAAAAGGCTACAATGAAGTGGGAGGAGAGGGAAAACAGGTGGAGTGCTCTGCAAAAAAGGTCAATACTGGAAGTGGAAAGAAGATTTCTCGGTTATTATTTAAAAATGCATCTGCAGAACAACTTCCTATTTCAGAAAGACAAGCTGTAATTATGCCTGCTATGTCCATTGTAAGTACCCTAAACATTAGCATGCATCTGGCGCAGTGTGTGCGAGTTCAATCCTGATTTAAATAAGATAGATGTAGGCATTGGCCAAGCAATAACCAATGCATAGCCAGTTCATTGACTGCTAATACATACATATACTGTATAGCTCAAAGTAAGACTAATCTGAAAGCTATAACTTTAATTTATTTGTCAGCGTTCGGTGCAGACTGACAACAGTTGGCAGGTGGTAGAAGCTTTAGACTACTGACTGATTTGTTTTTAACTTCTTGTACTTCAGCCACTCTTCTGTGACCAGTGAGTCTGTTTTCACAGTTCAAAATTATAAAAATGTAATGGGAAAAAAAATCTTTTATGAAACTCAAAAATATTAAGGCAGAAAAAGCAGTATGTGCAATGCACTTATGATTGAAATAAATGATCAGGATTGAATAATCTGGTTATTTTCTTGACTAATCTGTAAGATGTTATGTCCTTACAGTAAATGTCTCGTTTTATTCACCCGTGAGCACAAAACACAAAGATGTTCAGTTTCCTGTCATTTAAAAGGAGCTGAAAGCTGGACACAAAGAATATTTTTGTATTTTTCTATCGATCGAGTGATTGACTAATCGTTGCATCTCTAGAATGAAGATCAGAATCTTATCAAAAGGTCCAGATGTTATTGGATACAATAGTTGACAGATTTTATCCAATAATAACAAAACAAATAAGAAACTCATTTCAATTATATACTTTCTTTTTCTATATACCTAGAATCTGTATATAACTGTTCTATATGCATACGTTTCGAGTTTGCTACATGAAAAGTATAAAGAAGAAAAGAAATAGAAGTGTATTGTTGTCATAATTACTTTTACTTTTACTTTACAGTCAGCAGTTAACTGGGGATAGAAAAAAGGCAGGTTTGTATTCAGTAACTTGTTCCAGCTAAAAGCAGTGATTGCAGTCGGAGTCCAAGCATTAACGGTTTCCTGTGTGCCTGGATGTTCCTGTGTTGTTGCATGGTTCCCCTGGGGTTTGGATGTGAACTTAAATAGATGAGGATGGAGAGAAAACAATCATTGTAATTAAATCTTGACCCTATGCAACATCTAAAATGCTAATAATCACGCTTAATTGCCGTTCTGTTTCAGTACATTCATTCATTGATATTTTGTTCATCCATTTGAAAACTTATTTTGGTTTTGGCTCATTGTGTTTGTCCCACTGACAGTAGCGGTTGCAAGGAGCAGTTAATGATTTTCACAACAAAAAAAAATGATAAAACATGGCAATTTAAGAGTTATCTATATGACTTACAACAACATGCACATTTATCTGTCACTCTTTTTCATGGATACCTAGGTATATGGGAAGATGATGATCAGTGACAGTTTCTGTGATCAGGAGAAAAATAATGGACACACCAGACTATTTAGATTAAAACTATAATAATCTTATAGTTAGAATATGGTTCTATGTTTCAGACCCATGACTGCACCATTAGTACACTGCAAAATTTCCTTGTAACAGAGTAAAATGGCAGTAAAGATTGCTCTGTCTACTAGGGAAGTTACTTTGGTACCAAGTTGATGTACCCTAGGTCAAGACTAACGCTCTCCTGTTGTCCTTTTTGCGGCCGGTTGGCAGCACAGTCCTGCTTGGCTAAATAGTGGAGCTAACGGCTAATGGAGGAGCCATTGATTTACATTATGATGCAGACAAGCTCTATTCTGTGTGAATAAAATGAGTATTCGGTAAAGGTAGATTATAGCGTTATCATGGTATGTTCAAATGCCATTGTGTTTTTGGCAATGAACTTGAGGCGGATCATTGGCGATTAATAATATATTCTCAAAAAACAGTATGCAAGTGGTAATAAAGAAGTGTAAATGGAAGTACATGGGATTTATTGGTTTGTTTTTTACTGTGTTATGGAGACTAATTGAGTTCTGCTGTTAAATTTCTGGTACTGTGACATCCCCACTATCGGCTGTATTATAATTTACTGTGTTTGTAAGGTGAGTGTGGCTGAAGCCTGCATCCTCAGCTTCTCCCCCAGTCAGCGAGAGACCCAGACTGCACACACAGGCCATCTGCAACACAATCAAACCGTCAACAGAAATGCTGTTTTCGTTGGAACGAGGTGTAAAATGTGAGGCTGCTGCCCCATTAACTGCTGGTAATTGCATCTCTTTTAGACAATGTTTAAAAATAATGACTCTGAAAACAGAATAATTCCCTTTTTAAAACTATGACTGCAGCATTGAAACGTTATGGTAAATCTACTGAAGGACGGCGTGCCAAACAAGCCTTTTCTACTATGGGCATGTGTTTAAATGTGGGGGGAGAATTCTGCGAACTCTGGAGATTACATTTCGTTAATTGCCATCATCCATCAAGCATAACATTCATAAATGGGATAGCCATTGGACATTTAAGATAATGCTCAACTATTATGATGGATCATGGTTTCAGTGCTCGTGTTCAATCTGGTTAATGTCTGAGATAATAATTTAGCTTTAATCAGTCGTATTTTATATATTTGAAATCATCATTACCTCCTGAGGCACTCAAGGGATTATTGTGGTCCACAACAAAAAAACTCAACAATTTAAATCACACATCATGTAACAACTAAAATCCATTCTCTGGACGTAGTTATATGTAGTAGTAACGATGGCACGTATACATCTTAGGACACAGTATTTAACAGTAGTTGTATTTAACATGAGGCTGTCACAAATTAGCTAGGTCGAGATCATTTGTCTTAACTGCTAGAAATAACAAATATATGATAATCATTGAACAAATATGGGAACCTACAAAGTTTATATACAAAAGCTTATCAATCTGCTAGCAGCCGTAGTCGTACATGTACTCAAGCACAGTTTTGAGGTACTCTAAGTGTTCTGTGCCACAGCATGGTATCATGATATATATATAGTATTGATACATGGACATCAAATATCGATCTTTTATATAAAAAATATGGCTGCTATTGTCTGTCAGAGGTTGTGGTGGGCTCAGTTTTAAAGATGGTATCATATGAAACTACAAAAACATAATTGATGTTAGCTTGTAGGAAAGAGCGTTGCACTTCCCAAAGCTGTGCTTATTTTTAATGAGGAAAAGCTTGCGTGGCCATTTTCAAAGGGGTCCCTTGACCTCTGACCTCGAGACGTGCGAACGAAAACTCCGAGATGAACAGAAAAAGAGCGTTAATAATGCTCAGTGTGCTTGCTGCTACTTTGACCACCACAGTTTTTGTGTCAGTGTTTGATTTATATGTGGAATAACAAAGCTAATACTGCTGTAGACTTTAATTTACCTCTTAGTTTTGAGTCTTGCGCTCAAGCAGTTTTCTTCTTCATGCATCTGTACTTGAAATACTGCACAAGGATTATGTATTGGGGATCAAAGGGTACATCATTCATACATCATTCCAGTTTCAAAAGACACAAGTGTCAGTGTCAATAAATGACAAGCAGGTGGAGCTGTGAGCAAAGTTAAGCTTCCAGTAACATTACATTTTGTGTTGTTTTTTTTTCCTCCAAAGAGAGAGCCATGTGCTGATGCTTTTTTCTTGATTCCTCCTCATAGATCGAGCCTATTACTGTGCAGCCTGCTTCCACACAGTTAAGTCTATGTAACATCAAGACCTTGCCTCCCTGCACTTACTCCATATCTGGCATAACTAGAGGCTAACAGTCTCATTTTAATTGATGTTACTTCCACATCTCTGCTTCTTCCTGTGTATTCTGACGCTACTGCTGGTTGGTGCTGTAAGTGACAGTGTGGAGAGGCGCTTCTAATCCGGAGGTGGCAAATAATCAGAATAATTTGGCCGCTATGTGTGTGCGTGTGTTTGTGTGGGGCGATGGCCTGTATGTACTGCTTGTCATTTTTTCAATTACTCGAGCTGTGGTTAAATGTTCATTTTCAGCAGTCAGCCCGGAGCAAAAACTACTGAGCCCCATTAGGTTTTACCCACAGCCTCACACTCATTAGTTTTCTCCGGTCAGACGAGAGTGAGGAAGAAGCTGGGGCCGGCCTTTTCTAAAGAGGTCAGGGCGGAGTTTAGTGCTCTGCACAGCCACAGCAGAGATCGTTAAGGAGTTTCCAGCCAGTATCCTACAATAGTAAGATTGCTGTGAAGACTTGGGTGACCTTTTGTAAGGCAAATCAGCGCACACTCCTAATTGACCTTATCTCTTTTTTCCTTCTCTGTCTTTCTTCCTTCCTCTCACATGTGTAGGAAACTACTGACCTATGAGAGAAGCTGATAAACATGACAGCACAAAACTAAGGATTATGTTTAAATCCAGATTCCAGGAAAACTATCGCAACTGTACATTCTCTCCACTTGCTAATAGGTACGGGGAGCTTTTATCTTTCCTCTTGCATCTAGCATGATGCTTTCAGAGCAGTACAGGCATCATTAACCAACGTCCTCTGTTCGCATTGACCTGAGGGATCCTCTCTTGATTTTGCACTGCTTCGGCTCTGCCAGCTAAATGGAGGTTACAGGGAGATTGCATCCATTATTGAGGTATTCAATTCAAATGTCACCCGTTTCCACTTGGCACTGTTTTCTCTTCCCTAATGTTTGCTCGGGGCATGGGTGAGGAGGGGGGAAGTGGGGGGGGGGACACACACCAGTTTCTGTGTCTTGTTGCCTCAGCACCGAGAGGGACTTTTTCAGCAGACATTAGCAGAGACGGATGCAAGGTGACACCGTTGTACGTCTCGCCGCTTCACCTTGCACTCTGACACCTGGACATTCTCTCGCACTCTCTGTGCATGGTTAGTATCCTCCTGAGCACAGGCCTCTAAAACGAGGTTGATTGTAACTATTCATCATCCAGCCTCCACTTAATTGGACCAAAAGTAGATTGCTGGGTGGCACAAGCCTCTCAGGTGGGTGTGGACGCAATACGGTTCCGTCAGGACGCTGAATGCACTTCAGGTGCTCACATGGAATAAACCCACTCTGTCTCTACGTGCAGGTTACCCATTTAGCCACGACAGACTCGGCTTTCATTACCCGGTTACCCCCCTGTCAGTGTAATTCAGTCCTGTCATCCCTCAACCCTGTTGAAATTAACAGGTAATTTGTAAATGTCACTTTGGGTTAGACACCTCATTTTCTTCCTTTTCCAACAATCCAGTACCCACAAGCTAATTTTTCTTGTCTTTTGAATAAGGTTTTCATTCACAAATAGAGTTATGGTCCACTAAATAAATGAGAGTAATTGATGAGGGGAAAAAAAAGTGATTTACCGTAACCTATTAGAGTCAGTCTATGACATACTACCCAGGATTCCTTTAGTTACCGTAAGGCATGTCTGCCGTGATCCTGAAGACGTTCATTTGAGAAGTGAAGTGAGATGTGGGGAGATGGTAAAAGTAGTGTATTTAATATCTTGTCATACAACCTGCCCACACACACACAAAATGTTTTTTTAGCTTGAATGTAACAGCAATGTGGAAATCTCACTACATTTACAATGACTTCTTAAAGGGTAAGGCGAGTGTATTTGTAGAGCACATTTCATAGACAAAGGTAAGTCAAAGTAGGGGCAAGTCTTAGCTTCACTATAGCATACCATTCGTTTAACAGCATTTATTTCTTTTACACATTAACACATTTATTTAGGTTGAAGCGGGCTCAGTGTTAAAGCTAGAGAGAAGATATTCATTGGTACCAACCATGCTAGCTTGCTGCAAAGTTTTAAAATTGCAATTAATTGTCCGTAGTTAGTCGTTTTTTTGTAAATTAATGGCACATTTTTTATCTGTTCAAAATGTACCTTGAAGGGAAATAATGGGCAAATATGCTGCTTTATGTAAATATACCACCAATCAGCCATGACATTATGCCCACTGACAGGTGACATGAATAACATTGATAATCTCATTACAGTGGCACATGACAGTGGGTGGGATATGTTAGGCAGCAAGTGAACATTTTGTCCTTGAAGTTGATGTGTTGGAAGCAGAAAAAATGGGCAAGCGTAAGGATGAGAGCAACTCTGACTAAAGCATCTCTGAAACTGCAGCTCTTGTGGGATGTTCCCGGTCTGCAGTGGTCGGGACCTACCAGGAAGGAAGGAAAACTGGTGACCCGGCGACAGGGTCATGGGTGGCCAAGGCTTATTTGTGCATGTGGGTGGGCATGTGGCTGGCCAGTGTTGTCCGATCCAATAGAAGAGCTACTGTTGCTCAAGTTGCTGAAAAAGTTGATGCTGGTTCTGATAGAAAGGTGTCAGAACACACAGTGCATCGTAGTTTGTTGTATATGTGGCTACGTAGCCGCCGACCGGTCAGGGTGACACTGAGCATCAGAACTGGAGCAATGAAGACGGTGGCCCGGTCTGATGAATCTTTTCTTTTACATCATCTGGATGGCCGGTGTGTTGTTTACCTGGGGAAGACGTGGCATCAGGATGCATTGTGGGATGAAGGCAAAACAGCGGCGCCAGTGTGCAAAAAATGTTTCAAGAATGGTTTGAGGAAGACAACAAGAAGTTCAAGGTGATGACTTGGATCCAGATTCTCCAGATTTAAATCCAATCGAGCATCTGTGGCATGTGCTGGGCCTACTCGGTATTAGGCAGGTGGTCATAATCAATTATCAATTAACACATGATAAATATGGTCCAGAAAAACAGATAAAAGATGTGCCATTAATTTGTAATTAATCACGATTAACTTTGGACAATCCTGATTTTAATGGACTGACAGTAGTGCGTACCCTGTGACTGGCTACAGATAGCAGTTCAGAGTCTGGGAGCAAAAATGAAAGAAATCGTACAGTTATAGGTTCGTAATAAAACAAGACAACAATATGTGTTTATATTAGACATGTAACTAAAATATTTAGACACAAACAATGTTAATGTCAAGTTAATTTGTGAAGCCCAATATGATGAACCGGTACTACTGTATCTCAGGTAGCTTAAGGATGATCTGTTATCCCGGGGCTGAAAACAATATGATCAGGGAGGATGAAAATTCATTTTGGTGAAATGAGCAAATTTGGGACGAGAGTTAAAGAAAAATTCCCTGCCAACATTGTAATGATCAGCAGTGAAAATGAATAACTTTACAGTTAACGCTAAAGAGCCAGCAGCCAACGTTTGCATTAACAGTGAGTGATCTGACGATAACGTTTCGTTAACGAAAAACTCTGCAACAGCTCAAATCATGGTAATAATGATAACCGCTTATTTACTGACTTCATCCTCTTCGGCCCCAATAAAGCTATATATATATATATATATATATATATATATATATATATATACACACACATATATATATATATATATATACACACACACACACATATATATATACACACACACACACACACACACACACATATATATATATATATATATGCGTATACACACACACACACACACACACACACACACACACCCTGTTACATGACCATCACTCAAAATAGCTTTCAAGCTAATTCCCCGATCAGTCAGTGCATCAGCTAAGTGGAATTCAGGACCGATTTCACCATGTGATACCGTGTGCCTGCAGCCTAAAAGCCTCTGTGTGATTGATAAATATAAGAATTGAGGAGACATTTAGACTGGGGAAAGGCCTCTCATTAAAAATATGGTGTTGGTAATGAAGAGGAAATAGAATTAGCACTGAGAAGGATGAAGGGGAGCAAATTGCTGTAAATATTGTAAGGACTGATCGGCAACCTCCTCCTCCTCCAGCCGCAGCAGAAAGTCATTATGTGGGTTTTGGATATAGGTTCCCCATGACCGCATATTTATTATCTATCTAAATAGAATCACTTACCTCTGATGCTGGCTCTGATAGCCAGTCACCACAAATATCAGTTCCCCCTGGTGCCTCTGCCGGCAGTTTTACATAAGGCCAAATGATTATGCGCGCAACCAGACAGGATTGCATTTTGTTGTTAACTTGATCCGTGTTTTCCTATGAGAAATAAACATTTGAGGGGGAGGTTTGTTCCCTTTTAAAGAGTCTAGATTCAACACTGTTTGACATCCTCCATGGTGGAAAATGAGGTCAGTGGTAGAAAGTCAGTGTACCTTTTTTAACAATAGTGAAAGAAAAATGCCTCCTCATAGTTCCATGACTGTGATGTGGCCATAAGCCTCCTCCATGATCCCCTATCTCTGTTCGCTGTCTTATTGTCAGTGTGGTGCAAATTTAGCTTTTTTTCTGTGCAGCCATTGTTCAGGCATTACGAGTTATGGCAATAAATATATGTGTTACAGTGGGGGATGCAGCACAATGCCTATTCATGAAGGCAACATATGCAGTGCTCAAAAGCATGTATGCACATAGGTATTGGGCCATTTGTCAAGCCAGGAGAGCTAATTATCTCATAGCGTGCGATATTGTTTTCAAGCCATGCATTTCATTTTGCAACATTAAAACATACGTGGTGGAGGCAGCAGAAATGGTTTCCATGAGTATGAATGCATTAGAAAATTTTGGGAGGGGATGTTGTATTAGCACTCCACAGGGATATCAGCATGCTACACCTCTTTTAGTTTGTCATTCATCTTCCTCGGCGAGGGCGGGGAAAGAACCAGTGGGTAGTGACGCCTTCAGCCAACTTGGCAGGTTAATGAAGGTAATTTGATTTCATACATAATGGCTGCCCATGCCACGCGGGGCTTAATTGCGCTCGGTGTCTGGGTGTCATTTCGTGGTACCAGCCGAGGCCCCGTGCATTTCCTGAAGGTTGTGCAGAGGCAAACAAGTTCCTGATTCAAGTGAGATGGAACCGATAGCTCTGTTTCATCTGCTAATAGTTGATCTTATTTCCCAGGCAGCTGTGAGCTCTGCTGTCACAGTGTGGCGGCGGCAGCTCGATTTTACTGAGTCAAGCAAGTTCATTACTACATGGCAAACAAACACCATAGTAGGCCTTACAGTCCTGGGATGACTTAAGACCGTCCTGTTTGTTTCACCTCAATTTAATTATTATGTGGAATCTCTTGTTTTTGTGTGTTTTTGCCATTGGTTGTTGGCATTGTCAGCCATCTAAGGCTCTGATCAGACTGGGCGTATTTTGCAGGTTGAAAAAGTGAGGCGCATTGCAGGGCTTTTTTGTTGTTGAAGAGGCCCAATTAGGGGTGGGTGATATGACCAAAAATGTATATCACGGTAGTCCTCCTGTCCTCCTGTCCTCCTCAGTCCCTTCAGCTTGTGTAGCAGTGTAGTGTTACGCTGCTCCTAAACTTTATGAGGATAATATATTAATAACACAGAGGCTCTATACTTCAGACCCTTGTCAATAACAGCGCATCACCACTTCACAGCTACTGTTCCTCCCTTCACAATAAACTCCCCGAACAGCCACTGAACACTGCTGACTAGAAGGAACTACAGTCATTTACTTACATGTTTACTATTCGCTTTAGCCAGTGAGCTAACGGAGTTAATAGCTGTGGTGGTGTGATCACAGTAGCAGTGATTGAGAGACATGCACAGTAAAATCTGGTCCACCCTCTCCGAAACTGAGCCAATCACAACGCACAACCACAGCTTCAGTTACATTGCGCATGTGTTATACCCCAAACCCCTGTCCGCCGTGTCCCAGCCTCTTTACATAGGCTTTGATTTCTAGTGTGACAATAAAAGTGACGAAAAAACACACAGTCGGCCTCATAACCTACTTCAACTTATTTCGCGTACAACCATGACTAGTGAACCGTGTGTGTGTGTGTGTGTGTGTGTGTGTGTGTGTATATATTTATATATACACATATATATATATATATATATATATATATATATATATATATATATATATATATATATATATATATATATATATATATATATATATATATATATATATATATATATATATATATATATATATATATATATATATATATATATATATATATATATATATATATATATATATATATATATATATATATATATATATATATATATATATATATATATATATATATATATATATATATATATATATATATATATATATATATATATATATATATATATATATATATATATATATATATATATTTTTTATATATATATATATTGTGTGTGTATATATATATATATATATATATATATATATATATATATATATATATGTGTGTATATATATGTGTGTATGTGTGTTTGTGTTTGAGTTTGACCTTTATGTTTTGTGTTTTTTTTTTTAAACATGCCGGCCTCCCTGTGTTTTGGGAGTAGCCAGTCATATTTACATATTTAGCCTGCTGTTTTATTACTGCACATCTTTTCACCACAGCCAAACTGAACTACATTACATTTAAAAGAAGAAGAAGAAGATCAACCTTTATTAGTCCCACAGTGGGGAAATTCAATTTACACTCTGTTGGTTTTTTTTTTTTTTTTTAACTCATACATGGTACATGCAGACCTGAAACACACATACATGCATTAATGGAGAGATGTCAGAGTGAGGGGGCTGCTCCTGACAAGCGCCCCGAGGGGTTGGGGGATTGGTACCTTGCTCAGGGGCACCTCGGCAGTGCCCAAGAGGTAAACTGGCACCTCTCCAGCTACCAGTTCACACTTTTTTTTGGTCCATGTCGGGACTTGAACCGGTGACCCTCCGGTTCCCAAGCCAACTCCCTACAGACTGAGCTACTGCCGCCCAAAGAATGCCGCCCAAAAGAATTTACATCTTTGAGGAAACCGAAAGCCGGCATAACCTTTTACATCATAACCCACATGAAGAAAGAGTTTGAAAACATCCAGCGTAGAGTGACATTGTTGGACCGGTACTGTACAGACGACAGACTGAAAATGATCTGCTGAGGGCCGGCGGCTCTGCAGCAGCAATGCTGTCTGTGACGTACCGGTCACCTGGTCTGATGGCTGCTCTAACCTGTTAACATCGGCACTGAAATGAAAAGTTAAAGGTTCTGCAACGAAACAGAATGGCAGCAGCATGTACCTAACCACAGACATCCTGTGTGGGTGTGCTAAAGGTCAATGTGTTACGTGGGTGTGTGTGTTTCTCACGGTAATGATAGTATTGCAAAATCCATGTCGTGGCCAAATGTGACACCGGTGACGGTGATACACTGGTATACTGCCCACCCCTGTGCCCGATCTAAGAGAGCGTTGTAGCAGTTTGCTGCATCTTTTTTTTTTTCTTATCATTGTTCGGTAACCACCAAATAAGTGCTCATGTTAGCTGAACACAAACCACGAACGATGCGCCACGGCGTAGCTGCTAGTAGCTGCTAGCAGCTGCGCAGTGGCCTAGCTGTGTGAGACGACACAAAAAGGTGACTGGGTGCTCAAAACAACAATGGTGGCTCCTGAAGAGGTTAGCATAGATGCTGCAATAGCATCAGTTATATCAGACCTGGAGAGTATTTCCAAAACATGATATTTAGGGCGATGTTTTCAATCTTCTCCTGACTGGCTCCGACAAGAGTTTGAATGACAGATGGTTCATCCAGTCACCTGTCATGTATTTTTTTTGAAAGCGGTTAGCCTTTTCCAAATGGGTTCTGCTTATCAGATGGTTCTGTATGACAAACCACCTGTGGGTCATGTTACTAATTTGGCTCCAGGCCTGCTGCGTTTGGTCAAGCGCTAAAGCTCCAGGTATCCAGCAAAACAAAAAAAAAAAAAAAAAAAAAACTAAACGCTAAAGGTGTTTAGGTCACTCCCTCCTGCACTTCAGTCTCATTTAAAACAGTCACATAAAACCACCCAGGCTGCTAAAACACTGACTGTGATTTCAGACACGTTTAACATGTGTCAACGCTACATTTCTCTTTTAATCCGACCAATTGTTGTTATGAGTAATAAACCATTTTGATTTTCCATCTATGTACAGTATATAGTGAGGTAATCCTAAAACTGCCATGTTTTTATGATTGTTATTGATGGTTATTAAGAACTGCATAGAAAGTATAATTATAATTGTTTTATAATTCATTCAGTTACATGTCAGTCTGCTCGATAGTTTGGTGCTAATGAAAAGGTGAGACAATCATAACATAACTATCATTTTTGTATTTGCTGTAGATTGAAGGTGTAATCGTGTATATAGAAACCCATAGTGGTCAGTATTGAATGTATAAACGACAATATGAAACAAGTATTCATTTGATTAAATACATACAAAATATCTAATATAACGATGAAAATGTTAAATAATACATAGAATTTTTAACCCATAATTGTATGTATATATTTTTAATCCAGCTTGTTTTCAAGCAGTACATTTTTATAAGTTATATCAAATTTTAATTGAAACTTTTTTTGTTTTCTTTTTTGTGCATAACAATTCCAGACCAAATCAACAGTCACATAACTAGGTCTGCCCCGTATATGTGGGAAGAAAAGGGATTTTAAATTATGCAAATGGTATAGCAGCTTTACATATTTCACCGACTGACCGACTGTCTGACAAATACAGTTTATCAATACTGTGGGAAAACTTTTGGTAAAATTGATGTCTTTTTGGCACCTGACATTTATTAGGTTCTGTAAACAAATAAATAAATACAGTCCAGAAATATGTATAAATACAGAAACACTAAAATAAACAATAATAAAACACATAATGGATGATGCAGAATGGAATGAAATCCTACGTGGATTAAACTGTACGTACTACCTGGTCATTGAATTAATTTTGTTTTGAAAACAGCTTTTCTCCTCAGAATCACATGGAATCACAAAATAATGGTAAGATGGATGAAGTCTGAAATACGCCATCGTAAAGTTAATTAGAGTGTTTTTTCTCCCCCTATAATTGGATCCTAATCAGCACTGGGGTTCAAGCTATTTTCCTAAGACCTCTTCATTTGATCATTATCTACAAAGCCGTGGTAGATATTATAGGCCATATTCCTTTACTCTGCCATACAATCTAAATGGATCTTGTTTCAAAGCCTCAAGGACAGTCTGTGATGAGCTTGACTAGATTGCACTTTACTGCTTATCTTCATCTACAGAGATGTCTGTAAACATTTATAACTCACAGATCAATACAGTTGTTGTGGGCCAAATAATACTGTAATGAAAGTTCATACCAATGAATGTCTGAATATTACAGACCATGACTGCAGCAACAGTGCTCAGATCCAGAGCATGGGACATCCAGTTGTAGATATTAGTTTTACTTTGAGTACGGAGGAAGTCGCCTCTTAATTATAATTATTAGTAGTCTCTTCACTGGTTCACAGTAGCTGAGAGCAGCCTTGTTAGTTTGGAGTTATGAGAGCTGCTCTCCAGTCGGTGACATCAAATACTGTCAGTACACTTGTGGAGTGATTGATGAAAAATGCAGCGCAAAGCACCAAAGCAATGGACAGTGTTTGAGCCAGGACTGTCTGGGGGGGGGGGGGGGGGGTACTTCTGTTAAGGGGGACTATAAACCAAACTGTCCGGTCATTGAAAGCTACAAAATAATAAAGTGATATGACTGAATGAATTAGGCACATTATGTTAAGCACATCGATTGTTTTGTTTTCGGTTACAATAAAGAATAAATTATAATTTAACATGACTAATTCCTGTAGCAGAATATTATTAAATGATTTTTCATACAGTCAACATGTGATCCTGGAATAATCGGTTCAGGCTTGGTCTCTGTTTTTCTTTACCTCTGTAGATTCGGTCATGCATTCATACAGCTACCACGAACTGTTAACCGATGTTAAGCATTTTAACCGATTTACGGTATTGGTTAAATGGTTTAAAGAAATATTGGTAATTAATTAAAATGCTGAGAAAAACGCAGAGCAGCAACTCATCACTTCAAGGAGAAAAGCTGGTCCACCTTAAGAGAGTCTGAGCCGGAGTTACAGATACAGGAAGTTGGCCCAGGACTTTTATTTTTATTCACCGACAAACACACACCGTCTGCTACAGCTACGTTCACAGCTATAACGGCACCGACAAACCCACACTGTCACGCACACGGTTTGTCGGGAACTTGCTAAAGTTATGGCGTAATGACAGAGCGTATATGAGAGGCGGTGGCGAGCACAAAGCTACCAGCAGAGCAACAGCTGCTAACGGAGCACAAACACACTGTCGGAGAGTCACTAATCCGGACAGACACGGTGGACAACCTGCTAAACTAAACTAGGAGACTTGTGGAGACTTTTACTGAGGAAGTGGCTGCATGTCCGTAAACTACACACAGCACCGTGGCTGCTAACGCTCCCGGACGGCGAACTGGAGACAGTGAACGCAGCACTGTGGCTGCTACAGTAGCTGTCCTGATAGTGAACTGGAGACAGTGAACGTAGCACCATGGGTGTTACAGTAGCTCTTCTGATGATGAACTGGAGACAGTGAACGCAGCACCGTGACTGCTACAGTAATTCTCCTGATAGTGAACTGGAGACAAAGAACGCAGCACTGTGAACCGTGAACTGGAGACAGTGAATGTAGCACCATGGGTGTTACAGTAGCTCTCCTGATGGTGAACTGGGGACAGTGAACGCAGCACCATGGGTGTTACAGTAGCTCTCCTGATGGTGAACTGGGGACAGTGAACGCAGCACCATGGGTGTTACAGTAGCTCTCCTGATGGTGAACTGGGGACAGTGAACGCAGCACCATGGGTGTTACAGTAGCTCTCCTGATGGTGAACTGGGGACAGTGAACGCAGCACCATGGGTGTTACAGTAGCTCTCCTGATGGTGAACTGGGGACAGTGAACGCAGCACCATGGGTGTTACAGTAGCTCTCCTGATGGCGAACTGTTGACTCAGTTGTCTGTTGTGCTCAGATACTGCAGCTGCTGCACCGCTACATTCGAGGCACAAATCTTGTCTGTTAACGGTTAATAATTGGTTAACAAGGGTTGATTAAGAACATTTTTCAAAATTATCATCCCTGAAGCATAAAGACACCAGCTCGCAGTGCAGGGTTTCCAGATAACAGTTTGAGTTTATAGCTTGGCTAACTCACAAAATGAATGTTGCTGACAAACTGAGAAGTCTGCTGTTAGCATGGATCCTGCCCTTGATTTTATAGGGTGCAGGGAGGTTACAGTCATAGGACCTTTTAGGAGCCATAAGGTAATTAGGGTCACAGAACTGGTAAATTTAGAAATCAAATGACTGAAGTGCAGATATATTACACAGCACAGTGCTGGTACTGTTGAGTTGTATAAATAGGGACCAGAATGTGTGGTAGCTTTATGTAGTAATCTCTGACAGTGTTTGAAGAGTCCATACTGGAGAGATTTTAAAGTGTTGTTGTTATGGGCTAACAATGAGGCAATGCTTGTGGATCATACAGTGTGTTGGCAGGGGCTGTGTTTACACTGCATTAAGATTTGTGCCAGCACACAATAGTTTAGAGCCAAAGCCAACCATATGAACAACTGCATGTTACCTTTGACCCTCATCAGCCAAGCTCACAATCACCCAAAATGTTGTTTGCATTGGCCGGTCTCATTGTCCTCTTACTGTATAACAATGTTCACTCGATGCCAGGCATGAAATAGAAAGCCACTGGACTCAGAGTGCAGAGTGGATAAGCACTCCTACAGATTCTCATAATATCTAGCTAAAAGCCTGCTTCTTCCTCACCTCACTGCCTACCTTTACTAGTGGCTGTACAATTAGCAGTAACAATCCCTCACATAATGTGTGTGTGTGTGTTCGCCAAGTCCAACATTAAGCCTTTGCTTTTTGCAGTATTTCGATTTTGTCTTTGATTCACATTTTACATTTAGGTGTTTACCTGTTACCTTAATGTAGACCAGGGGTTCTCTTTTTGCGGCCAGGGACCCCTTAAAGGGGAGAAAATTTGCATAACACCAATTAAGCATGATGCTTACTACCATTTGTACTCTTAGATGACATCAGAACTATTTGTATTGTAAAAGTTTTCAACCTAAATACCTCAAACCTGTCTCACAGTAATAAACATAAACACTTTTCAATTTGAATCATTCTAACGCCACTTTGTTTTGTCCTGATACTCTGAGTGCTTTGTCAGCACATGTTCGGCACGTCGTCATGGCTTTGTTCGCCAGCACTTCAGTGACACATGACGCTCTTTAGTCTCCCTTTGCTGTCGCTCGATATAACTGTTTTCATATTTTCTCTGCTAGTTTGGTCTTAGCACTCACTTGACAGTATGTACAGGCTCAAATCTTTCTCCATGCTCGCCAGGTAGCTCGCTGGCTGTTAAGCTAAGCAGCAGCAAGACTGATTCGTTGCACCCTGAGTGAAGTGACTAATTCATGAGTTTCTATTGGCCCAGACCTCATGTGGGTGGGAGTGAGGGACACGATATGCTTGTTTTATTGGTGCAAATGTCCCCATCTGGAGATATGTACTTTTGAATGGTACAGCACAATTTTACAATATATAGCTAATTATTTTGTGGACCCCCTGACAGAGTGCCACAGACCCGTGGGGGTCCCCAAACCCCACTTTGAGAATCACTGATTTAGACTTAGAAGATTTCCTCAACCATAAATAGTGGTCTAAAACTTAGTGCCTTGGTAGCATCATAGGACGACCATGTAAGAGAAAATGGAAAAGGCATAAAACACATGTATAAAAGTAGACAATAGCTTTTTATAGTTCATTAAATCTGTTTCATAGTACACATTAAAGGCAGTGGAACAAGCCAAGGTGCAAGCATTTAGCACAATTTACCTTCTCACCCTCAGCTAATCTTATAAGGATAGCGACAGGCACAAAATAATAAATGAATATGATCAACAATAAATGCGACAGAGGCTTTTATAATGAGCCCGTCCTTGATGGCAGCATTAGCTAACATTGCCGTACTGCTATTATTCCCTGTTTTCTGGAGCCAAGCCAAGTCGAAGATAGTGTGATGGCACTGAGTGTTGAGTGGTTTGTTGGAATGAACTACATTCTTGGCTTTCAGTTGAATATCAACAACATGAATGTATGGCCCGATGGAAAGAGCTGTGCCCTTGTTGCCCTGTATACAGCATAATAATGCTCGTCTGCTTGAATACTTATTTTCCAGGTTTATACGAGAATCTTTTATGTTCCTCACATTTATATATATTTTTGACAGTCTGGTTTATTTCAGCAACATGTTGGACTCTCAGCTCAGACAATATCTCCATCTTGTATGAAGAGGTTGGGGATGAGCCACCTCAGCTTGGCATTACCTACGGCCATGACTATCCAGCAGCCGGCTGCTGGCCAGTCTGGACTTGACATCATGCTGGGTAGCATGTGGAAATCTGTGTGCTCTGTTCAGATAAATGTAATTGAGCATGGTGGACGTAAAAGGCAAATGAACTCTATCAGTGTCTAAGCTTATGGGATTCACAAAAAACATTTTCTACAAGTATAAAGGTTATCAGTAGGGGTGTAGTGATCCATCAATCTGGATTGATATGTCGACTGAATGATCAGTTATCCAATATTGTCAATGAAAGTGATCAGATGATGCCTGAGCATATTAAGCCGATTACCAAGCAGGCACATCAGTGGGCAGCTCAGTGTTGTGTCACGTGTGACTCCGACCTCTTGTGTCAATCAAATTGCCATTCTGCCCGCAGACCTCAGTACATGTCGCCCAGATCGCCTGCGCGAGTAGCGCGTGGCAGCTGCGTTACCGGTTGTTTTTCTTGTTAACGGGTTAGAGCTTCCACACCGCCCACATGAGACTCACGCATCTCAGCTACGTCTCTTCTAGAGATTCGAGGTCTCGCCTATTTTTGACGCACGTTTCACGGCAGCCACAGACAGTGAAAGTGAAAGTCCTCAATTCATTTTATTTCTTTTTACTTCAAGATGACATTTCCTCAGTTTTTAGTTTGTCAAGATGTAACGCGAGTGTTGACTGTGTGAGTTGGGTGTTGATTGTAAAGCACTTTGTGCTACATTTCCTTTTGTATGAAAAGTGCTATGCAAATAAAGTTATTATTATTATTATTATTATTATTATAAGCGATCATTTTTATATTGACATCATATCAGCAACATTACTACAGTTTTGATGTCTATATCTGTAGGAAATGTCACAGACATTAAAAAAGTCCAGATGTATTTTTAAATCAACACTTCCTGCTTTCATTTCAAAAGAAAAGCCATCAACCCCTTTACTGTCGACAGAACTCCTTCACACAAGGCTTTTATTCTGAAATTTGTGCAGGACAGTGTTGTAGAACATGCAGTGACTTGCAGGGCTCCATGAATGAATACAGTACGGGATTTTAATCTGGCATTATTACTGTTATGTACAAATGAGCATGTGTTTCTTGACCTTTCTCTGTCTAAGATAAGCAGCTTGAGTCTGTAAAAAATCAGCATCAGTCATGAAAAACCCATATTGGTCGACGTCTAACATCGATACCATCATCATCTTTAGGATGCATCTTTATTTTGAAATTTCCAGGGCACGTCTGTTTAACCATTTCCGCCCACACAGACCTCACTCCTAAACGTCTAAACAGTGCGAGAACGCTGGTGTCGTGCATTTCGCTAGGACGACCGCACGGACATGAGCTGACGTTGAACCATGACAAAGAAAAGAGCAGCGGTAGTGAGTGGTGCTAGCGACGTATCGTTAGCAAGTCTGTGGTAGAGAGAAAGAGAGAGTGAGTAGTAGTGAGTAGTGGTACCGTTATAGCTGTGAACCGAAGCCAAGTTCCTGTGTCATGCCTCCTACCTGCTTGTTAAAGTGAAGGGGTAACAACTTCAGCTCAGGCTCACTTAAGATGGTTAACTGTTAAGGTGGACCAGCTATTCTCATTTATCGACAAGCTGCTCACCAGCGTTGACCAGCAACCAGACCTCCAACAACAGGAGCTCTGTTTTTAATTCTTTTTATTAAAAAGAATCAATTGTTTTTCATTTACATGGAAGAGCCCAGTAATAAAACTGTTTCAGTTGCTTTTATTGAGGTGATATAAAAGTAACTGAGTTACTGTATTAAATGGGCTTTTGATATTATCTCATATCGATCGCAGGCCCCTGAATTGAATCAAATCGAAATCCTATTGTGGCAAATATCGTATTGTTGTGTAAAGAATCAATATATCGTATGTGATGAAACGTGATTTACACCCCTAGTTGTCAGTGCAGTGTGCTGTATATGTACAGTATGTACAGTACGTATGTGTGTGTGTGTGTATACTGCACAATGTAGTTTGTTTATTCCACTCTTTCTTCATACCGTATGTTTTAATACTTTGCCTTTGTACTCGTGCACAGTCGCATCAAGCCGACTGTTTTTCAGAGAAACTTTCCTTTTATAAGGTCAACATTCATGGTTGTTTGGCTTCATAATCTACCATAAAGCCAAAGCCAAAGTCCACTTCTGAAAATGGCTCATTAAGATTTTGATCAATCTTGTTCTTTCGGTGAGACAGACTTAGGAAATGCCATCAGAAAATTGCATTTCCCAATGACATTAGGCGCCCAGTTGACCATCCAATTCCATGTGTTTCTATTGAGATGTTAAGATCTGATATCGTTTGGGTCAGAAAACCTGCTTTTTTTTTTTCTCTCTCTCTAAGTGAGGCAATTAAATTTCCTTGATGGTCTCTGAGAGCACTTAGCTTAAGAGAGAATACACTTTTAAATCAAAAAGCTTTCAATCATCTCAAATCATATTTGGGAGAAATTTGCCCCAGAGTGTAGTGTCACATGCAATGCTATTGAGCATGTGACAGACTCGTGCTGAGATGGCCGATGTTGGGAAAGGTTATTGTGCATGTCTGTGTGGGCTGTGCATTGGCTGCGACATGTTGTCTGTCGGCATTGCAATGTAACGTCATATCAGAGACAGGACGGGACAAGACAGGCTGACCGTACTGAGGAGAGGCCTGGCAAAGAACATTGAAGATGAGAAATATGCTAGATTTTTATGTTTTACAGGAAGGGTACAGGTATCGACTGATCTTAAAGTGACTATTTTTTGGTCACAGTTTGTACGTAATAGGAGAGGAGTAAACAACGAACACAGGGACACAGGATTAGGATGTGTTTATCATTTCACTGTGTCGTTAAAGGAACAGTTTGTAGCATTTAAGGGCTCTATTGGCAGAAATGAAATACAAAGTTAATAATTATGTTTTCTCCAGTGAATGATCACCTGAAAATAAGAATCATTGTGTCTTTGTGAGCTCAGAAGGAGCCGTTTGTGTCTACATAGGAAACGGGTCCTCCTCGCGGAATCCGCCATGTTGCGCCGCCATGTTTCTACATTAGAGACTGGCTCTGGAGGGCTGTTCATGCTATCTGGTCACAGTAGTTCTCCTACACACTGTGCACACGGGAGAAGTTTCAGTCGGTTGCAATCTACAACCTCACTGCTAGATGCAGCCAAATCCTGCACACGGCACCATGAAGAACAAACGTTCTTTTATCCGTTGCTTGCACTTTTGCTCATCGATTTTTGGTTTTAGAAAGGCAGAGCGTACACGCTGGGATCATATGACTGACAGAATATACCTGATAGGCCAGTATTTGTGTTATATTTGTGTTATTTAAATATAGATTTTGAAAATGGAGTACTTGAATTTTCTATCTGAGTTTTTAAAAACCTTATTGACTGTTGAGGATTACAGAGTAGAATTCAGACAACATGAATTTAGATAGATTATTTTTAAAATAAAATATTTAAATAATAAATGGACTTGCCACTCTTGTCAGCATTCACTCATTCACACACACATTCACACACTGATGGCAGAGGCTGTCATACAATCATACAAGGTACCAACCTGCCCATCAGGATCTAATCTAAACACTCATTTACACACCGATGGCACAGCCTTCAGGAGTAATTTGGGGTTCACTATCTTGGTAAAGGACACTTCGACATGTGGACTGGAGGAGCTGGGGATCGAACCATTGACCTGCTCGGGTGACCCGCTCTACCTCTGAGCCCCATATAGCCTCACACTATTAGCAATGTAAAGATATCGAAAAGTAATGTCTACATGAGCAGAGAATGAAGTCTCTCTCCCTCTGTGTTGTGTTGTAATTCGAGCTTCTCCGTGCTTTGTTGACATCGCCGGTCCGGCAGTGCCATATTGCCACATCCCAGCCACTGCCATATTGAGAACCATAGAACCAAGTATTCAGCAGGTCGCCATGACAAAAAGGGTCGCAGGTTCAAATCCGACTTGAGTCCCTTCTGTGTGGAGTTTACATGTTCTCCCCGTGTTAGCGTGGTTTTTCTCCGGGTTCTCTGGCTTCCTCCCACAGTCCAAAGACATGCAGGTTAGGTTAATTAATGATTAATTTCTTCCCCCCATCACCCTGAAACGCATAAGCGATTACAGATAATGAATGAAAGTATTCAGTAGTCATTCAATAAATAGCTTAAAAGATTGAAATTGTTATGGCCTTATTTGCTTTCATACCTCTGTTGTGCCAGCAGTATACAAAAAAAATACATGATCTTTTTCTGACCGTGTTGAGCATTATATTAAACATATAAAGGTAACCTATAAAGAGCTTTAGATAGTAAAGGTGGAAAATAAGCAAGATGACCATCTGGCAAGTCTGAACTGAAATAGCTCATTCTCTGTAACTACCTGTTCACTGGTTTACCATCCTGCTCTATTTTACGACAGCTAATTAGGCAAGTTTTATAACCAGGTTTACTTAACTCTGTCATGCAAGGATGAATTACCATTTTGCACTTCTCACTTAATCATTTTAATTACCACAGGCAATTTATCAGCCTGTCTTCAGGGTATGAATAATTGCAAAGCTTATTAGATGAGAGTACAAACTGTATATATCAGGATATGTGGAAGAATATATGGCATATTTTGAGGGGACTGAAGCAAATATGGTGTATGAGTTTTTTACTACCTACTACTAGTTTTACAGCCCATCGCATTATAGTCAAATGTGTTAGATGCAGCCATTTTGCAGTCATTCACAGTCTGTCCTCCCTTGCAGAGATCATCAGCAACAGACAGAAGGCTCGCTGTTATTCAGGTTTACACATTTTAATGCGTGTGTGCATGGAGAGTGGGTTTGGGAGGGGCTGGCCCTTCGCTGACTTTGTCCTGACATTCATTCCCACACTGTATCAGCAGCGAAAAGAGGGATGCACCAGGCGGCCCCTCCACACAGATCAAAGAGGGGTGTGCCACGCTGCTGTGGGTTTACTTGAGAGACTACCAACATGAAAATACCACATCCCAGTCCTCAGTGGGGGGGCCGGTCTGTAATTGTGTCTTGTCAGACCTCCAAAGTCCCCCTCACAGCTTCGTACCTGACATTTTCCACCAATGAATTTATTTTTCATTCTTTGGTATTTTGGCAGCGGTGCCACTTGTGACCAAATTTAGCTCTTTTCTTTTCTTTGATTCTGATCTAACTACTGTAGTGCTTTATCACTTTTTCAGTCCATTTTTGAGAGGCACAGAAAACAAGCAATGATGTATAAAGCTCCCTGTTTTTGGTTTTACTATATTTTACCAAGAAATGCTTTGAATGTCTTAGGATATACATTGTCAAAATGATCTAAAAATGTCTATTGAATATTATTTGTATATCTATTTTCTGCATCATTTTTAATGCAATTAAGGCTAGAACTATATTCATTTCTTTTTTCTCTATAATTTAACTTAGAACTGTTCATTTTGCACTCAAGATGAGAAAATAGTCAGTACTTTTCATTTGTCAAGTATTTAATTCACACAGGAGTATACAAAAATAGGCTGTACCATTTGGTTATTACATATAGACCCGGGGTGTCAAACTCAATTTCATCCCTGGCCACATCAGCGTCATGGTTGCCCTCAAAGGGCCGGTTGTAATTGTAGGACCATATAAATATATCTACTCTTGATCATATTACAAAATTGCCTCTGCATTTGATTATTATTACTTGTATTAATAATTTATTTAATAACTAGCTCTAGAAGTCTAGGTAAAATAACTGCAGGTGGAAATATTGTACAATCTATTTGAAAAATTAGTGCAGTAAAAAAAAAAAACACATGCTTGTGCATCCATATGTATGCATGCACATATTCACAAAAATACTATATGTGGGCACACACATTTATATGCTATTATAACATAAATCCCATGATTTTAGATTAAGAAACCCTCATCATTACTCATCCATCAAAGATCAAAATAACTCTCAAGGGAATAATTAAAAATAATAAGTTCTTTTTTATCAATATTATCAAACAGTTTATGACATTAACTTTGTTTAACTTTGTGGTCGGAGTTGAGAGGGGCAGAACTATAGTCCAACAGATCAATGTGCTCTGATCTAACAGGCAGTTTGTGGCATATTAACTGTTTGTGTTCCAGCAGCTGATCTGCTGAGATCATGTGTGGTAGACGACAGTGTTGTGACATACGTAGCTCCGTGTTTAGTGTCGAAATGCCGCCATGAATTGTTTTTCTTGTGCGCTGCCACATCCTCGTAGCAAAGAAGACGTACCGGCTTGTCTCCATTAAGCACAAACATGTATTCGCTTTCCATCTCTCATTAAATTCCCTCTGCATCAACTTTTCTTGTCTTTTTGGTACATTGGGACATTTTGGTACTATTCATATTTTTTTACGACCCCATCACTGGTGATACTGAGTGTGCATGTAACAAAGTCAAGATGCATTGTGGGACATGAAGTTTAAGGACACTGTACTTATGTAAAGCGACATAGAATTGTATGATAAGCATGATATATTCTTTGCAAGCCCTTGCGGGCCGCATTAAGTGAGGTCTGGGCCTAATTTGGCCCCTGGACCTTGAGTTTGACACGAGATATAGACTATAGACTATTTATTTGTTGAATTTTGAACATATCGTCCATCCCTAATTCAAATAGATTTTCACCCAGAACTAAACCCAGACACATCCAAATGATTTTATAGTTCATGCTGTTAGACGGCACTGTTAGTTTGCCATAAACAAGATCATCAGTCATTGAATCGTGATTCATATAACAGAATTTCATGCCTCTAAAGATATGGACACATTTTCCCAAATCATCTCTGGGTGTAGAGTTATGCCAGACTCCAGACTACACTATCAGCCTGATTATATCCCCACCCGGCAGACGTACTGTAGGGTGTCTGCTCGGATCTGGAACAACAACGGGCATAGGGTTTGGCGATATCTTAAAATTGCCCACTGGACTGTTGTTTTGAAACCTTGAGTTTGGCATTTTGGCTGTGACCATCTTGGTTTTTTGCAACCAGAAATGACGCAAGAGGGTGGAGCTAAGAACAACCGAACACTGACATTTTCAGGTGACCAAAAAGGTTATAATTAACTGTCATAAACTGGGTTAAAACAGGGTTAAAGCTCTAAAACAAAAACACAAACAACCAGACAACGCCGTGGTAGAGACCTGTCAATCACAAAGTAGCCACGGCCTAAATTATTCCCTGATTTATGGTCTATTTAACTATTAATGGGACCATAATTTACCAAATGATCATCATGCTGTATTGAAGAGGACTTGAAACTAGCAATTGAGACCATAAAATCATGTTTACGATGTTTATTGAGGTAATAAATCAAGTGGGAAATGGGCTCATTTTCTCATAGACTTTTATCCAATCAGACTTCTTTCTGTAACTAGAAGAGTCGCCTCCCGTTGACTGTTAGAAACAATGCAAGTTTAGGACTCTTTTGCATTGGCTTCACCTTTTCAGACCTGGAGTTGCCCGCTGGTTAGAGTGCATGATCAAGCTGGAAGTGTTGCTGTAAAATGTGTGTTTTGAATCAAGAGTGCTGTTATATATTTTGACACCATAAACTGTGGGCACTGCATGTACCTGTCAAGGAATTATTTAATGATAATGACTCCAAAACAAGGAATCCACTTTACCAGACTATACTAACCTCAATCAACATGTTTTTACAACAGCCATCTTCTCCTTTTTCCTGCTTCTACGGGCCCAAATGCAGCTTGTTACTGTCGGTAAGGGCCGGGAGAGAGTGGCAAGAGTTCTTAGGTGACAACTTCTCTTAGCAAGCTTTGAAATAAATCTGCTGTAAGGCCCTACAAATTCAAGTAGTCCTAACTGCTAAATTCAGTGTCATCTCTATCCATCCAGCAACAAAAAATTGCAGCCACTAAAAAGGCAGTTGGACTGTATTAACTCAAGGATGAGTTCAGCACAAACACATACTGTAGTTTAATTTCATACTGTTCAGTACTACACCTCTGACTTACTGCAGTGCTCCTTGAAATCCTCCCGTGCTAACATGCTGTATGTTACTGAGAGGGCTGAAGATTAGCATATGACATGACAGATTACATTAAATCATGTCTGCGCCGTACTTTATGACATTAGCCTCTTAGCCCAGGCATACAGATGCATGCAAATGCTCCCCCAAACCCTCTTATTTAAATCTGCTGCATGACATGGCACCTTTGATATGATTATTAGTCATCTAAGCGACTCAACTTCACCCTCATCAGATAGGAGATGTCAGCGAAGGTGAGAAATGATGGCCACTTTGAACATGAACCTTGACAAGCTGCGGTGAGACACTGAAAAGCAGACTGAAAATGTTATTTAACAAAGGATGTCTACATGGGGAGATTTTTCTTCCTCTGACTCGCTCACATGGTTTCCAGGGCTGGGACTATACACCTATCTCCCGCTTAGATACCGTCACGATACTTGGGTGTCAATTTGATTTTTAAATATTACGATTTTACAAGTATAATGTTTCAATATTACGATTTATTGTTTTTTTGTTTTGTTTTTTAAGCCAAAAGCAAACAAAAAACTCAATTAATAAAGACATTTCCCTCGCAAATTAGTGGTCTTTTTTATTTATAAGGGACATGTATTTATACTTCTGGTGAATATAATTCAATCAGTATATTTTCCATTTATGTGTTTTGTATGTACATTTCCCTTTGTTCCCTTTCTTTTAAAAAACGGATGTAGTCACATGTACTTCCACTAACGTCTTACTTCCGCTTTGTACATTTATGATCAACTCATCGGGGCTGTTTGAATACATTTAACATAAATGTCAGTATATGAATGCTCTACAGATGTAGCGTCGGCCGGTTTGACCTGATTTGATGGCTGGCTTGACCGCACGTTGCCGACAGAGTTAGCATGCAGCTTTAGCCGTGATGTGTAGCTCTGCTTTTCCCACAACGTGTGAATCCCAGTGTTTCCATACTTTACTGTATGTGTAGTATTTACCACTTTAGATTAAACATGTGACGGTGCAGATCGTATCCACGCAACCCTTTGCTCTACTTTGTTTATGCTCGTGTTAGACACGGTGGCGTTGGCCTCCGTAGGCCGCATACTACGAGCATGCACAGCGGCTTTTATGCTCAGTGGGCTGTTTGTTGTAATATTCTCCAAAATGTCAGCAGGTGTAGGAACAAAATATTCTGTGGATGAGCAGGAATATAGTCCGCCTGGCAACAGTAATAAACACTAAACACTGAGGTATGTATCACCAAACATTGCATTTGTGTGCTGTAATTATTACTGTCGCTTACCTCCAAGTCAGAATGACTTTGTCTCTCGAGGCTTCCCCTCTTTTTTAGCTTTTAAAAAACGATCTGTCATATTCTTTCACAGCTTGCAGCAGATAACCTCTTCTTTCTCTAGTGTGTCCTTCCCAGTATTTAATATCACATGACGGCCCCTGTGGTCTCTCAGTGAACAGCTGTAGAGATGTCTGTACAGGCCTAGCTTTGCCAGTCTTCCCACGAATGCATCCATGTTGAAAGGAAACACAGTTGGCGCGTAGTCACAAAAATTCAGTGGTGCACGACTAACCACCGCGACAACTTGTGGAGCCTTTGTGCACCATATGAAAGCCCATTTGCTGGCGAGCACACCTCACGCCGGCTTCACTGCGGTGAGAATAAGCCTAACGTTAGTCGTGTGGGTCGCTGTGCCCGGCTGCAGTTTGTTTTAGTTGGTGGATACGGAACCAACAATAAAAGCGGTAACTTCCTTCTGCCTCCGCAAAGACTCAAATTACGCAAATATTTTGATTCTGCCATTAAAAAAAATCAATTTCAGAATCGTTAAAGAAAAAAATTACAATACATAGGTGAATTGATTTCTTTTTTTCCCCACTCCTAATGATTTCCTCTTAGGACATTTTAAAACATGGGACAGAAAGTTTCACCGTCTCCTCAAATATAAAGAAGAAAGTTGTTGAGAATGTGGTTGTTCATTTCATGCTGTCCAACTCATTAGTAGCAGAAGTCAGTCTGTCTCAGTCATAACTGCTGTCCAGATGGCTCTCCAATCTGCCCCGTGTAAAGAGTGAATCATCATAATCACACATAATCTGCTGTTTAACACATGCCTTTTGCTTCATTTTTTAAAATTATACACTACAGTAATACATAAATCAAGCGCTTTCTTCTTTTAGACCTGCAAGCGGCACTGAGATTGTGAGCTATCTCGCAGTCTGAAAGAAGCTGGCAATCTTGATATTTCAACCTCATTCCAATTGTCAGTCTCATCCAGTGTTTGCATATAGTGATACCCACAGTCTCCTTCTCTTTGGGGAGGTAGGGATTGTAGATACTTCTCTTCAATTATTCCCAGTGTCATCGGAGAAGCCCGCAACACCACTCGAGTGTCTTGTCTGTGCTCCGTGGTCTTTAATCTTAATTATAAAGCTATCATTACAGCATGAACCCTGGGCTGCCAACAGTGGAGCCCTGGGCTCATCTGCTCCGAATCAATCAAACTAAGTTCTGCACTGGAGGACTTTTTCTCTTTTTTTCAGTCAGGTCATTTTGATTCTCCCTTATCTCATTTTCATAATTATGCTTGTCCCTTCTCTAATGGAGTGAAAATGCTCTGCCTCCCGAAGCTTTACACGGTCAAGTCTGAATATTTAAACTGTGTCGCGACCTTGAGCAACTGACCCTGCTTTAGAACTTTGTGACAATGACTGTTTTTATTTTTTGGTCGCAAGCAGAGCTTCAGTTGAATAATCCAAAAGATCACAATTTGTTCCCCGCAGTGCTCGTTAATAGAGCCTTGTTACTAGTGCAAGATGAGACAAGAACAAAATAACTTTGGCAGTTTATTGTTTATGGGAAGGTGTTAGATATGGAGTTATGTGTCTGTGAAACGCCCTCGTTCACACTCAAATTGTCAGCTTCTGCTGTAAATCAAGGCAGTAAAATTGGATGACAGAGAGAAAGTTGGCAGCAGCCAATGACAAATTCTCCCTATCTCAAACGCAGCTGACATCTTAAAGCTGTGATCAAGTGGAATGATCAAAGTCATTCAGTACTCCTCTGAGAGTACAGTATGCGACTGTGTGTGTACTTAATGTCAACCTGAAATACAGTTTTATTTTTGGCAAGAAGTGAGTGTATGTATATGTTTGTTTTTACTTGTGTATTTATGTAATCAAAACTGTATTTACCAGAAATAAGACATTTCAGTTCAGTTTTTAATTTTTCAGCAGCTCCTCCAACATTTTTGTTCCCTAAGAAGTGTACAGTTTAATACAGACTGACAATGTCAGAAATGTATGTTCAAAATTCAACATGGAGTGGGCAAATATGCAAATCTATGTATGTATTTATTATTAGAAATCAAGTAACAACACAAAACAATGAAAATATCATCCAGAAACCCTCACAGGTGCATTTAGCATAAAAAATATGCTCCAATCATAACATGGTAAACTGCAGCCCAACAGGCATCAACAGCTGTCAGTGTGTCAGAGTGCTGACTTGACTATGACTTGATCCAGACTGACTGGGATTATCATAAAGTGGGCATGTCTGTGAAGGGGAGACTGGTGGGAACCCACAGAACCCATTTTTATATGTATATTGAGGTCAGAGGTCAAGGTTTATCCTCGCCAAATTTTTGCGCAACTTCAGAGCGTTATTTAGCCTCTTTCGTGACAAGCTAGCATGACAGCATTGATACCGATGGATTGTATTTTTTTCATCCCGTTTGTTGTCACACTAGAAGTCAAGGCCTATGGAAAGAGGCTGGGACATGGGTGGACAGGAGTATGGGGTATAACGCATGAGCAGTGTAACTGAAGCTACCGCGCAGATTTTACTTCACGTGTTGTACCGCCAAAGATACGAAGCGTTGATGACGAGTGACCCAGCCTCCTTCCTTCTCAAACTTCTCAGTTGGCAGAGACGTTGATGAAGAGAAGAGTACGACTGTGATTCCGTTGAGGAAATGCCGAATGGACAAAAACCGTGACCCCTAACTGTGATATGAACCGAACTATGAATTTTATGAACTGACCCAGCCTTAGTACGCACACATACAGTATGTGGATGTGAATGTGGATGGATGAATGGATTCCCTAGGTTTTATAGTTTCATATGATGCCAGTAGCCCAACTCAAGCTTTACAACTGAGCTCACTACAAGCTTGTGCTTTTTAGTGAGTTAAAGAAATAAGTGGCGTTAAAATTTATTTGGCTTTACACTTTATCGCTTTACTTTTGCCAGTCCGGATATTTATTTCATCTCTGGAAAGCAACTTGCCCAATATTATCTGACGTGAAAGAACGTTTAAAATGTGCCCAACTGAAACAAATTCAACTTCTTCTTTTACTCTTCGACCTCTCCTACTGGTCTTTACTGGAGGATTACAGCCATGACTAATATGTCGCCTATACCGCCAAGTTCTAGACAAAACCACGCCGCCTGGTTTATTCACTTCAAACCAGTTGATGGAGATACGCATTTCTTTTTTGTGACATTTCAAAAGTTCGCTTAAAATTTGCAATTGAATATTTGAATATTTATTGTATATATAGTATCACATGCTGCCGTAAACATGCCCCATGGGGGTTGACAATGTCTCCTAGCAACACTCGCCCTCAAAAATGTCCACCATAAAAATTTAGACGCTGTTTACAGATATTTCCTAAAAAAAGTTTATTCTATTTTGAAATAGCTTGCGGTGTCAGACTTAATTATCTGTGGGATTCATTATGACATTGTGGTAAACATTAAGGTGTTTGTTTAGTACAAATTATTCTGTATCAGCAGCACCAACCATCCTGTAGCCTTTAGTCGATATTCAGGGAGGATAAAATATCCACATGTATAGAGCCAGTTTAACAGTCAGTGAACTTCTGAACCTTCAGTCTGCAGCAGAGAAACTCAAATGAAGTCCTACACAAAGACAACCTGTAAGTCACATCATTCATCATTAAAGACGACGAAACAGATCAAAGAGTGGATGAATTGAGCTTTTCAGCTTTCAGCAGGCGCTGCAGGTACGGTATCGCTTCCCACTGTCCACGCCACCCAGTCACAGCACAAAGGGAGAAGAGCTTGACAAGTGAGCGTATGACAGAGGAGATTATGTTGAGTTCATAGGTCACATTTCTTTAACGCGCAAAACCCTCCAAAATACCTTTTATTGCTGTCTGGGAGGAAGCGAAAGCCTTACTTTAATGCGATCGAACAGTGGTCCTCATTGGTTTTAAAATATGCAAAGAAGTACATGCTAACATTAACCGCTGCCTACATTATTTATCCTGCTGAAAAAGTGTTTTATCAGCACTAGGCCTGCTTTACTTTACCTTTAAATATTCAAATTAGAGCAGAACTAAAATATCTAACATGCAAGAAAAGGGCTCTTTTACATTTGATTTTTAAATTAAGCTCACAGTTTTCGTATGTTTGGTTAAAAATGGTTTTGGTGTATTGTAAATTCTGTGGAGCTGCATTTTTTAAAGGATTTGCCGGAGGCCCAACTACCCACAGTAATCAATATTTTTTTTGTGTCTGAAATACAGATTTGACTGAAGGAAAGCTCAAACTGATTTCACTGAGAAAATAAAATACCTTCAAGTTTCATTTTTAGCATCAAAATATAAAAAGAAATACGGCTGTCAAAGTTAATCACACGTTAACTAACGTAATTCTATTTAATGCCACTAATTTCTTTAGTGCAGCGTGTGATTAGTAGGTTGTAGTGGTCTCAGGTTTAAACCTAGAGTGAAGATACTGGTGTCATGTCAAACTAGAAAACCTAAAGAAACCGTTGGTACCAACCATGTCATACTAGCTTGTTATGAAGGAAGTTAAATATCTTTTATATATATATATAATAAAATCATGCTAAATTTTGACAAAGACAAACTATCATGGCCTTTTTCATAGAGATGAACAGTACATCTTACAAAATGGATATTTGTTTTTAATATTAGTTTTTTTTTTTTTTACTATAATTCACTTTAACTTGTTTTTGAAAAAGTATTATTATCATTATTATTAGTAGTATTTTTACCAAGCGACCAGCCAGAGAGAGAATTGTTAATGTTTACTTTTTCCCTTTTTAATGCTTTTTTAAAATGATAAAAAACACATGTTCTAGTATGATTTGAACTTAAATTAGAGCTGTTCAAGTTCGCCCCATAATAACGCATTAATGCAAATTTGTGTTACGGAAAGGAGGCTAAATATTGCTCTAAACTCCTTTACAGACATGCCCACTTTATGATAATCACAGTCAGTCTGGATCAAGTCCTAGTCAAGTCAGCACTCTGACACACTGACAGCTGTTGTTGTCTGTTGGGCTGCAGTTTGACATGTTATGATTTGAGCATATTTTTATGCTAAATGTAGAACCTGTGAGGGTTTCTGGACAATACTTTCATTGTTTTGTGTTGTTAAATAATTTCCAATAATAAATATATGCATACCTTTGCATAAAACAAGCATATTTGTCCACTCTCATCTTGCCAAATCTCCCTTCAACAGATTAAAATATGCAATTAATCACACTTAATTATTGACAATCATGCGATTATTCATGATTTAATATTTGAATCAATAAACAGCCCTATAAACAATAACAAACTGGTCAGCCACAAGGTTATGCTGAAATAGAAATTCCTATGTGACTCAAGGGTTGTGTTTCATAAATTTATTTCCACTTTAAGCAATTACTTCAAATCCACTTCAACATGTTGGTGAGAGTTGAGTGAACTTGAAATGTACTAAAAGCACAGTGTGATAGTAGTGTTTTTCACATTCACAGTAACACCATAAGGTCATAAACTAACAGATTAATCTCTCACCAGTTACTTTGTGTCCATTTCTCAGTCTTTAGTGGATGATTCTTTCCCTGATGTGGACTTTATTTAGATGGCAGGAGGTTTTAGAGGGAGAGGGAAAAGCTTTTACTGTGGTTTACATTGGCCATGTATCACTGGGCTTACTAAAAACCGAAGAGCTGTTCCTCGCTTTTTAGCACTCAATCCCCCCCCCCCCTCGCTCTTTATTCCCTAACACCCATCACAAATTTGGTCTGGTATGTGACTGCTAATTTATCCTTTCAATGTATGATATCCTGTCATCTCCTCATTTGTCCCTGAGTGTTTCCAATCTGAGATAATCCCAGTCAAATCCTTTGATTGTGTGTTTGGACGCGATCCATCTCTAAAGAAGCAATTTAATGGGCTTCATGGCACTTGGTGTTAAGTCATTTATCTAGTGGATTGGATGTGAATGCTTGTTTTAATAAGTGCTCTTCATGAATGGTAGGAGACGTGCCATTTAATTAGGCAGAGTGTAGACCTATCCCATACCACCAACTTCTCCAAGGTGTTTTTACTCTGAGTGCTTTGTTAGAGACGGTAGGGAATCCGTCACATTTCGCATCTGTACAGTGAAAACTCTGATCATTTCATAACAAGAACCACGTGAAAAAATATATGCATATGATGACATGATATAGTGCTAAAAGACTGGAGCTAGCTAGAAGTCAGCATTGTCACCAACAGATGAGTCAAGTAGAGGATATGGAAATAAAGAGACAGCATTGTTCTGGCATTGCAGTGTAGAGCCACTTATCCCGAACATTAGAGTACAGCATTATAAATAAAAATATGTTAATTTTTTTCTAGCACAGCTGTTTGTTTGAAATAGGACAAGCCACGCATGGGTTAGATTTATGCCATCTTTGGTATCTTGAAACAGCATGGGAAAGCATGTTGGGAATGACAACTCACCCGACGTGTTTGGTAAACCTAACACTACTCGGAGATGAAGAGCTTGACTTGAATCAGCGGAGTGCAAACTTCCCCAAACCAAAGAAAGGGCAAGACGGAGCTGCTAACGTTGCTCTAAATTTCTAACCACAGTTTGGCTCCCACACTGGGGCTGTTCCAGTCCTGAGTCAAAAAATAAAATTATGTTGAACGTAATGTTGCTTGATAATGATATCAGACCACAAAAAAACAAAAAACCCTCCCTTTGACTGTTTATGCACATCTGGATCATGGATATTTGTTTCAACTATTTTATTTTACTATTATGTACTACTACTATATTACTTGTATTCTACAGTATATAGTATATAACAGTTCAGTATAGTATATAGTATTTTACATTTAGTATTTTAGATATTTTGATTTACTTTTTTACTATAAACCATTATATATATATATTGTATATGTATGTATATGTATATATATGTATATATATGTATATGTATATGTATATATATGTATATATATATGTATATATATGTATATGTATATGTATATACATATATGTATATGTATGTATGTATGTATATGTATATATATGTGTATGTATATATGTATATACATGTATATGTATATATATTTTTTTTTACATGTATATACATGTGTATGTATATATGTATATACATGTATATGTATATATACATTTATACATGTATATATATATATGTATATATATATATATATATACATACACATGTGTATATGTATATATATGTGTATATATATATATATATACATTTACACATGTGTATATGTTGTATATATATGTGTGTATATATATATATGTATATATATATATATATACAAATACACACACACAGGAAGAGTTGAAGGAGTCACAACTGTGAAACTTTGTGAAACTGTGAACTTTCCATTGAAGTTTGTACGCAGTCGATATGCAGAAAGTTGTGTGGGGAAATTCCAGGATGTGTTAGTCATTTTAGTCATTTCCCAGCAGTGAGCAGACGTGATGGTTAGTTGCAACACAGTGTTGTTTTTAAGAAAGCAGTCTCTTCCATTACATGCTCCTCCTTCGTCATGTAACCTCTTTACCCCCAAACAAAACAATGCATGTGGCTGAAAACGAATCTACCTCTTGTGGTGTTTTAGTCATCACTCTCACACTCACAACATCTGCTTTTAGACAGTCTGCTGACGGAGAATGCACCAGACTTCACCGGAAAGCTTTTCTTTTCCTTTTTTTCCTCTATTTGGTTTCCTGTCCTGACGCGCTCTGGTGTGCAGCTGCGATTGGCTGCCTGTTTTCACAACTTCCTCAAAAACAAAAACAGCGAGCGATCAGCTGACAGGGAGTGCAGTAGTACATATATATTGTATATAGTGCAGCTTACACCGTGGTGAGTATCTCTTTATGGCCGTTTAACCCCAGCGAGTGAAAACAGAGGAATGTGAACAGGAAGTGGAAGAAACTGCTGCTATCTGGAAGTACTCAGCAGAGTGAAAGAAGTCGACTCTCAGCCACAACAAAAAGTGAAACATGGGCAGTGAGTACCAGCCACTGTCTTCAGCACAGTCATGCAGAAGTTTATTCATAGGTATGTACGTTGTCCATTTTGTGAGCAGCATACATCACACTTTTAAACATTGTTTTGTGTACTTTCTCTATTAGCCAGTACCACACTGAGGCCAGGGAGTGTATCTATCAAGCATCTCCTGGGTGTTGTGTTGAAAGTTAAACCAGGACTACACCCACTCCGAGCTCAACTTGGGCGTAGTTGATGATTCTTTTTGCACTTTAAGTTTTCTGGAAGTTGTAGTTTGAAATTTTATAAAGTGGTAAAATCAGAAAAGGCTAAAGCATTTTTTTGTATGTATGATCAAATATTATTGGTTAATTAGGTTATATATATGCAAAGATTATGCCAAAATTAATAAGTAGCTATCTTAAAAACCTTAATTTACCTGTAAGTAGGGCTGTCAGTTGATTCAATTATTTAATTGCAATTAATCACGTTGTTGTACATAGTTAATCACTACTTAATCAATTTTTAATATCTTCAAAATCTACCAAAAAAGGAGACTGGCCAAATATGCTGCTTTATGCAAATGCATGTAGATATTTATCATTGGAAATCAATTCGTTTTTTCTTGCCAAAATTTAGTGCACGTTTGGAGCGTCATTTGGCCTCCTTCTGGATAAACTAGGTTTTATAACCATGGCTGGTACCAAAGGATCCCTCAGGTTTTCTAGTTTTATATGATGCCAGTATCTTCAGATGCATTAGGGTGTTATTATTGAGTTCATAGCTGTTATTTGACAGCCCTACCTCTAAGCTATTTATATAAGAGGTCATACTTAAATAAGCAGATGCAAGCCAGTTGTGTGGCTCGAAAACAAATGTACATACAATTAAGAGTAGTAGTTAGACTCGTCTCACCGATGACTGATTTTGCAGGTCAAGTTCAGTTTACGTGTCCCAGAGAGTTCTCAGCCTGTGAAAGCAGTTATCGTATATAATATGTTATGTGGCTCTGGAGGGAGATTTCAGTGGCCTGAAAAATAACCCTGACGACGTCATCAGAGCAACCACAGCTTGGACTACACATTTATAACCGAAAGCCTGAAGTTTACCAGGCAGGGGGAGTCTAATTAAAGATGGCTTTTCAATTGCAATATTGGGAAATGAAAAGCTTGCCAAGTGCCGCTTTAACGAATGAACTCTTGCAGTTGGGTTAAATATTATTCATTTCTGTACTTTGTCACCAAATCTTGGGAAATATACTATAACACGATGAACATATCTCTCAAACATAATAGGCCCATCAGTGATAATTTTAAATAGAAGATCAACCCAAAATCAGCATGAATACAGCTTGTGAAAACAAACGAAACAAACATTATCTGATGCCCGATACGAGTGATTCACTACTGCTGAGGCTGTGGTCACTGCAAACTGAAATCAGCACTTTTGCAGAGCTGCATTTCCCTTTTTTTCCAGAGATCATGTGCTCTTTTTTTACAGCCCACAACAGTATAACAGTAGCTTTTATTAAACAGAGTTTTGGGCGAATTAGGACTAATTCGGACATTTTCAGTCGTGATACTGATAACGATACCTGGGCTTTGGGCATCAGCCGATACCAAGCACCGATCTGATACCAGTGTTTAATAAATCAGCTGTATGCCTCACTGTGGGGAAGTGACTTGGATCTTTCTTTTATGTGTACGGCAATTTCAGGCTTTGCTTTCGTAACTTTGCAAAACAACATATAATTATATAGAAATAAATTTAGTGAATTGTTATGTATTAAAATAATATAATGATAAAAAAACGCTTCAAAATTCAAAAATTCCAGTGTAAACCATTATAATGCAGCAAAAACTTGAACAAAACTTAAACAGGAATTCAAATTCCAGCATGTAATATATATATATATATATATATATATATATATATATATATATATATATATATATATATATATATATATATATATATATATATATATATATATATATATATATATATATATATATATTTTTTAGTATATATATATATATATATATATATATATATATATATATATATATATATATATATATATATATATAGTATATAAGCATAGAATTGAATTTAATGGATCGGCCGTATCGTCACAGTTATCCAACCCAGCTATTTGAGTCAGTATCGGCCCGGTATCTGATCCAGTATCGTTATTGGTACATCTCTAATTAGGAACGGTTCCTTACTCTTCGATGCTTTTTAAATTCAGGCCCAGAATGAAATATATCTTCATACATAGATTAAAACTGTGCTGTAGGATTGTCATGTAAAATTAGCTGCCATATATGCAAAAATTATTGAGGAAACATGAGTGAATCCTCCTTGGTGCCATTATCCCTTACTTGTTTCCTTTCACAGTTAAAATATCAAGAGGTATTTCATGGATCAGTTGACTCTATAATCTCAGTTTGGGACTTGAAGTAAATGGACAGAAAAATGAAAGCTGAACCGTCACTGGTTAGTGAAACACTAATAAGTGCTTCCATCTAGAGGTGCTCTAGGCCTGCGCTTGGAAGTGGTGACGGCCGTGGTGTTAACTTACCATGTCCCCCCAACCCCCACGCAACCCCCACCCAACCCCACCCCCCATTGCAGCCAGATGGCTGTCACACAGGCGGTTCCTTGCCCGGACCATGCTGATTTCCCATCATTCTTTTGTTAATGAGGTCGTTAGCAATGCAACGGACAATTAAATGATCTCAATCTGGCATTTTCCCCATTTGTTTACTGTATAGTGTACTGTACAGCGTTTGAAGCTCATCAGATAACACCGCTCTCTTTGACTGCTTCTGTCTATCATCTTCTTTCTCGTGATTCACGTCTGCGACACTGTGCAGCCGGGAATTAAAACATCACTGACAGACGCCCACCGCTAAAGCCATTTTCAGACACTCAAAGTTGTAGGAACGGAGCTCTTGACAGCTCTTGACAGAGTTTGTGTTGGTACGTTTTCCTCTGTGATAGCGGGAGATCAGCGTCTCCAACTGACAAACTTTATATTAGAACATCATCACCCTGTATGGAAACAACACAGCCTGGAGGAGCTGCTGCTGCTGCTGCTGCTGCTGCCGCTGCTGCTGCACAGAGGAAGTTTTGTTAGCTGTTAAAACGTGCGTCGAGGGTGACTTCAGCCAGTTAGTCGAACACTCACCTTCATGTGAAACGCTGCCGAACACTGACACCACTGACAGTTAATTATAGGTGTCACAGATCACGCAGACATCTCAGCTCGGCTACGATTGACGCGCCACGTGTTTACATCTCTGTCTGCAGCGTTGCTTTCTAGTTATTTCCTTATTTTCCCAGCAGCAGTGCATCCGTTATTTAGCTCCAGAAGTGCCTCGGGGCTCGCCATAATGATCGTAAAAGCAGTACAGATTCAGGGGAGTGAAATTTTAAAAAGAACTTGTGGGGATAATTGGTGAACCTGCCATCACAGTAACTTTGGAAATATTTTCGGTCAGGCTGTTGAAACGCGAAGACTGCCTGTTAGCTCGACTGTCACACTCTATGTATGTCTCTGCATGGCTCCATTATTTCCTTCAAACTCTTCCACACATACAAAGTTATTTTGACAATGAGTGAAAACCAACTAAACTTGATATATTGTTAGACAGGCAGACGAAAAGGAAGCAAACATGAATTTTGACACACAGTAGTATTTGGAAAGCGCCTCACTAGAGTGCTATCCATTAGGAGGCCAGGTGGCTGGTGTCAGTAACAGGGAGGTAAAGGTAGTGGCGCCCAGACACCACACATTTATCATCTGCCCCGGTGGGAAAAAATAAGGGCCAGTACTCTCTTAATCACGTGTTGGCGTGTGTTGGCCGGTATCAGCAATCTCTGGTGACTTATTTCTATTTATTATACCCCCACTACAACATAGTCGGTATATAGCGCTCAGCTTGTCCGTCCGCCCGCTCCCGTGTCACACTTTTGTTTCCAGAAATTTTAAAATTTTGTTTTTTTTTTTTTCCTCAATTTTGTTTCTGGGGAACAAGTCAGAAGCTACTTAACTTAGGAACTTTGAATTTTGTGTGACGGCCGATAATGTGGTCTAGTTGTGCCTGTTAGCGGTTAGAAGTCCAGGGTGCCCAAACTTTTTTTCAAATTTTGGTCAAAACCTGTGATTTTTCAGACTTTAATTTAGTTTCTAGAGCAGAACTCCAAAACTATTTAAATTAGGAACTTCAAATTTCTATCAAAGTCATCACTAACAAGTCAAACTTGGATGGCAAGTTACCAAATCATGTACAATTAATGAAATATCAGACACCATCTGCTGACACTGTGGACACCAGGTGTCGAAATAAGTGGATTCAACCGGGACAGCATCAACAAGACAGAATGTCTACTGACTTTATCCTAAGGAAGGTGAGGAAATAACAACCTAGACTGTGCTCGATAGACTGATTCCATTAGTTATTGTTATATTATTATACTTGGCTATACATGTGTCCTGTGTTATTTGTTGCCTCTAGTAGGGAATCATTGTGGTTTTAGGAGCAGTGTCCCAGTCCGGATGCTCCTACATATTACGTATAAAGACAAAGTAACTCGTTCTGTTTATACAGTGAATAAAATATACTATTTTAGATCATTATTGTTACTAGTTAAATGATTATTTATTATTTACACACATCACAGCCTTAGTCTGAACATTTAATTCTTCTGGAAATGTTTACCCTAAAGATTCAGTAAACTTTTAAATAATGTTTTATTTATTATATTTGTTCACAGATTTTAATACAGTTCACTAATTGTTTCTAAAAAAGGACGTGGACATTGTATTGTTAAAGTACATTATGATATGTGGGCAGAAAAGAGTGCCAGCAGCTTGAGAGTAGTGCCGGTGCACAAGAAAAAGTAGGTGAAGTGATAAAGTACTGGTACTGCGTACCAGCACCGGCCAACTTCAAGCACTGCATTAATCTGAAAAGACCAGATTTTTTACTGTTAACCAAAATGGGTGATGAGAATAAAAGTTTATGTTTTTTTTTTCTATTTCACAGCTTGTCTCAGAGACATTAATGCGAGGAGAGATATATGCCTGGTCAGTAATAAAATCTGCTTACACAGAATCTGATGGGCTACATTAAAAACCCACCCTTTGATTAAAAGATTTTTCATCCGAAGATGGATTTTCACCTGAAGCAATCGTGTTGAACGAGAGGCCCAAAAGAGACAGGAGCTTCTGAGGCAGCAGTTTATCCCCCATTCAGGCGAGCGCACACATGACAGCTAACCCTCACTGCTGTCTCCCGTGTTTTTATGGGATGAAACCAACAAACCTGGCTTCTAGCTACTGTCCAATACTTAGCGTCTAACGAATATATTGGCAACATTTTCTGTTAAATCAGTGATGCTGGTTGCCGTGGCTAACACCAGCCCTGGGCTAGGACTACACATCATAGCAGCTAGCACACGATGCACTCCACTGCTCACCTTTCATGTCCAGTCCTAATTGAAGCGGGATGGATCGTTTTACTCTAAGATATCAGGCCTTGTTTCAGCTGCGAGTTCAAAGCAGCTGCTGTAAGTTTTGAAGGCAGCGCACAATGTGTTGATGTTAACAATTAGCCCTCACCTTGTTGCCACACTGTTGTACATCAAAACAGGCTTCAACACATTTTGGAAATCCTTTCATGAGCTAATGTTGAGAAATGATGAAATATCCACTGAAATAAATTTGTGAAAAGTCTTGAATTTGTAGTAGTCATGTTAGTATAAGTGTACTTGTGTGTCTTTGTGCTTTAGGACTTATTATTTAAAGGAGCAGTGTTCAGGATTTGGTGGTGTCTAGTGGTGTGGTTGCAGGTTGCAACCACCTGAATATCCCTCTGCTCGCTCCTCCCTTGAAAACACTGCGGTAACATGAGCCACCGAGAGTAAAACCGTGGTAACGCTGTTCCCCTCGCTCAGAAGCCATCCTCACCACGATAACACTAATTTAGCAGTAACGGAAGTCAGACGGCGCCTGGCGGTACCACGGTTTCGCACTCTGTGGATCACATTACTGGAGTTTCACAAACTTGTCTGAGAACAGGGTAAAAATGTGAAAGTGTCTCTCTAGAGCCAGAGTTTGTCCCTCCTGAGCTACTGTAGAAACATGGCGGACCCGCTCCCGATGTAGATGTGAGAGACTCATTTTAAGCTAACGAAAATTCAACAACTCTTAGTTGTTGTGATTTTGTGTGTGATTATATACTAATGAAAAATGAATATCCATTTCTGCTAATAGGTCCCCCGAAATGTTCCTTTTAAACAGCTATTTTTGCGAAAATAAGACAATTTTTCCATTATTACTGCATTTATACTGTACATTTCACAAAATATTCTTATTCAATTGTTATTCGTAACATACTGCTATTTATTTTTAGCAGTCTTAATAAATCCCACTTCTCAGCATGCTGTATTTACTTGTCAGCATTTTGTATTGACTACAAATATGGTGTTAATATTATAGCATTATGTACATAATTTACATGTTACATATTCTATATTTCTATTTCTTAGATTTCTTTATGGTACTATATATGTATATATAGTATATTAGTATATTATTATATCAATCTATATATATATATTTCTACATATATCATATATATGCTATATATCATGTAAATCATATATAATGAACAAGATACTAGCAGGAGAAAATGAATTTTGTCTGCTGTCGTCAGAGTCACCTGTGCACCGTTGTGTTAGGTTTAGGGTCACTGTCTGGTCAGGAATGCCAACCAGCTACAATTACCTTTAAAACCCTGATTCACTCTCCACACTCTCACTGGGAACAAAGTAAAGGTGCAATGCTTTAAGGAGCTGTACACTGTGTGTTGAATGCTGTTATAGGAAATAAGTTCCAGGGGCTATATTTGCAAAACTCTTTGAAGAAAGTACATGATTTACAACCATGATAAATTCTGTGTCAGTTAACAATTTTCCTGACCAGCAGTGGATCTGGGATTAGCTTTTGATGCAATGTGAAACCAGTGCTAAACCATTCATAGCCTCCGTCTCCTGCTCTTCTTCTGCAGAGACGTCAGAGTGCTTCATATGCAGGGATATTGAACTTCAAGCCAGTGACCCACTGAGGAATTTCTGTGACTGCAAGAATTTACTTGCCCATCACGTGTGCCTGTCCACGTGGATCCAGAAGGTAAGAAAGACTTCCCATATAGGGAACCTTGATATTTCAGTCTGGCTGCTCTTCCTCATCAGCCATTTGTCAGAGTGTGAAGGAGGCAAATGTCTCTGTTGGACTTCTAACAGTGAATAAATGTGTTTGCCATGTTAGCATTCCTTATTGAGACAAAACATTGCCGTTTGCCTCAAGGTAATGAGCTACCTTTCAAATAGCAATACCAATTAGTTTTAATGAGGGTTGCTAACAATGATAACGTGTCATCGTTATGCAGTTGAAGCACAGCTGAATCGGTGAGAAGTGCCTCATAATGGACTGGCAGGAATCCAGGAAGCTATCATGCACCCCGACACCTGTCACCTACTGCAAAATGGCTCATTAGCATCTGTAGCACTCCTTGAACCAGTAGTTGTATCGATACAGTGGTCACACACTGCCGGTGTTTTTGTACTGCGCCTCCCAAAAGATCACTTTACGCTCTTCTCTGTTAATGAAATGTAAGTTTCTGTAGGTGGCATACATTTCTCTCTCTGTTCAGCGCTTATTGCTGCTTATGCTAATTACTCGTCCTCCATTATTTCCCAGCAAACTGCTGCTGCTGCCTGTAAAAATGTATAATTACCTCTGAATAAGTATTTTCCCAGAATAAAAAGTAAAAGTTAACGTGGAAAATGTAAATTCCACTCCAGATTTTTACACCTCAGATGCAATTTTTCACACAACTAATATACCTCCTCTACATGCAAATGAGTGTTTATGTCACATGAAATGAAAATGTACTGTAGGAGCTTGTTAGTTTGCATGGACAGATGTTGTTTATTTATACATAATATAATCACTGTTCATCTACCTTAAAGGAGATCATAATTATCACATTATTGTACTACCAGCACTGGTTAAACACAATGGGCATAATAGCATACGATACTCTGAAAGTTAAAGCTGCACTAATCCTTTTTTTTTATACTATCAATGGTTCAAATGACTGTGCGTGATATGAAAGTAGTTGAATTATCACCCAACTCTGCTGTTCCCCTCAGCTCTACTGAGCTTTTTAGCCTTTTTTAGCTCATTGTTTTGGTTTTTAAGACCCACAACTTTTCTGTTTTGGTTTATCAATCCTGTTTTAGTGGCAGCAGGCAACTGCCGTCAGCATGAAAGCATGGATAAACACACTGTAGAGTTTAAACTATGGACACAAAATGGCAAACTGACAATGTTAGCAATTAGCTGGTGAGCGCAGCGGAGCATTTAGCAGCTAAAGAGCTCGATATTTTTAAGTGAGGACCAAAACAGAGCTACCAGAATATTGTACTTAACCAGAAACACCACTTCAAATGAATGCTAATATTGAAATTAGTCTGCGTAAACAGGCATCAGTTTCCTAACACATTGTCCATATCAACTTTACGAAGGCGTAATAGTGCAAATGTGATTTTTAGCTTGTTGTGGAGTTCTGCTTCCAAGTTGCAAAAAAACCCAACACACTGAAGCAGCTCTAAGGCCTTCACATACACGGCAGAAAAACTATTTGTGGGGGGTGAACAAGGTCGATATTTCAGAGCTTGCACACGGCGAATAGCAGCAATCATGTTGTTCAGAACAGAAATATTCGATACACTACAGTGTACAACGACCATGGATGTATGACGACAACATGGAGGCTCTGTAGTCCGAAGCGAGATGGCCAGCTTTATTACTCCTTTCAACCTTGACACTGACCAGATCCACCTCCTCTGTTCTTACCTTTCACAATAAAAACCCCAGAAATTTACTCAGAATAACTTTTTACTCGCAGCAAATTCATTAATGCATTTCACTAAAGGCAAACTAAAGTAGCGTACAGTATTAAATACTTTCAGGAGAGTATTTCATATTTTTGCGTTATTCATCATGTCCTCGGTGTGTAAAAGCCTTTAAGTATGTGGTTTAGCTGTTCATATAAAATGGCAAGCCAGTTAAAAGGGAAGTCAACCAATATCACAACTTAGCATTGGTTTACTAGTCATGAGGAGTACTACACAACCTGTGAAAACACTCTTATATAGTCACTGTGGGGGACCTTTGTCAAGTCTGGGGGCATGGAGTAATGTGGGTATTTAACCATCAGGGAGTATCTGACGAAGACACGCTGTTGGTTTGTTATGGGTAGTGTAGTATCCAATATATAAACAGCTTGATCCATACTAGGTGAAATGGGGGTTTTTGGGGATCCCCCCCCCCATTTTTTATTATTTTTTTTTTTTTTTTTTTTTTTTTCCCCCCCCCCCTTTTTGGATTTAAAAACCCCACAAAAATAAATATTTATATATATTTTTTTTTATAAATTTTTTTTTTTTTTTTTCTTTTTTTTTCACACCCGAAATTTTTTTCCCAAAATAAACCCCCTTGCCCCCCCCCCTTTTTTGGGAAACAAATCCCTCATAGATGGCCACAGAGTAAACAGATGAAGTAGAAACATGTCTCCAAACTTCTACTTTAAACAAACTGCTAATAGTAATAACGCTATGCTGAAGAGTTGCTGTGTAGTTGGTGGCACCAACAATGACGCTGATAGTTCCCCTACCGTTTCCTAAAGAAGATATAATAAAGAGGCTTTCTGACTCCAAGCTGTAGACCAGAGCAGCATGGCGTCATCTTTGGGGCTGTGCTCGCTTCTGAAGGAAAGAAATTTGCTGTCACAGGAGAGAAGATTCAGACTTCAGGCTTTCACACTGACATTTTAGGATATGTGAATATTCACTGTCAGTGTGATAAATCACTAAATGATGCTGGTGACAGTGACTAGCATGGCTAGCTAGCATTAGGTTGAGTGTGAGGCTGCTGCAGTAGTACAGTCTTACTTTAGCTGACGTTACAGCAGCATCAGACTGTCGTCTCCGACTAAATCTCAGCCTGTAGCTCAAACAGTTGGCCACTAACAGGTTGGTTATGTACAGACAGCACTTGCCTCTTAATGGGATTCAGTCAGATGCGTATAGATGTCTGGATGAGCAATATGCAGCCACTGTGTTGGATGGGGGGAGCCTGAAAGGACATGGCGGCAATCAGCCTTGAGGTATCACGAATGCTCAGGTTCAGGCAAAGTCACAAAATTATTATTAGACATGTGTATTAGGGATGCTAATTTAGAAAATAGTTTTTAACCGATAAGCGACCTTCGTTAACCGATTATTAACTGTTAACCGCCAAGATTAGTGCGCCAGCTGCAGTATATGAGCACTCACTGGACAACTGAGTCCAGCTCACCTGACCGGGAGTGTTAGCAGCCACGTGCTATGTGCTGTTCTGATGTATACTGTACATAACTTCTGAATTAGTTTTTATCACATACTCTTATAGTATGTTAATTAAGGATAAAATGTCTGTTGTTGTGGTTTGCTGTTATGCCGCTCACCCCTGTGAACTCTGGGTCTCTTCGGATACTCCACAAGTGGTAGACAACATGCTACAGCAGACCTTTCATCTGCACCACCCAGCTGTCAGAGTGAAGAGCCACTTCCATTAAGTGTGTGTCTTCCCACTATACAATTATATACAGACACACACTCTGCTGAGAGTGTCTGTGTGCTGCTGCTACAAGACTATTTTAGTTTTTTGTGTGTGAGAGAAGCAGACAGAGAGAAAGAGAGGGAGAGAGAGCGTGCGACCTTTTAGAGTGCTCAGGGTTAGGAGCCCCTTTCCCTTTTACAGAACAGAAATCAGCAATTGACCTGTCACTTTTGCTCTGATAGCCATCTCTGGAAAGCAGGTCATGCACATATGTCTAAAGTGCCTCTTAACTGCATTTTATGAAGCCAGAAAATGTAATCCAATAATGATTTGACTTGAGCGAGCGAGAGAGAGAGAGAGAGAGAGAGAGAGCGAGCTAGCGAGCCTGGAGTGATAGCATGCACTGTTACCACTCTTAAAAACAGCTTGAACATAAAAAGGGCAAATCCCACGTCCTTATTTCATTTTACCCACAACAGGATCACACAGATGTTGTCAATAAACAGCAGGCAGGCTGAATTCAAACACAACAAAACAGTGCCGGCATTTCCACAACTGTTGATACAGTGTGTTTGCAGCATTGGGCTATCTGAATGATTATCATCTGCACTGAGGCGAACCATACACTATCTTTTTTTAGACTGCCTCATTTGTGCCCCCCCCCCTTTTCCCCGTTTCAGGTTCCCAAAGACAAATAGCATGGCACAAAACTAATTAGTAACCAGGAACTAGTTAGGAGATGCCCTTTGAAAATCATGTCCTGAGGCAGGATTTAAATATAGGGACAGAGTCAGTGACTGAGTGCGCCTAGGAGATCCCGGCCTCCAGGCGTAGCAGCACTTTGACCCCCGACCCTCATTATAGGGAGTGCATTCCTAGAGGGGTGAAACCCCTCATAGCACAAAGTACAAGGGCATGGGAGGACTGTACAGCTCGTACCGCACCAGCCGACTGTGGCCTGGTGTGTCTCACTGCCCAGCCCAGCGACGGCTTGAGGAAATGCAGAGCAAGGACGCAGGCTTTTGGAAACTAATGGTGTACACTTGCTATCCCGACAGATAAAAATGTCTTTCTTTTTTTTTTTTTTACATCTGGTTTCACTCTATCGAAGTTAATGGGAATGGTATCCTGAAAAAAACTAAAGCTTTTCAGAATTTGTAACCCCATCCATCTGAAATAAAATACATAGTAGTTAAGAGCAGAGAGAAGCATTGACCAAAGTGTGAATACATGAGAAAACCAGGGCTGTCAATTGATTGATTAAGGACAAAATATGTTGTCATGGTAACAGTTAAAATAATAACACTTTCTCAATGTGTGTCAATCATTCAAAATAACTTAACATTGTTACTATTTTGAGGCATAAAAGGATAAATCTTAAATGAGGTTGATCTGAGGTTGTCAGTAGATGAAAATATTTAATTGTGATGACTCACATGATTGACCAGAGTTAATTGGAACAGACAAAAAAAGAGTTTATCATGATTCATTTGTGATTAATCACGAATGAAACACTTTTTTGTTTATTCAAAATGTACCTTAAAGATAAGATAAGATAAGATAAGATATTCCTTTATTAGTCCCACAGTGGGGAAATTTACACGTACAGCAGCAATACAAATAAAAAAATTAGTATATACATAATAGAAATAGAAGAAAAGAAAGACAGAAAAATGCCACATATCAATGTAAATTACAAAACCATTCACTACCGATTTTTGTGAATTGTATTGGTTTACTGGGACATGCGGTGTGAAGTCTAACACCGCAGGAAGGACCTTCTGTAACGCTCCTTCGTACACTTAGGGTGTAGCAGCCTGTCACTGAAGGAGCTCTCCAGAGCTCTGATGGTGTCTCTCATGGGGTGGGAGTCCTTCTCCATCATGGATGACAGCTTAGCCGTCATCCTCCTCTCTCCCACCACCTCACTAGTCCAGAGAGCATCCCAGGACAGAGCTGGCCCTTTTATAATCTTATCCAGCCTCTTCCTTCTCAGCTTATGCTGCTCCCCAGCAAACCACTCCATAAAATATGGCTATCCACCACGGTGTCATAAAAGTTTCAGGAGTGTCCCCTCACTCCAAAAACCTCAGTCTCCTAGCAGAACACCTGCTCTGCCTTTTTTATGAGTGCAAGGAATTTGTTGTCCACTCCAGTTTATTTTCAGGTGAACACCCAGGTATTTATAAGATGTCACTATCTCAATGTCTATCCCTATGTTCACCGGTGTTGAGGGATGAGTTTGCCTGCGGAAATCCACCACCAGCTCTTTAGTTTTCCCCGCGTTGATCTGGAGGTGGTTCTGCAGGCACCAGTCCACGAAGTCCTGGGAAAGTTCTCTGACTCCGCGTCGTCCCCATCAGTGATGAGGCCGACGAAGCAGAGTCATCAGAGAACTCTGCAGGTGACAGGTTGGTGAGTTGTAAGTGAAGTCTGCAGTGAGAGCGTGAAGAGGAACGGAGCCAGAACCGTCCCTGCGGGGCCCCCACACTCAACCACCTGTCTAAATAAGTCCTTTCCTCACAAACTTGCGGTTAGGTAGTCCAGTATCCAGGGAGATTTGTCTATTATGTACTACTCTTACCAACATGGGAGTTGGCAAATATGCTGCTTTATGCAAATGTATGTATATATTTATCATAATACATCAATTAACAACACAAAACAATGACAGATATTGTCCAGAAACCCTCACAGCAACAACAATTATTTTTACAATTAACACTTGAAATGATGAAGGCACTCGCAAATGGCAAGGTAGTCCAAAAGGTAAACCATGCTTTGGTGTTTCATTTTTACCCCTTTACGTAAGATTTCATTAAATTTCTTTTTACAAAATAAACCAAAACACTGACAAAGAGCATAAAAAATATGTTCAAATCATAACAGGCTTGTTTTATGCAAAGGTATGCGTATATTTATTATTGGAAATCATTTAACAACACAAAACAATGAAAGTATTGTCCAGAAACCCTCTCAGGTTCTGACTTTAACATAAAAATATGCTCAAATCATAACAAGGTAAACTGCAGCCCAACAGGCAACAACAGCTGTCAGTGTGTCAGAGTGCTGACTTGACTATGACTTGATCCAGACTGACTGGGATTATCATGAAGTGTTCATGTCTGTAAAGGGGAGACTCGTTGGTACCCAGAGAACCCATTTACATTCACATATCTGGAGGTCAGAGGTCAAGGTTTGTCCTCGCCAAATTTTTGAGCAACCAATTCTTCAAGTTTCCTCATATATGATCCCAGAATCTACAGCAACTGCAACAACTAACGCTACAACCTAAAAAGCTTAAAGCAAGCTGCTTTAAGATGTTAAAGAAATTAGTGGCGTTAAAAGAAATTTAACTCGTAGGTGCCCGTAGAATCTGTTTCCATTCATACTGTATATTGAGGTCAGAGGTCAAGGGGCTCGACGTGAAAATGGTCACGATCGTTTTTCTTCACCAAAATTTAACCAAAGTTTGAAACTTTATTTAACTTTGTGATAACTTACATGGTTGGTACCAATGGATTCCTTAGGTTTAGGTCTAATTTCATATACGTAAATTATATAATTTCATATAATTTCATATAATTAAAACTGAGCTCATTACAACCTAAAAATCGCAAGTTGCGTTAAAGGTGTTTGTGCATTATTATAAACTTTGACAGCCATAAAAAAAAAAAAACACATGAGAATGAGTTTACGTGCTGTCATGTCTTAGATGTTTTTCATAATGTGACAGAAGTTTGTGTTCGTCAGCAAGCCTGCCATTGCTGTAAGTGTCTCTGCCTCTATCAGCCTTTTAATTGGTCGTGGTGTGAACAGTGAGCTCAGCCCCCTCCCCACTCGCTCCGGCTCTCATGGGTTGATAATCCTCATCACTGCAAACAGACTTGGTTTACATTCATTAGCCCGACACTCACAGTGATCAGGCCACAGTGCCAGGGGCAACGGTCCTCTTTATAAAATCACATTGCCTAATAGCAGTGTTCTATAATTATATGCCATTAACATCTATCAAAATGTGCTCCTGCATGCCATGCATATTAGCAGTGGATTTGGCAGTTTGTGTATGTACAAATGCTTTGCTTGTTATTAGATAGATAGTTAACACCAGCTTGGAGATTATTGCCAGCATTATTTTTGTTTCATGTGCAGTTTTGGCGTGTGAAGTGTTACATTAAGTGTGTGCATTAAAACACCATGTAGTTATGAATTTCTCTCTATTAATTACTGCCTCTACGGTGGCCTGGATGTGCAAAACACAACGCTGGACAAAACACGCCAGCAAAACTGAAAGCGCACTATGAAATGGTGCATTTTGTAATAGTTGTCTAAAATGATTACAGGTTACAGATGAAATCGCGTTTTTCAAACAGTCATAATTAGTGTATTGATCTGAAATAGGGACGTCAATCACTCATCAATCACTCGCAATTAATCATGATTGTCCATATTTAATCACGATTAATCGCAAATGAATCACACGCCTGTCTGTTCAAGATGAACCTTAAAGCATGATTTATCAAGTCTTAGTCAAGACTTATCAATATGGGAGATGTATATAATGAATCGTCTAACTTATAACCACCAATAAGTATTTTGACCAATTAATTTTATCAATTAAGTTATTAAAATACATTTTTAAAAATTTTAAGTTTTAAAAATTAAACATAAAGCTGAGCAAAACCGAGAGGAGCGTCTTGTCACTTAAAGGAGAATTGCTGTTCCACCTTAACAGTGCACCTTAAGTGAGTTTGCGCCTGATGTGTCGCTAGCTGCAGGGCTAACCCTCCTTCACTTTAATCAGCATGTGGCTGCTAAGCAAGATGCAGGAGCTCGGCTCGGGTCTTTAAGAGCTGTAGCATTTCATTTATTCACCAACGAATGAATTATGCACTCACTGATAACTTCATACTCACATGTTCTGTCAGACACTCGCTAACGTTGCGCCAGGCGGACACAATGCTGACAACCTCGCAGCTAAATTAAATGATGCCGTGAAGACTTACTGGGAAACTGGCTGCATGTGTCCACGACAATACATCCAGTATCTTGGCTGCTAACTCTACCAGACGGATGAACTGGCGACTCAGTTGTCTGCTCTGCACATACACAGCTGGCGATAAATGATGGATTTAACCTGTGCGTCGGCGTTGTGGGCGGCTTTTTAGGCACTTTAACTACAGCACCTCTGCATGTGAGTCGGTTAATGAGCTTTGGCTGTCGGTCAGAAAAAAAGTTTAAATTGCATTTCTTATGGCAGTGGGCAAATATGGTGCTTTACGCAAATGTATGTATATTTTGTAATGTTGTATATCAAGTAACAACATAAAACAATGACAAATATTGTCCAGAAACCCTCACAGGTACTGCATTTAGCATAAAAATATGTTCAGATCATAACATGGCAAACTGATTATCATCAAGTGGGCATGTCTGTAAAGGGGAGACTGGTGGGGACCCATAGAACCCATTTACATTCACATATCTGGAGGTCAGAGGTCAAGGGACCCCTTTGAAAATAGCCATGCCAGTTTTTCCACCTAAACTGAGTGAAAATTTGAGTGTTATTTTCACTTCAACCTAAAAATCTCAAATTCTTACTAATAGTGGCGTCAAAATGAATTTGCTTTAACAGGATATTAACGCGTTACTTTAATAAAAACCCAAACAAATGATTTGTCACTAATGTGTGTCGTTCCACAGGAAGTCCACCTTTGTTGTTTTGATGGTTCGTCGTCACTAAATTGCTTTTAAATATTGTTTCCTTACAGGGATGTGGGAGTGAAGACAGGCTGCGTTGCATCATCTGCAAAGCCAAGGTAAGTGTATCGATGTGTGTGTGTTTTGAGAGGGCGGGTATTATAAAAACTCAATGAGAGAGCTGATGATGTCTCATTCGTTCAATCTTCCTGTGTGAAATGTAGGTAGCAGGCATTTAAACAAACACCGTTTAAGTCATTAAACAGTGACTGCATCCCACAAAACAGATTTAAGCAGAGCAGATCCATAATACTAATGAGCAATCAGGTCTTTGTTTTGCTCTGTGATTTAGCTGATTTTCCAGCAGTTGTGTTGCTTATGAGCAGTAAGCTGTCTTATATTCCTTATTATTGCAGCAGAACACTGGCTGCGGGAAAGGAGGGAGAAACATTACAATATTTGGCAAACGATACCAGCCATGTAATGACCAAATCTGTATTCATTTCATGAGCAGAAATTAATCACGGTTTCCTGTGGTACATTCCTAATGCAAATTTCCCATCAACACATTGTGTCTTGTGTTGGTGAGTTTATTTGTATGACATGGTGGAGTTGATGTGTCATCACAGATGGGGTTGCATGCTGGATAAGGTAGCGACATTACTAACCATCTCAGATTAGGAAGCATGCTGTTGATGTGCTGTATGTATTCATGCTTGTGCCGTGGGTCAAAGCATCAGAAGCTGGATAGCGAGTGTTTTATTTATTGTTTGCTTTACAGCGGCGGGTTGAAAATGTGATCTTTGCTGTCTGTTGCTGAGGGATCCACTCTGGAAGAAAATGTCACAGTTACTCTGACAACGACCTTTCAGGATTTTAAGATATTTTAAACATGAAATTGCGCGCACACAGATTCACACCCTGACGGAGGTTAAATGAAATATTTAGTCTGTGGGGAAGTCTCCGCTGATTATTGTTATTCATGTTGGGATTTGTCGTTGTCTCCATTTGGAGTCAAACACTAATTGGTCCGGCGTGAGGTTCTTTCCTTTACAGAAGTCAAAATGTCTCTATTACGTACAGCTGGAGTTTATTACCAACAGTGTGACGAGTATGTTTGTGAGCTTTGAATTCTTCTCAATTTTTGTTCAAGTCAGTATAAACTTTAATGATACTGTGGGTATTGTGCATATTTTTCTCAAGAGGATAAAAGAGGTTTGGGACATATTTTTAGAAACTGCATTTAAGCTTGTAGCTCCAGGGTGGGTGTTTCCCTTTGGCAGTGGTTGACTGACAGGGTTGCTAGGCGACATGCCGTTAGCTTTCATGATGTGCTATTGAATGGAGAACATCATGATCATATATCCTACAAAACGCTGATACAAGCCCACATAGCGTTGGCTATCAACCATTATACCATAGTCTGGGTGAATACTTGATCCTGATTGGCTGCAGTAATTAGATCCAGTTAAACTGTTCATCTGAACATCTTATTGACAACGCTGAGCGTAACGTTGGTCCTTCAGTGCCTCGTCGTCTGAACACCACAGGATGTTAACTGGAACGATACAGCAATCCCTCTGAACTTACTGTTGTTGGATCATATAAGATCATCTCACATCACGTTTGCTATTCAACTCGCTATGTCAGGCTGCGGGTTGTATAGGAGTATATATATACAGTATCATTTCTTCATTGACGTTGATATGGGGCAAACGACATGGCTGGATAGCTAGCTAGTCTTATTGTTAAGCATACTGTCAGATTATATTTTTCAAACGTGAGCAATATTACTGGGTTTGAATCTCGCTAACATAATGTTAGCCCGGTTCTGTGAGCAGAGTGGACTCAAAATATCTCCCGCCAAGTTGGAGCTAAGGTCTGTCCTATTTACTGAAGCAGTGAACAACGTTTCCATTACATAACACTTTATGGGATGGTCATGATTTTTCCAGCAAATCCTCAGTGTTACCAAGGAAATGGTGTGAATGTGTTGTGTAAAAACTTAAGATTCTGGTTGCAAAATGTGTGCAAATATAAATTAACAATGGTATAAGCGGGACAGTTCTGGCTTCCACGTTGTCCATTAATTCCAGATTATGGACGCCTTGGAGGTTATTATCCCTTACTTTGTGAAAATATTTGGGAAATTCATCGTACTGTTAAGTTTGTATTCCACTCAGAACATGGAAGCTAACTAGCTTGTTAGCTTCCACTTTCCAACTAGTTAATCTAGCTTCCACTAGTTAACCTAGCTAGGCTAATTAGCTTCTACTCGGAAGGTGCACACTAGTTAGCGTAGCTTTTCTACGTCAACACTGAGTCTAATTGGGTGTAAATTTTCATTCATATTATTCTAACACCTGCTGAGTAATTAGCAGCTCCTTCACAGTGAGCGCTGTGTCTGCATTATGTCCTCTCAAGTCTTGTATTGTAAATTTTCACAATGAATAAATAATAAAACGCATCAGACTTGGTGTGCAAGGTTTCTGTGCGTAACACGTTTTATCGGATGCATATGAAAAATATGGACTTGGTGTGCAAAGTCCGTTAGGCCGAGCAAGCTGGTTTGTCCGTTAGAATTGAAGTGAGGTTATAAACAGTTTTTAGTGCCCATCCACATTGATGTGATGACGGCACCGACGTCATCAGTTAGAGCCCAAAGCTCGCACTCCTTGGAAAACACTGATGTATGTAGCTCTGTTTTTCCACAAATAGAAATAAAACTTAAATGTCTTCTTCTTGGTAATTACAATTTTGGCTAAATAAAATATAGAAATTAAATATACACGTGTATATGTATATATATATGCACACACACAGTCACTGTTTCATATCCTTCACTATAAACCTTAAATGATTCTCTGCTGTAGTTTACTGGTTTCCTGTACAAAATGAGGTCCCCGTGATATACTGAGAGGTTGTGGAAATCCTACCACGAGCTGTCATGTTCACCAGCAGACTCTCACCTGACTGTAATAATGAAACTCAGTGTTGTTTAAATGGAAGTCATTTTCATTTTGTTTCCGTTTCCCTGACAGTATTTGGCTGCAGGCACACACATTTTTTTTTAGGTGTTACAACCGTCCCTGCTCTTCTTTTGCCTAAGAGGGGACATTTCTTGCACTTTTGCAGCATCTCCAACTGACCGTTGCACTTGTCTCAGTCCATTGTACTGATGGCATTGTCATCAATTATTAATGGCGAGCAGAGACATCCCACAGAGCGTCCAAACAGCCATGAACAGGGGTTAGTGGCAGGACTGGTGAGCGCTGCAAGTGGCAGCACTGCCATTTAGGGAATGATTGTTAGGGAGCCTCTACTGTATATTGATATGAACTCTGCTAGAGTAAGTTAATGCATCAGTATAATAACATTTTAATGTCTGCAGTGGCTCGGCCATTTAATATTTGTCCACAGAGAGATGTATATGTACATCAGCAATGACTGTAATGATGATAGTGATAATCATTTGGTCCTGCGTTGCTATCACTCTGTAATGCATTACTGCAATCACCCTTGGTTAACATTAAGAGGCTTTAGCCATTAAGACTTTGAGCAAGCAGTGCTCATCATACAATCTCCCAATTCGATGTGCCAGCCATTTTATTTTCTAGCTTTTTTTTTTTTTTTTTTTTTTTTCCTTGTTGATGCAGCTTTTTCTTGTGTGCTGTTTTCCCCTTTTGCAACGTGGTCTCAAATGTGGGCCATTTGTATGAGTTATGCTAATTTGTTGGGGCAATGAATGCATTAATTTCATTAGCACATGGCCTCAAAGCAATAATTACCAGAGTAGGTGTGTCACAAGCAATCATGTTAAAATTTGCCAGTTAATTATTAAGATTTTGTTCTGAGGGACCTGAATTTGACACGAGTCGCCAAGGGAAAAAAAGAGAGAGAAAGTTAATGCATTCCAGTGGCCGAGGCTAGGTGCTTGTTGTTGAACACAGTGGGGGTGGCTGTGGCGTTGTGGGCCTACTGGCACGATTTTTGCATGTTGACAGCTCACATTCTGGACTAATTAGCGCAGATAGCAGCGGGCTAGCTGGTGCTCGGTCAATCCAGGAGGGTGTAATTATAAAGAAAAGGAGGTCCAGAGCCGCCTAATGGCCTTTACTCCCTTTGATTGGAGTCCAGTAGAGAAGACATTGGTTTGGGAGTTGTGATGGAGGAAGCACACTCACAGCTCCCTTCCTTGGCTCTGATTAGCCCTTAGTTCGACACAGAGCCGGGGTCAGGAGGACAGGCTGTGGGTCTAATGATGTACTCTTAATAAAAAATAGTAATTCTTCTTGGTACCATGAGGGGTTCCTCACCTAACTGTCAGATCCATATCGGTACGAGCTGGGCTGCTTGTTATGTCCTGTCAGGGATTTACAGTATTTGTCTGGTAGTAAATTCAGTTTTTTTTTATTTTCATGACAGGCCACAAGGCTTTATAACAGTAAATAATATTGAAACTCAGAAAATACAGTTAGTTTGAGTAGTTAGCATGCAATAAATATATGATAGAAAATGGAAATGACAAGGTCTGCTAATGTGAATACAAACAAAGGTAATGTGATAGTAACGCCTTATTGCAAATTTTTTAATGCATTAGAGCAACTTACAATTTTTAGGTTGTAGCAGGCTCAGTTTTAAAGCTAGAGGGAAGATACTTGGATCATATCAAACTAGGAAATCCATCGGTATCAACCGTGTCATACTAGCTTGTCACGAAAGAGGCTAAATAACGCTCTGAAGTCGCGCAAAAATTCGGCTAAACCTTGACCTCTGACCTCTATATGTATGAAAATGGGTTCTCTGGGTCCCCACCAGTCTCCCCTTTACAGACATGCCCACTTTATGATAATTACATGCAGTCTGGATCAAGTCATAGTCAAGTCAGCACACTGACAGCTGTTGTTGAGCTGCAGTTTGCCATATTATGATTTAAGCATATTTTTTATGCTAAATGCAGAACCTGTGAGGTTTTCTGGACAATAATGGTCATTGTTTTGTGTTAATTGTTAATCCAACAATATATAATAATAATAATGCTAATTATGATATATAAATTGCATAAAGCATGAATATTTGTCCACTTTCATGTTGATAAATCTCCCTTTAAGGTACATTTTGAACAGATAAAAAATGTGCAGTTAATTTGTGATTAATCATGAGTAATCGTGAACAATGATGCAATAAATTGTGAATAGATATTGTAATTGATCGACAGTAAATAGTGGTTGTATCTGAAACCACCGACTCCATCCTACTGATAAACACAGTACATACTGCATACTGCATACTGTATTCCTGAGCGATATGCAGTATACAACGGTTAAAGTGATGTATTTAGTAGTATGCTAGACCAGGCTTTAACGTATAAACCAGCTCTTAAAGCACTGGACTGTAAAATGAACAACGATTTTGTTGTTTGCATTATGTTTGTTTACTTTATTAGATACTGCAGGTTGAAACTATTTATTCTAACAGCTCATAGTGAAATGAGACTAATAGGATTATCAACGAGGGGAGACGGTAGGATAAATATAAAACATTACTTAACTACAATTACGTTACTGAAACTGCTTTGTCATTTACAGCAACAAAACAGTGGAATGATATCACTAAAGATATTTGAGTATGAATGTGTTGTCTCAGTAGCTGTCTCTCTCCCCTCCCCTCTTCCCTCGCTCTGTAGCTGCTCTGTGAGCGTCGCTGGCCATTGTGGCGATTGTGGAGCTTTTCAACTCCAAAAGGACAGAAATACAGGTTCCTGTTAATTTATATTGGACATTCGTTTTGTGGTATTTAAACAAACTATCAGTCAAGAAGAAAATAAAAGCCCCTCGTCTACAGACCGGTCTGTATGCCGTGACTGCCCGGCTGTTGCCAGCTGGCTGTCACGGCAGTTTGTGGAGCAGTTTGATTCACATCTGTTAATGTAAAACTGTCAATATTCAAAATCTACACAGCTGATTTCTCACCTCAAAAGTGAATTTAGTGATGAAATAGCTATGAAGAATATAAAAAACAAGCCGTTTTTGGTTGCTGTAGTCGTCACCATTGCCTCTGCCATTCCAGCGCTTTGCATTGTGGGATACATTAGACGAGGTAGACTGGTCCGATGCTTACTGGAGAGTTTTTCTGAATCAGATCCAGGTGTTTTTGGCCTACTGTAGATTTTGCTGTTGTGCACGTACTGCATACTACATGCTACCTTTTGGGCAACTCAGTACGTACTACTAGTATTGTATGTGGTCAGTCAGCTGCTGATACAAGCATGACAGATTTAGACTCAAATAAAACCAAAAATGCAGGGCATGTCAGCAGTTTCTAGGCTAACTTTATATCTGTAATGACTTCCTGAGGTTGTTTATCACTTTCCATGACAACCACTACAAAATACATGTTGACAAGCATTAGTTGTTTTTAAGTTGTTTTTGTTTTGTCTTTGGGAAAATCCAGATGTTCCCTAATTTATCCAGGCTTTCATTTCCTGGGAACACCCAGCTAAAAATGTGTCTTTAAACATGTTGTGAAATCCGACTCGCCCAGCGCTTTGTGACTTTGTTGTCGAACATCTGCAACCTGGGACGCTATGAGCGACTACTTCCCAGTAGCAGATTATAGAGAGCTTCTCCAGCCGTGGTAAATGCTAGTTTACTTTTTTTGTGGATATACTGACTGTTGATCCTCTGTTGCTTGGCTTGTACCTCATTTCTTTATCACTCTGCCAAATGAATAAATGTATATTAAGATGATTTATTTAAAATGGGACATTTTTGAGACTTTCTATTGCAGACTTTAAAATGGATTTTATGACACTAGATTTTGTTTAGTATTTTACAGCTTGAGTGCTCGTTCTATGATTTATGTCTTGGTTGAAATTTTATGGTATTTGAAAGACACTGTAACTCAAATGAACTGGTTTTAAAAGGCAGCGGGCAATTAAAGTCTTAATACAGAGATCAGTCCAGACAGACTCCAGTCTAACCCGAGAGCTTAGTTTATACTCTACGTTTATACAACTTCAAATCTTCTGACCCGATTCTGCACTGTTTCTGAACCTTCCCCGCCCCGTGTCTCTCAAGTGTCTCCTTAAAGGTGCTAGCATTTACACTCCCATCCCCCTCTTTGGGAAAAAAAAAAAAATGTTAATCATCACTTGATTTTATATGGAAAGCAGATTATCCCTTGATTTTGATGAATGCAGCAGCTGCCAGACTCTTCATTTGACTAAAAGCAGGACATTGTGCCGAGGCCTCTCGTATGTCACTAAGCCTCTGTCAGGACAGTGCTGTGACAGGAGACGACACATGAAAGGAGGAATTCCTCCTCATGGCTTTTACAGGACAATGGCACACGGCCTTGAGGTAGTGTGAGCGTCGCTGAGTAGTGAACCACAGTGGCACAATGGCTATACAACAGCAGAGAGGTGTTTACGCTGTATCTGTTCAAACTGACCTTCTTTCGTTCCTTCTTCATTATTATTTCATTTTTACATTATTTTCAATTTTTTTTTAATGCAACAATTTTTTTTTTTTTTTTAATTATACCTGAATTTGAATTCAGTTTTTGTGTGTGAGGAAGATAATGGTGCTATAATGGTACCGCATCTGGTCTGCAGTTTATTTTTTCAACAGCATGAATCAGTTTTCGGCATGACTAGGGGAAGAGCTGTCACCTTCTGTGGTGCACTACTGCTACTGACTGGAAAATATCATACTAATGCTGATACAACATGTTTGTACCGTATTTTTCAGACTATAAGGCGCACTATCAATGAACGTGTCTATTTTCATACATAAGGCGCTCTCGTCTCGTGATAGTGGAGTAACTCGCCCGGCGTTGCCTCTCGTGTCTTGGTGAATGTGTGTTCACCTTCGGTCATCCAACGCTCCCACGCAGCTCGCAGTTTAACTCTGAACGACCTGTTGACACCAATATCTAGCGGTTGGAGTTCTTTAGTTAATCCACCCGGAATGACGGCAAGCTCCGAATTAGTTTTCTTCACTTTCGTTTTGACAGTGTTGGCGCCGTAATGCTCCGACAATCCATCCAGCGGTGCGCCTTTGTAGTTTACCAAAGTCAAATTTTGACGCCCTGTACCACATAAAATTGGTTCGAGGTCAGTCAGCACAACCAGAATTGACACATTAGGCGCGCTGGATTATAAGGCACACTGTCGATTTTTGAGAAAATTAAAGGATTTCAAGTGCGCCTTATAGTGCGGAAAATACGGTAACATATATAATGCAACATTTTTTCCCCTTTTTCAACAAGTCCACAAACCGTATAGGTAACCATCAACCAGTGGCTTTTAAGTAGTCTATTCCCAAACAACAGTCAATATTTAGGAGGACCCATAACTCTTTCAGTATTTTTATGCCTCCCTGCCGCTGACAGCCACAGCCGGAGGCATTATGTTTTCAGCTTGTCTGTCCGGACCATTCTCGTAAGTACGAAATCTCTGGAACGCCTCAAGTAAATTTTTTTTTTTTTTCCCAAATGTTGACTTAGACTTGAAGATGAAGTGATTAGATTTTGTCAAGGTCACTGAACACTGACCTCACAAAACACATTTTTTTTTTTTTTTTACCACAACTCAGTAATTTATATGCTAATTGTGGCAATTTTACTTTTCAATAAAAAGGTTATGTCATGGTTGCAGCGCTCTCACTAAATACTGGATCATTTTCATAAAATGTTGTCCCTTTTAGTAACGTAGACACAGAAATGTTGGAAAATAGGATTAAAGTTGAAAAAAATACTGAAATTATCTTTTAAGTTTGTGTTTCACTTTGATCGTGGAAGCTAGCAAAACAGGCGCAGTAGTGTCCATTTGGAGAGTGGAAGCTAGTTAGCCTAGCTTGGTAACGTCGGGACTGATTCACTCTAGATGTCACTGATTGGTCACATTATTTTAACACCTGCAGAGTTATTGGCCGCTCGCGTACACTCAGCGCTGCATTTGTCCCACGTTATAGATGGGAGCAGGTCTAGCTAGCGTTAGCTGTCTCTTCATTTTAGTCATCACTTTGACTAATCAAGTGTGAATTTCTCCACTGTGGGACTAATAAAGGAATATCTTATCTTATCTTAATCAAGTACACAAGTTAAAATCAAAAGACAACACCAAGGATATACAGTATATACAGTATACAGTACAATATGTATATTAACCTCTCCTTCAACTACTGTTTTTATTCATGTTTCTCACCAGAAAAATGCATTTTATAAGATTGTACTTGAACACATCATGATAATGTTAGAATTTACATTTGCCCAATACTTTTTCTGTAAAGACCCTGAATGCGTCATAATGTAAATCAGTGGCACCTCCTTAGCTGTCAGCTCCATGCAAGACTGTGCTGCTTACTGGCTGCTAACAGCTAGCGTTACCTAGCTCTTGTCCTGCCAACTTTTACATGGATTTGCTGTTCATAATGTAGCATTATCCGGGAAAAGAAAGGGTGCATCCCCTGGATGCATCAGAACTGAGTTTACGGCATCTCCAATAAATTTTCTATCATTTCTAGAACGCCATGACGCCATTAGTCTTGAGCGCTGATGGTGTGGTACCTGCAGTACTGCTGAAATAAACAAGTACCAAATACAATTTCAGAATTTTGGCATCAACTTGGTGCCAAAGTATTGGCATTTATTCTTTATAATTTCAGGTCAGCTTTAAAACTGAACTTTAAATAGTCCTACGCACAGTTTTGTAGAGATAGCTGCACTAAGGAAGAGCTTAAACTTAAAGTGAGAGAGGTGTCTTAGTGCAAAAAAAGAAGTTTAGTTTTAGCATAGTAGCATGTAATGTATATTTGGTGCTAATTCCACATTAAAATTTGGTTGAAACTTGTGTCACATTTAGACTGAAAAGTGTCTGTCGCCAGACAGAAAAACAAAAACTACAGGATCTGGTTCAGCTGGATAAGGTTGCAAAATTTAATTTTCATCATAGCAGGGTAAGTCTGCAGCCATTATTCCACGCAAAGACTTGGACTCTTGGTAATTTCACCCTTTTTATTTAACCTCCATGCCCTCCCTCTCTTTCCTGCCATCCGTCCCCAAGCACAATTCATTTGAGTTCCTGTTCGGGAGGGTCCTGAGGCTGATTCAATTAAGTTTCCTTTAATTGGCTTTCAGGCATCCAAACTGAAACTGATGGAGAATTAATAACAGCTCCAGTTGGTCTCTGCACCGTTTGCAACCTTGGAAACATCCTAAAAAAAATGGAGGCTAAGTCAGTCCCATTTTCCATGTGTCTGTTTTGGTAGTTCGATAATACAGAAGAAAATGTGGTCACAGTTGCTGTGTGGTCCCCGATCTTGGTATGCAATTCATCTCTTTGTCAACACCCTGGAAGTTTGGTGCAAACTTTGAACCCACAAAAACACAGCAAAGGCCAAAGAAAACTCAGCACAGTACAATATATCCAGCTATTCCTATTTTGCTAAAGGATGCATGTGTTCAAATGTGTAGCGTTCTCCAAACCCATCAATTAGTGCTGAAAGATTAAAACACTGTATTCCTGTTAAGCCTTTACAGCATGTTCTCTCTTAGTCGTTCTTCACTGAAGCACATGTCGTACAAAGCAAACATAAGCCTAAAAAAAGAGCTATTTTTCTGTCTGACAAGTAGCTCTCTGTGGGTATGGCTCACTCTGCGTCCAGAGAAAATCATTTGCAGATGCATTACTATTTAGGTAGCTAACAAAAGACGAGTTGTGAAATGGCAGGAAATGATTGCTGCTTAAATTCGGGTTTGAAGTTCACATATAATTAACAGCCATGAAATCAACTTTTCCTCTGACTATATTTTCCCCCCAGACTCTGCCTTTGTCTTCAAACAGCGCCAAAGCAATCATTATGCTCAGACATAATGCACCATAATGACAGTAATTTCAGTATCAAATTTTCAAATGCTAGGCCCTAATTCATTGTGGTTAAGTAGCTTAGTTGTAATTCACATTTTCTACCCTTCTTAGCAGAGTGTTGAAGGAACGAGACATCTAAAGGACGGGAGAGCACCGCATGCAGGAACATTCATTTAAATACTGTCTCAAGCACATGAGGCCTGTGTAGTGTTCGGTTTACTGTAGCTGTTCTGTAGTCTTTTCACTCAAAGTGGTGCTGAATTTATTTCTTTATGTTTATATCCAACTTCTTAAAGATAAGATAAGATAAGATATTCCTTTATTAGTCCCACAGTGGGGAAATTTACACAGGTTAAAGGTGCTAAATTTGAAATCCAGAGCTTGTCTATTCTCATCATGGTGGCGGCTAAGCTAACAGCGCTAACACTGCAGACAACGGTTACAGTGCTGACAGAGCTACAAGTGTGAACCTGAAGAGAAACAACGAATCAGCTGGAACCGCTGTATGAGCGCAGTGCAGCAATCAGCTAGCCTGTGGGACACGTTAACATGCACTAAAAGTATGCGCAGCCGGCCCGGCTGTATAAACAAAGCATAGAGAAGCTGTGATTACAACACACACAGGAGAGTGACTTCATTTTCTGCTCAGGTAGACATTACTCCTCTATATTTTTATAAAGCATAATAGTTTGCGGCTATATTAATGCTCTGGGTATCAAATAGAGAACCTTCAATGTATAGGCCAACACATGGCAAGAAGCAGCAAATCCATATGCACGGGACAATTTCCATCCCATAATATCACCATCAGAATCATCAAAATAGAGGTCAGCATGTGTTTTAGACTACAGTTGTCCAGTTGCAACCACACTGTTTAAAAAAGTCAACAAGCATTAGTGGGGCAGTTGTAGTGGGCTTAGCTAGAAAGAAGAGACCACTATTTTATGAAAGTAGAAAACCTAGAGACCTCAGGAGTCTGGGATTAGTACCAACCAAGTTATACCAGCTTGACGCAAAAGAGGTTAAATAACGCTCAAAAGTTACATTACATTTTGGCGAGGAAATGGTGATGGCCATTTTCAAAGGGGTGCCTTGACCTCTGACCTCCAGATGTGTGAATGTAAATGGGTTCTCTGGATACCCCACCAGTCTCCCCATTTACAGACATGCCCACTTTATGATAATCACATGCAGTTTGGATCAAGTCATAGTCAAGTCAGCACTCTGACACACTGACAGCTGTTGTTGCCTGTTGGGCTGCAGTTTACCATGTTATGATTTGAGCATATTTTTATGCTAAATTCAATACCTGTGAGGCCTTGTGGGCAATATTTGTTGTTTTGTGTTAATTTATTTCCAATAATAAATATATGCATGCTGTACATAGCATATTTGCCCTCCCATTTTGATAAGAGTATTAAATAGCTGACCGATCTCCCTTTAAGGAACATTGTGAACAGATAAAAATGATGAATCTGCGATTAATTGTGATTAAATATTTTAATTTATTAGCAGCCCTAAATTAAAGTAAATATTAATTAAAAAATTATGAATATTACAATAACGACCCATAACATGATTATTGTGATATTGATTTTTGTTAATATTATTTAACCCTATTGCCGTCAAACACACTGTTTTTGTTTTGTTTCCCTTTTTATCATAAAACCATATGAGACAGTATTGGACAATATGGCGGTTGCCTCATTATAATGATTTGTTGGCATTAAAACTGCACATAAAACCTCTCGATAATGACCTGAGGTTGATAGTTGGGCAGTCAGCCCAAAGCCTCTATGATATTGGACATTAGTTGTCGTAGCAACTAAAGGGATTCAATCAATAGTACTGTAAGTAGAAAGACAGAAAACTACATTTAATAACAACTATTTGAGCGCCATGTTTTTGCTGCCTTTGACCATTTCTAACCTTTCAGACACATAGTTCTTCATTAATCAACATCTTCCTCCCTTGCTAGTGTGGATCAGTATTTTCATTATAAGGCCCCTCACAGCCATTATGCTCAGAGTCTTTCGGTTACAAACTGAGCTGTAAATTTTGAGAGAAGCTGTCACCCCTGCCCGAGGGTTACAGCAGAATGCTAACGAGGCCACGGCGACATTTCCATCACCATACAGTCAGTCGCACCATACATCAGCTCCGCGCTGAACATCTCCCAGCGACGCATGGAGTCGGTGACAATTTCAGACGTAACACTTTATTAGTACCCCCCCCCCATATCCGCGGTGTAATGAATGAGGCCATTTAAACAGGATTTACGATATCTTTAAAACTTGATTGCTTAGAATTTGAGAATTATTCATAAGACTAAAGCATCATTTGTCATACAGCGAGTGCTGTTTTGCTGGGAACAAATGGTTTTGTTGTAGTTTTTCAAATGAACTCCTTTTCATCCACTCTTCAAATAAGCCATTTGTATGCATATATGTCCACACAACGGGTGTAATTAAAGGGAATGAGGCTCAGGTGACAACTCATAATCAAGTTTTCGTCATAATGCATCGCGCCACCGCTGAGCTAAAGTAACAGATACGGATGCGGATGATTGAGAATACATACACGTATTGTATTACGCCGCAACTTCTGCTGAAACACACAGTGCAGCGTCCACACATAGGCCTGGCCTCCATTCTGAGGCGTTAACGGAAACCCTATACGAGTCTAGTTTGCTTAAAGCTAACCTTTGCTGCACTTCTTCTCTTATTGAACAATACACTTAGGGAATCATATCATCTCCCCTTGAGTTACATTTAAATATTTCCACCATGAGTGAGGAAGAGGCTTCCTCGCCTTGTTACAAAGATTATTGTGCTCACTTCCTGAGGCAGTGTGACCAGGCTTTGTGTGTGATGCCCAGATCATCTCATAATTACACAAGGATCCTGAGGCACTGGGTGGGGACCCAAGTGAAGGACCAGTCATGCACACACACACACACACACACACACACACACACACACACACACACACAGCTATAGCTCGGAGGCATGGCTTACTATTGCCACAGCCGAGAATGAGGCCTCTCAGGATAGATTTACACACAAATAAAACCGGTCTTATCTTGGCCCACATGTGAACGAGAACTGATTACACGGTCTACATTTCAATGCTCAGATTAAATGGAGTCAATTTCCAACGGCCTATTTAAACCGATTCCAACCTGCAAACACAATGAGGCCAAATCTGATATTACTCCACTAAGACCAACAAGTTCGACAGTCCACTGAGAAACTGTTTAGGAGAGTTTTGCAGGTTGAAGGTGTCACTGGTTTAGTTTAATAACTTTACAATTGTGTAGCTGTAATCCAAAATGAATATTTTTTTTTTTTTTTAACTTGTTCATTAAAACTGAAATCTAGTGTATCTAGTATTGTTGTCAAAGTTAATTCAGTTTTAATGCATTAACACAATCAGTCTTTCGGAAGTTGCGGTGGGCTCAGTTTTTAAGTTAGAGTGACGATACTGGCGTGATATGAAACTAGAAATCCTAAGGAACGGTATGCAATGTTGTACTTGTCATGAAGGAGTCTAAATAACGCTCCAAACTTGCGCTAAATTTTGGTGAGGAAAAATGTCATGGCCATTTTCAAAGGGGTCTCTTGACCTCTGACCTCCAGATATGTGAATGTAAATGGGTTCTGTGGGTTCCCACCAGTCTCCCCTTTACAGACATGCCCACTTTATGATAATCACAGTCAGTCTGGATCAAGTCATAGTCAAGTCAGCACACTGACACACTGACAACTGCAGTTTGAGATGTTATGATTTGAGCATATTTTTTTATGTTAAATGCAGAACCTGTGAGGGTTTCTGGACAATATTTGTCATTGTTTGTGTTGGTAATTGATTTCTAATGACAAATATATACTCTGCATTTCCATAAAGCAGGCGTTATTTGAGTATTAAGTGCTTAACAAAATCTCCCTTTAAGGTACATTTTGAACAGATAAATGTGTGATGTATGAACTATGGACAAGTATGTGATTAATTGTCATTAAATGTATTAATCGATTGAAAGCTGTAGTATCTAGACAAGATGTAATGTTTTCCTTATAGGGATACTTTGCAGATTTGCAACCAGCTTTGTGTCATTAATATGTTGGTAGTACATGCAAATGGACAATGTTGAACTTCCTTCCACGTTGCCAGCACCCAAATGTCCTCGTCCATTTACCAGCAGAAGTCCACCGGATGATGCAGAGATATAGATGAAAGCGATTTTAATATTGTAAAGCTGGAATCGGACATTTGGGGCTACTTATATCAAACATAATACATTAGGGAGGTATTACGAAGTTAAGCCTGGGCCCAACTAGCCGCGGGAACAGCGCGTGGCGGCTGCGTTACCTGTTGTTTTTTATTTCGGCGTCCATGTTAACATGGGCTGCCACACTACCCATGAGTTGCATCTCTTCTAGAGTAATTAATATGAGGTTAATATGAGGCTTTTATTCTGAAATATTTGCAGGACAGTGTTGTAGAACATGCAGTGACGCGCAGGGTCACTGTATGTTCTACGACACTTACTGGCATGGTAATATGACTTTTATAATGAAATGAAATAGCCATTATGAAATCAAACTGTATGCAGAAAGAGCAACAGCAGCAGAAATGCAGCTGACATGCTGCTGGTGGGAACAACGGACGCGTGAATCAGGCAGATGTTCGGTAACGCAGCCACCACCAACTGTTCACGTGGCTGATCTGGCCCAGGACTCGGGCAGAATCGAGGGCGTGGGTACCATGTGGGTCACTATAGCTGCTAGCTGTCTTTAGTTCGTTAGTTGTGTTGTCACTGCCAAGATGGTGACAACCGGACCGGAGCCACCCACTTCTGGCTCCACAACAGATCCATATTTCATACCGGCTATGATTTTATCACTGAAAAATAGTATTGTACATCGTCTACTCGCTGGCGGCAGTGAACACTGTGCATTCTGGATGTTTTTGGTTTCCACCTTTTGAATGAAAGAAAATACCACAGCTCTTTTTCTGTTTTCTCTGGTCTTGTCGAACCAATTTCAAAATATTTCTGCCTTTCTGCTGCATAGACAGACTAGTTTTATGAAAATACCACCATTCCAGTGGTGAAATATTTCCTTAAACACAATTTCCCAACTGTTTTTTTTTTTTTTTTTTTTTTTTTTTTTTTGCTTCACCACAATAATTAAGCTTGTTGGCAGACACCGCATAATGTTAGTTTGTCACTTTTGTTGTTTTTTCACATCATTATCCACACACACACACACACACACACAAACCTCGAGTATTAACACGCTTCAAATTTAGCACAGTGTTTTACATTTACAGTGTACTACACGGTATTCATTAAACTGGCTCTTGTGACTAATAATGAGAGCAACATAGGACTCAGTTAAATTCATTATTCACCAAAATTAAAACCAAGTACTGGGTTGGATTTAAGCTGCAACTAAATATTATTTACATTGTTAGTTAATCTGCTGATCTTTGTGGTCTGCTGTCAACTTTGTAATAAAGACAAATAAAACACAGTTGGGTCTTCACATTGCTTTTTGGTCCGACCAACGGTGCATGCCAGAAAATATTCACATTTGAAAGATAGGACCAGGTAATTTATTTGGCTTATTTGCGACAAGAATCGTAAAGATTATGACCTGAATTATTCATGTCAGTTTCACAGCAACATTTATCTGAAGTTTGTTAGCGTTAGCCACCATAGCTACTGGTCATACCAGGCCAAATAAAGCTGTAGCAGCAAAACCCTGAGTGTAATGAACTGAGCAAGGCTGCGTTTTATTGCTTATGAATTCAGCTTTTCAGTCTCACTTTAACTGTTTAACTGCTGAAAGATCATGTTTTAAAGATGCCTCCTGTAAATATAAAGCATGGACTCATTGTGTTGCACACATTTGGAATGAAGATGCTCAGTTCAGGCGCGATGCGGCAGAAGCATGTGACTGGATGCAGACTGGTTGTTGTAGTTTTTCCATCTCTTGAAAACAACGAGAAAAACTCCCACACACTGTCTCGCTTGCTGCTAAAATATTTATTCGATTAGAGCGCTTCAGTCTGTCTGACCTTCATCAGGTATATGGGCAGCATCATAACACTTCCATAGGAACTGTTTCAATCATCCAATCAGAGGACTGCAGAGATGGGTTTGACTGATGATCACCTTGAACTCACTGAAAGCATATGCGTCACCAGTCAGGAAATAGCATTAAAAAGATTAGAAAGATACAAAATGACTCGATATAAATATACTAATAAATCTGAGGCAACATTCACATATAACGTCAGAACTCTCCAAAGGTCAAAAACTGAAAACGAATGAATTTAAGAGCAAACATACTGATATATAATGAATCTTACATACACTTAAAGTAAAGTCCAGAGGGACGGATATTAACAAATGGGTCAGAAAACATTTTCAGTGTCCCACGTTAAACTATCTACCCCCAAATAGCATTAAAGAGTGACAGGTCAAGGAGGTACAATCACATAAATAAACAGCCTAATTGCTCATTCATCCGTGAAGTTATACAGTAACATTCATATAGTAATGAAAGAAACTCTCTAGAGGATAGAGATTTCAAAATATTTGACGGGCATCTCGAAATTATGTGGCTATAAGCTTATACTGACATGAACAAAATTAGGTTGGTCTGTGGCTCATGAAGCCATTAGTGGTCAGTTTTTGGTATTTTTAATTAAGAGCTCACGATGGAAGTGAGCGATTGCTTTTATAAAATGTTTACCAAGAATGTCAATATCAAAGTTATAGACACATTCCAATTAAATCGTTTTTATTAATAAATAATATTCACAGTGAAGGCCCTCCTGTGTGCACACACCGAGGCAATTGCCAGCGTGGTGATTACTATAGAGCATATATCTGTTTTCATCAGAAGCAAGTGTTATGTTGATTTTGTTATTTGGCTCTTTATTTACATTATTATGCTTTACTATTTGTTGTGCAAACACTGTCCAGCGTCAGTACGATGGCTGATAACAGCTTATACTAGGCGAGGAGTTGCTTGCTTGGTCGAATGAGGATGTTTCTCCACTTTTCGGATTATCGGTTGCCGATCCACTTTCGGCTGCAATCGCTCTCGTACTGAGACCCACATGCTGGGCGCCATTGTGGAGCCTCCTCTTTATGTGGCTTTTTCTCTGGAGATGGGCACTGCTCAACCACACCTCCATAGAAGTCAACCTTAAATGTTGGCATTTTGTCGCGGGTTTTGTCAGCTAGCTTTGTTGCTAGCCTGTCGCTAAGCTGCCATGACAACTTAGTCTTCTCAGACGTGGAGGGAGTGTTACAGGAAGGATGATGTATTTTTGTAGGCCAACCAGGAAGTTAGCATTGCCGTGGTTCCCTCAACACTAAGACAATGAGATTTTTTTGGATTATTGCAGAAAATAAGGCAAAGACACATTTGTGAGTGTGAATGGTTGTCTGACTCCATGCGCCCTGCGATGGCGACCTGTCCGGGGTGAACCCCACCTTCGCCGCGAAGCAAGTCAACACCACTTTTATTTATTAAGTGTGAATGAAATCGGCAGCAGTAAAAAGTTAACATTAAGCTGTAAATAAACTCCACCACAGTCAAGTATAAACACGATGAGACTATTTGGCGTGACGACGTTTAGTTTCTCATTTAGCCGCTTGTTAGCAACCACCTTTTTTAAGACATGTAAAAGCTCAAAATTAAGTCAGATATTTACTGATGTATTTTATACTGTTGAACAAAATATTAAAATCTGTTATGCTTGTGTTAACCGCAGATCTCAGGGTTCTATGTAACTAAAAATCCATCCAAAAAGACCTGTTGACTTCCAGACGAGGGAACCAGAAGGGCTAAATTGAACTCATTTCCAGGTTTTAGGACCCATCCCTGCACCGCTCTCTGAAAGTGTAAAGGGGTTAGACATCATGGCAGTGGTATGTGGGTATTACATCAGGTCTATGAACCAATAAGCCTGCTTGATGTGAGCTAGTGTTTTATAAAGCACATATAATACAACTGGCATGATACTGCAGGTACAAATACCCTGCAGACTTGTTTGTTTAAATGAGTTCCCATTATGTATCTCTGTAATGGATTTTTCAACATACTTTGAAGGCCAAAGTCATTGGTTCAACTATGAACGCCTCTCCCACTGATCACCTAAGGCCGCTGTGATTGTTAGTAAATTAATGAAACAACCTTCAGAGTGTGTATACTGGTTATTAGCTATGTTAATAAAAGCTTTAATTAGTTGGACATCACAAAGTTTGACTCTACTCTGACTGTTTTTATTTTATTTGATTTCATCTGATTAAAAATCTATTATGTTTTGGACAAAAACCTTGTAGATTTAATTATCTGGAATCGTGTGGAGGTTTTCCAAAACTAAAAACTCTTTATTAACCATTAAGTCTTTTCAAACTTGGGTGTGTGTGTGTGTGTGTGTGTGTGTGTGTGTGTGTGTGTGTGTGTGTGTGTGTGTGTAGACGGGATGCATGAACGCTCGCACATGCGTGGGTGTGTTTTTAAAATCCCACGCAGTCATATTGCGATGCCTCAGCAAAGCTCTTGATTAGCTGTGGTTTTATGTTTGGATGGTCCATTTAATTAGGTTATGTACGAGATAAAGGCCAGCCAAAAGTAATCACAAGGATTATTTACTCCTGTTAATTGAGGTTCCATCTTAACACCACAACTAAAGGTTAATGGTCTCTTGGTATGTTATTTACTGTCCACACTCCAGAGACTGGCTCGCACCACACACAGTGGAGGAGGGAAACTCCACAGGTATAGGGGCGAAATGCAAAATGACTCGTAGCGTAATATTGACAGTAGTTGAACTTGAGATATTTAATGTCCCCGCCATAAGCCTTCTGAAATATTGTACAACCTTCATTTTAATAATCTTACTTTTTACTCAGGTGTGATGCTCAAGTTTCCCGGAGCTTTAGGTGGGTGCAGCCCATCACTGCTCCTAATCTCTCCTTTAACTAACCGCAGATAATTCTCCATGCACATGTAAATCATAGAGCGCGCTTTAAAGTGAATTGAAAGGTAGATTTGAAGTGACACTGTGTGATTAATTCTGCCGCTCTCTAAATGACCCTTAGTTCTGTCTTCATAGGAAAGCTGCTCTAATAGTCTTTCCAATAGTGATTAAAATTACAAAAATGTGAACCTGTAGGTTAATAAAAATGGTAATTTAACTAGTATCTGATTTAATTGACTCTGAAGAAGTACTTAAACGTGTTTGCACTCTGGAAAATCTACATGGCTCAGCGGCAAAGAAATTGGAATATCCAGCTGTCAAGATAATAAATTTGACTATTTCATCACTGTAATCTTCGTACAATCTCCCTTTGTGCTGGTCTCTACGGCTCGCCGCTAACGTGATAAATCACCCCCATGTTTGGGATTGTTTCATGTGTTTTAGGGTAATTGTAATATACTCAAAAGACCCCAAGTGTGGTGATCAGCCGTTCTTAACCTTTGTGGAGTCAAGATTTGGAAAGTTTAACTCAAACTTCCACCTCAAACTTCTGCCATCGTAACAGAAGAATGGCTTCGCTAACGCACGGTGGGCTGAAATATAATGTATTGTACTTTACGACACGGTGGTTCATTTTTACGACTATTTAGCATTTATAAGCAGTGTATAAACAATTAACAAGTGATTTATAACATTATAATATGGACATGTTTGACATGCTTATTGGGGTGTAACTCAAAGCTGTCACAAAATATCTGTTTATGTCAGAAGTGGCTTATACAGGAAGTAAAGCTTAAAATGTGTCAACTCTGCTTCATTTTCTGAAATCGTTTTTTTTTTTTTTTTTTAAACATTTTTGCCTTTTTGCATTTATGTTTGAAACGGTCCCTAACTTCAGCTCATCAGCTTTTGTCTACCGTCAAGGATAACACAGCCAAAATTTGAATCTTTTTCATATCTGTGATATGAAAGTGTGGGATCTTTTATTCATTTACGTACCCAGCATTCATTAAATCAGAGGAAGCCTGAAGAACCCTCAGTGGTTTTCTATTTTCTTTTTTTTTTTTTTTTTACACAAACATATATGATGGTAGCTATACTTATTTTTATACTTCAGATCTTATGGTTAGTGACATTATCACTGCTTATATTTCTGAAATTTTCATTTTCCAGTATTCATCCCTGCTATTGTTTGTAACAGAATCTGCCTTCCCCATGCTGTCATTTTTATACTGCTGATATCATCTGTTAATGTCTGAACCACTGTTTATATTTATGTTTGGAAAAACTTAAAATCTTCTTTGATGTAATTAAAATCGTCCACTGCTCCTATTGTTTTTAAGTATCTTGTGCTATATTTACATTCTCTGAGCATTATTAAGGTTAATAAATGATATAGTTTTGCTTTACTGTTTACAGCTAAGAGTGCTGTAGTGGGTTACCATTTATTAATTGCTATACGCTGCTTTTAAATGCTAAATAAGGGGGTTAAAACAAAATGTTACTGACTGTGGTTTGGTATGTAAAAGTATGTCACATGCCTATGATTGCGGTTCCCTACAAGGCTTGCAAACCAGATAATTCTTTCAGGGGTATAATTTCTTTTTTTTTTTTTCCATTTCTTATTTATATGATGCCAAAAATATGCTCCCAGGGCTATCATTTTTCTGTGGCTGTTTGCAAAACTGGAGCGCTAAGAGGATTTATCTTCTTGACCCATCACACAAAGACAATGAGCTGCAGAATAGTGGTGTCCAACTGGGAGGACGGAGGGTGGGCACACCCACCCATCCTCAGGCCTCCTTGTAAAGACAGAATCATGTTACAGGTGAGAGACCCATTACTCTTGTCTGGATCAACTCTCCCTGCCTTTCTAAAAAGCCGGTGCATGTGTGTCGGTTGCAGGGATTACTGTATGTCGGTGTTATATCTCTGGCTTGTTTTGACCAGCTCGGGCTTCAGGTTTCTGACAGTACACAGCATTAGATATCTGTAATGGCAGTAACGGGACAAAGCGGCTCGTCTCTGGCTCCAGTGCACACCGGCACAGTGTCGGGCTTTGCATGGAGACTTGGTAATAAAACAGTGTTGCAGTGCTCCTCACTTTTTAGGGCCCGTTTGTCCCGGGGCTAGGGCTAATGGTTTACTCACTCCCCGACAGGCCCTCGGGCTCCAGGTAGTCTCACGTTGTCAAGCTGCTTTCATTAACTCCTATAACTCCTGGAGAGATAAGCGTTAGACAGTCACATACTGGAGGCCTTACACATGGAAGTGCAATAGACTGACAAACAGGAAAAAGTATGCAGTCAAATTACATAGATTTATGTTTAGAAACAACTTTTTACACAAACTATATTGCTATTCAAAAGGATATTTTATAGTGTTTTTCTGTCTTGTTTAATATACAGTTTTGTGCTTTTTGTTCCACATTAATTAATTTACTTAATTAAAAGCAGAAATACAACAGTGTAAAAATACCATAGCATCATCTAAATATACTTCAAAATATAAGTACTTATACAGAATGGCCTCTTCTAAAATGCTATATTATTATATTAATAATTAATATTATAATAAATATAGGGCTGTCAATCCATTAAAATATTTGAGATTAATCGCATGATTGTCCACAGTTAATACCAATTTATCGCAAATTAATTGGACTTTTTCTGTTAAAAATGTACATTAAAGTGGAGATTTATCAACATGGGAATGGGCAAATGTGCTGCTTTATGCAAATATATTTACATATATTTTTTTATTGGATTAACAAATAACACAAACAATGACAAATATTGTCCAGAAACCCTCACAGGTCCTGCACTTAGCATTAAAAAACATGCTCAAATCATGTATGTATGTATGTCACTGTGCTGACTATGACTATGATTATCATAAAGTGGGCATGTCTGTAAAGAGGAGACTCGTAGGTACCCACAGAACCCATTTACATTCACATTTCTAGAGGTCAGAGGTCAAGGGACCCCTTTGAAAATGACCTTACCAGTTTTTCCTCACTAAAATTTAATGTAACCTTGTAGTGTTATTTATCCTTCCTGTCTTTACTCTAGCTTTAAAACTGAGGAAGCTGCAATTTAAAATCACAAGTTGCATTAATGTGTTAAATAAATGAGTGGTGTTAAAACAAATTTGCATTGACACGTTAACTTTGACTGCCCTGATATTTACTTCTTCTTATTGATGCTATGTAACTGGTGAATATAAGGTGGATATGACTGAAACTGCTTCATACTGTTGGGTAGGTTAATCCATTATAATGCATGGTGTTATATGTAAAGTACTCAGTAGCGGAGTACCTAAAGTACCTCAAAATTATACTTCAATACAGTTCTTGGATTCCTGAAATGTCTGCAAAATAAAATAGCAGTAGCAGGTACTGTGACATCAAGTTGGACTCCAACAAATCTGTTTCATCAGCCTGTGATGCTTTTTTAAAATATTAATATGCCAACTTTCCAACTCAGCAAGGCGGAAAGGCTTTTTGTTCAGCCTTATTTTTCAAATTTGGCATATTGAATCAATGCACTGAAAATGTGTCTATAAACCAGGGGTTGGAAACATACCAGACATTTTTACAGATATATCCACATTACAGGGCAGATCGTACAAGAGTAGAAACACATACACAACTGGAGTTTTCACACGTTAGACAGCCTTAATTTGGTGTATATTGCTGTATATTGCTATATATATAGATCTTCTTTTTCAGCATTTGCTCACTCAAACAGCCACTGTGTTGTGGTATCACGAGCTCTGAATTATACATGGACCTGTGAATGTCCTGGGTACTCTCACAGTCACCTGTTCGCCTGTATCTCCTTTAATCTTGATTAAATATGGCATTGTCTTTGTTTGACAATGTTTGAGCTGCCGGACCATCGTCGCCCAGTAAAATATGCCCCCAGGCCTAAAGAACTGTAGAGTAAATTATAGACTGCTAAGCCAACATGTTTTCATAAGACATGGTCTCAGATACAGGCAGTCGCTTTGTTAATCACTCTACTCCATTTATTCACCTTTCAGCTGGCTCTTACCATATACATCCATTCATTTAATAGTGTATTGACCTGTTGTAGTTTCTTCTGGATAAAAAATGTTGATCTGGCTGCCACAGTAAAGGTGCTAAATTCAATATCCAGGGCATTAATATAGCATCAGACAATTATTGTCTATGTGAAGATAAACTGTATAGGAGTAATGTAAATATTGTTATTATATTATAAATGAATGAATGAATGAAATATATAATTATATTATAAATAAAATTCATATATTATGAATGAATTATGTCGCTCTTCCCATGCTTTGGTGACATAGCCGGGCCGGCCGTGCATGCATTTTAGTGCACGTGAGTGTGCCCCACTGGCTAGCTCACTGCGATGCTCTGCACTGCGCTCATACGGTGGTGACAGCTGTGGCGGTGGCGAGGAAGCGTAGCATCCACCCTCCCCAGGTAAACACCGTCAGCTCTGTCAGCACCTGCTGCCTCAGCTGCTTGTCATCTCTCTGTTGTTGTTCTCTCTGTTGTTAGCGCCGTTAGCACCATTAGCCGCGAGCTGCCAGCTCGCTGTCGCCATGTTGAGAGCCGATGTTCCCATATTTAGCTCCTTTAAAGCCCTGTGTTGCGACAAGTGCAGAAGAACTCTGTTATACATCTATGTATATATTATATTACATTACATTATATTATATATACATTATATATTTATTTGTATTTAAATTTGAATACAAATCCCGAAATTATCAAGCAATCAAATTTTATTCACATTTCTAATGACAGGCATGCACTCAATGTGCTTTAAATAAAAACAAACAAAAAACAAACAGGCAAAGATCATATATGAAAATAACATAAATAATAATATAATAACATATATAATAATAACATAAAATCAGAACATATAAGATAAGATGGTACCACATATATAAAACATTTAAAATAAAAACACAAGAGGATATTACATATATAAAACTTAGAAGAAAAAAAACGTACAAAAGCAGAGAAGATAGAACATTACATATATAAAATACAGAATAAGAACATATTACATATATCGTCAGACGAGTGGGGACTAGTCAGACTGTAGCGTTCGAACTGATGAGGGGTCTTCAAATCTAAGATCTAAGTCCAGTTGCCTTCGATTCAATTTTTGCCAGAATGAACATGACCTGGATGAATGAGAAGCTTCACAGACCAATAAGAACATATAAGATAAGACGGTATTGCATACTATATAAAACATATAAGATAGAAATATACATAAGATAAGGTATTGCATTGCAAATAAAACACAAGATAAAAACACACACAAGATAAGAAGGTAGTAAATTACATATATAAAACATAGAATAAGAACATATAAGATAAGAAGGTATTACATACTGTCTATAAAACATCTAAGGTATTAAGGTTCTACGTATTTACAGCCCCTCCATAACTATTGGAGCAGCGACGTCAAGTCCTTTATTTCTGCTGGACACTGAAAACATTTGAGTTTGACGTGAAAAGATGAATTTGAGACCAGAGATCAGTATTTCAGCTTCTATTTCCAGGTATTTACATCCAGATCTGTTACACAACTTAGAAGACAGCACCGTTTGTAACAAAACACCAGATTTTTAGATGAGCAAAATTATAGAAACAGACAGACTTAAAATAGATTAAAGTGAGTAATATTTAATATTTAGTTGTAATAATTGCATCAAGCCTGCGACTCGTTGACATCAACAAACTTTTGAATCTTTTGTGATGTTTGTCCAGGTTTTCACTGCAGCCTCTTTCAGTTGTTTGTTTTGGGAGGTTTCTTCCTTCAGTCTCCTCTTCAGCAGGTAAACTGCTGCTCAGTTGGTTTTAATTCTGCAGGTTGACTCGTCCAGTCTGAAAACCTTCCTCTTCTTTCCCCTGATGAACTCCTCGGTTGTTCTCAGGGTGTTTTGGGTCGTTGTCTTGCTGCTTGATGAAGGATCTCCTGATCAGTTTGGTTCATCTCTCTTTAAATTGGCAGATAAAATGTTTCTGTAAACGTCTGAGTTCATTTCGCTGCTGCCAACATGTGTTACATCATCAGTGAAGATCAATGATCGGTCCCAGAAGAAGCCATGAAACCCAACCATGACGTTACCTCCACCATGTTTCACAGATGAGCTGCTGTGTTTGGGGTCATGAGCAGATCTTTTCTTTCTCCATCACTTTGGTAAAGGTTCATCTTTGTCTCATCAGTCCAGAAAACTTTGTCCCAGAACCTTTGAGCCTGGTCTCTGTACTTTTAGTCTGGTTCCAGTCTGTCCTTCCTCTTCTTATTGCTAATGGGTGGTTGTCATCTTCTGGTGGAGCCTCTGTCCTTTAGTCCCTGAAGTCTTCTGTGAACGGTGGACTGATTCCTTCTCTCCTCCCTCTGGAGGTTGTTGGTGACGTCACTGACGGTTGTTTTAGGGTTTTTCTTTACAGCTCTCACAGTGTTTCTGTCATCAGCTGCTGATGTTTTCTTTGGTCTACCGGTTCAACGTCTGTTGCTCAGTACACCAGTGGTTTCTTTCTTCTTCAGGACGTTCCAGATGGTTGTACTGACTATGGCTAATGTTTGTGCAACAGCTCTGATTGATCGTCCATCTTCTCTCAGCTTTTCTCCCATAGACAGAACTCTGGTCTTCATGTTGGTTTCACCTTTTTAACTATAAATGCAGTCTGCACAGGCAAAACCCAAAGCTGAAGCTGAGAGCAGACATTCAGCGTTATTTATTGTTTGAATGATCAATGTAACAGGACTCACCTGGGCAACAAAAAACACCTGTCAGTCACATGTTCACATAATTTTACTCACTTGAAAAATGGGTGGCTTCAAACAAAAGGTGCTTCATCGTTTTTTGTTGTTTTTTTTTTTTAACCAATCTAGATGTAAATATCTGGAAATAGAGGCTGAACTACTGATCTCTTGTCTCATATTCATCTTTTGATGTCAAACCCAAATGTCTGGCCTCACTGTTCCAGTAGTTCGGACTGTAAAACATATAACATAAACAGATATTACATATCCAAAATATAAGATAAAAGGGTATTACATATATAAAACATACATGATAAGAACATGAGAAGGTAAAAAATGGGTAATAAGATAAGAAGGTACACATTTTTTGTAGTGTAGGTTTTGAAAAAGACTGTAAGACATTATTTTCTTGCTATAATGCAGCTGCTTGAATAAAGCAGTGCACATCCATTCGTCCATTAGGCATCTGGGTGAGAGGCACTTTTCATAAGAAAACCCTCCCACCACTGTCAACCAGTGTCCAAGAGTTTTCTGGAAATAACACTGTCAGAAAAGCATTTAAAAAACAACAACATTTTTGTACCTCTACAACACATTTTTCTCTCGTCTGTTCTTCCCTTTGCCTCGTACTTGTGCTTGTTGAGGTTGAAAAAGATTAGGGGAAAATAGTGCATCATAAACTGGCTGCAGGCCTCAGGGCAACAGTGTCTGCTCTAAAGCTGGATAATCTCATATCAGTGTGGCGTGTTCATTTAGCTTAAAAGATAGGACCGTTTTAGAAGCACCTCCTTAGGTTATTATGAAGCTTTTCATACTCAAGATGATAACTCATTCTGGCACCTGTGTAATTTACTAATGACACATGATTTTTGCCTGCACTGAGTGCGAGCCGGGGAGGAATTGCATTGCACTGCAGAGCCTCTGCAGATATGCCAGCCAACTGACATTGAGGCAGAACCTGGTTGGGTTGTGTTTTAACTTCTTTAATTAGGTGTGTTTACTCTGTATTTTATTTGCAGGGATCATGGGAGAGCCTGGGGAAAGGTAGATTTAATTAAGGGACATTGATGAAAGCACACAAGCTTGCGCAATCTCCAAAGCGTTTCCTCTGATATTGCTGCAAAATATCCTGATGACAGGTGGTGCTGGGGAGGAGTTGACATGGCTGCGAAATAGAACAATTTTGGATTCATTCTCACCATGTGTAGGTGGTAAAGTGTTATAGGTTACATATATCACTGAGCTCAATTTAACTGCTAAATAAAATCCATTTAGATACACAGACTTAATGCAGGAGAGTGGAAACATGAAAAAAAAAAAAAACGATGTGATTGCACATAAAGGAATTGTGATGGTCGGTGAGATAGTGGAAATGTACGAGCAGCTTTGCAATTAGCAAATGCAGGCCCGCCACATTGTCAAATGCCCTCACGCTCTGTCTCTGCGATAATTGTCACAGCCCCTCTCTTTTATTACAATCTGTCACAGAGTCAACCATATTCATTATGAATTCTTATCTGCTTGTGCTTTAACATTTGCCAGATGGCACGTTGGTATCAAAAGCTAATAATGATGTAGTAAGGAAATTAAGACTTTATCAAAAGCTACTTAATGCCGGAAAAAAGGAAAATCAAAATACATTGATGCATCAGTTGATCCTTGATGATCCCATCTGTGAAATTGTAAAAGGTGAATCATCCTATCTTATAGCGACAGAATATGCAAATTGGAGAGCACAGAAGCTGAAATTCGATTGGGTTTAGCTTAACTAATCTCCTTTGGTCACAATTTAAGTTTGATGTAGAAGGAAATCCCATTTTACACTCATAGATTTAATCTGGTTTTCTCACCTACAGTACGAAACTCACTGGTAGGATTAAGTGGAAATGTAAAGTACATAAAATATGTAAAGTAAGAGGTTAGGACATGGACAACTACGCAAAATACAAGCAGCTCTCAGACATTTTCTACACCTGCCAATTCCCAGGAAAGGGATTTACCTTTGCCACAAGCTGCAGATGCACCGGTCTAATTAATACATGCACAGAATATGTGAGTGTCCTTATAGCAGAGCAGGCTGTGGTGTACGGTGGTCAGCACATGCAACAATGTGGTTTTAAAGGAAGAAAGAGAAAATTATTTTCATGTGACGAAACACATTTTTGGCAGAAATTGGGTCATTGAGGTGCAGCCTATCCAGCGTCTCGGGGGTGTTACTGTAGAAATGCTAATGTGTGTAACTTCCGGTGAGGTAGCAGAAGTAGCAGTAAGCTACTGGCTAGTAGCCAACGGCGCTTGTTTTGAAAAGTAATGTGTTTTCACTTTGGTAAATCCTGCTTTATTTTGACAGATATTCAACATTAAACTTGCATTCTCTAAAATGTCATTGCGGAGCTGTGGTACGGTGTTTCGTACACGTTTCGGCCTTCAGAGCCCGACGAGCATGTTTGTGTGCTCAATCTCCAGGTGACTATCCATCAGACAGTGTGCGCTTTAATACACTTTAATGTCTTTTGGACTGAGAGTTTTTGAGAAAAGTGGTGTGTGAAAGATCATTAAGCTTAACGGTGTTATGTACAGAGCGCAGAACTTGATTTCAATGGTGATTAAATGAAAATTTTAAATGTCAAAATATTTAATTGATGTAATAAACCTTAACTTTATTGACCTTTTATCAACTAACACTACTGTAACAGTAATATAGGGTGCAGGATTACGTGAAAACAGTGTCAGATTTGTGGGTATAAAGTGTGGAGCTGCTCCATAGACAATGAACTGGGAAAGATGTTCTAGATGACTCTAGGAGAGCATCCAGGGGAAAGATCTGAGTATATGGGAACATTTGCTGTTTCACAACCCATTACACTTCAGTAGAATAACGCTCATTTCAGTATAAAAAAGAAAATAAACATTGTGTGAGCACAAAAACAGCCCCCCATTCGTCGTCTATGGATCAGCTCTAGACTTTATACCACGAGTTTGAGACTTACTTCTCTGTTTTCTGGCTTTGAGAGTAACTCGTGTTCACAAATATTGATTAAACGTTCATCGGCCATCGAAGAAACATATTGAAATTCTTAATTTAGGTGGTATTCTCCTTTAAGTCTGGACTAAAGTGGATCCACTGCCTGGCATTCTGACCTTACCATCCCTAAAGCCTAACTACCGTTGCTAACATGAGTATGATATGGCTCTGTTGATGGTATTAGTCTTGTGGAAACGGACATTATATGTAATTTATTTCGACCACAGGCAAACCATCCCAAGAGGAAGTTTGCATTAACAGCAAACAACATGAAGGCAGGTTTCTTACTAATATATGAGATAATAAAACAGGGAAAATTAGAAATAATGGCCTCTCTTATATAAGCTACTTTCAAGGCTTTCATACTTCTGTGATTCTACCATTAATCTTATCTAAAATGCAAGTAAAGCCTGTTATTAATATGTCTTTCCTCTTGAGAAGTAGGCCCAGAACAGAGGGAGAATTTCAGCAATGCGCAATAAATAGCTGAGAAAATGAGGCTCATGGGAACAAGAGGTACGGCCCTAGATTTTCCTCCCCTCGGTGACATCTTGAATAGTTCAGGAGTTATGTGCAAAAGTTGTGGAAGATAATGTCTGGTGACATAGACTTGTTGTCACATTTTTCACCCACTACTATTCAGTCCCATTGCATTCTGATCACACCTCTTCAGGCAGATAACTATTTCCTCAGGATTAATGCCCCAGTTTCTGCATCCCCCAACACATCACAGTTAATGACCTTGATTTAAATCACAAGAATGTATGTAGGAACTCATATTACTTCCAAACAAGAAAATAGATCAGCCTTTAGGTGTTGTTTTTGTCTGGCCCTGTGCTACGCAACTTTTGGCCTGCAGCTATCAGCGAGATAGGAAATCGCCCCTACTCTTGGTTTGATTGATTCATAGCAGGTTTACCAAGCTGGGACGCCTCGCTCATGCATATGCTGTTTCTCATTTCTGTGTTTTTTTTTTTTTTTTTTTTTTTGTCTTTTTAAAGTCAGATACTTTCTGCACTTGCTTGATTGCAAAAGCTTAAAGAGTTTGACACACTGAATAATCGTGTAGGTTATGTAGCTTTTCTAAAGTGAAAGGTGTGATAAGCTCAGAGGATGAATTAGTGCTACTTTAAAGCTTGCTGCATGTTTTCAAAATTTTCAATAATTCCCACATCTGGGCTAAGCTGGTGACAACATCACAAAACTGACAAAAGTCAAGTAGAAGCAAAGCAAACTGCTTTATAGGCCTGTAAATGATTTTATGCTCACAGGGGTGAATCCTGAAACGTGCGACATTCACACTGCAAACACACACCTCCCCCCTCAAAATGCACCAACACACTCTCTGTGTCACCTGAAATACACAAACACACAGTTTCCAATGGATGACTCTTTGCAGTTTATTTTGTCAAATAAACGACACTAAAATACAAAATACTTGCCTGTGAATATTTCGGCTCGGACTACAGAGCCTTCATGTAGTTGTACACTGTTGTGTTGTACATTTTGAATGCGTTTGTTCCTCACAATGTGATTGGTTGGTGCTTTTATTTGATGGGGTTTGCGAAGGACACTTTGGATGTAATCCGAAAGATAAACATATCAAAACATACGCATATGATGTACCTCAGTGTGATTGACAAGCCCTCGGTGCAGCTGTACTTCTTTGTCCTCTCGTGTTGGACTGAGGACAGACTGGACGCCACAGCGACTCACTGTCGCCTCTCATGGTACCGGTGGTATTACAGGACAGGACCTGCCGCCGCTAGCTGGTTAGTGCACTCATTCCAGTAGATATATCTGCAACGCAATACATGGACGTCTTTGACAGAGCACCAACGCTACAACCTCTTCACATTCTGATAATGTTGGTTCTGATTAGTATAATCTATCTGTCTGTATCTTACACATGAGATACACGTTAAACCTTTGAACTCTGCAGCAGAAATGGTCCGCCGGCCATTTCCTGGAGTATCTTCAAATTCTTGATACCCCTAAAATTTGTACAACCTAAGCTAAAAGGTAGATTATTACTGTATATGTCAATAAATCATATTGATTAATAAAAGTATTGAAATTGTTATAAATTAAAAAATAGCAACATGTTTTTTATAAAATACTACAAAACACTCAAAACATATTGAACCTTTATTTATTCATTTATTGATTATATATATATATATATATATATACACATATATATATATATATATATATATATATATATATATATATGTGTGATATATATACATATGTATATATGTATGCATGTACATATATATGTCTATATATGTATGTATATATATGTGTGTATATATAAATGGATGCAACACAGCTAATAAGCTATGATAAATGGCTGTCAAAATGGTTTGCTAAATAGATATAAACACAACAAAATATTTAGCAAACCGTTCTCACAGCCATCTAACGCAGCTTATTAGCTGTGTTGCATCCATTTTAATTTACCGCTGCTGCCAGAGTAAAAGAGGAGGGGTTAGATGGGTATGAGTCAGTGGTACAAATATGTCTCTCGAATATGTTATGTACTGTGTTTTCCTGTTAGCTGATTAGAAAGCTACACGCCCTTTCTTACCTCCCTTCAAAATAAAAGCCTCATAGAGTAACTTTCTTAACCGAAAGCTCAAGATGAGGCTTGTGTTTTAAATTTTATGGCCTCGACTTACAGTTTTTAAAGGTTCATTCCACCCAAATACTTTGTCTAACAACTTATAGATGGAAAGGTTTGTACCACCCAACTACTTTCTAGAAGTCTATTTTGCATTTGTGCTTTAGGATTTCTGTATTTTCAGCAATGCTTTACAATTAATTTCAGCTGTCAGCATTCACACGCATTTTCTGCAGGCAATGCAATCATCTTTAATCATCATATTTAATATTCTCAGCTTCACTGTGTGCTACTGAGGGGACTGAGTGAAATACAGTAGGCCACAGTTATTAAGTCCCCCAGTGTCTCACTACTTTTTCACACTTTCAGCAATGCAGCAAACTGAAGAGGCAACGGTAAAAGTAACACCTTTTGTTTTGAGTCACATATGTTTTAGCACTGTTACAGACATGTGCTGTCTGCGAACTCGGTGCGCTGCTGTTGTAAAAGTATACCAGTCATCATATATGTGAAATTAGTTTCCATGGCGTTTTAAAGGCTCTCACTTTATCAAAGAAAATAAAAGCATCTGCCTTCAATCGTTGAGCTGTGGAGGAGGAGAAGAGATACTGCCATGCTGGTGCAGTTGGAGGTTTACGTTGGGAACATATATGTTTTTAAAGTGAAAACACAGATGGTGAAAGTCAAAAAATGGACTTAAATTACTTAAGATCACAGCCTGTTGAATAATACGTAGAAAAATAAAGCAAAAGTGGGTAGAAGAATATGCAGTGTGTTTCAGCTGAAGCGATCCAAGACGCAGCAGGTTGCAGTGACGCATGTGTGACTAAACTGAACACATGAACGCACCGAGCCAATACACAACAGCTTTAAACTGGAACGAGAGCGTTTATGACATTTATGTCCATGAGACAAATGACTAACAATCGTGAGTCACATGTGGTGTAGATAGACTTAATGTGGCAGATGGGATGTTACTCTGATACAGTATAAAAATCATGGCCTATAAGATGTCATATTTTATATATATGTACATCTAAAATATACATCTTATAGACCATGATCAAACAAAAGATCAGTTACCACTACACTTTTTTTTTTTAATGAGTTTCATATATTTTTTTCTATTAAGCTCTCAAAGCTGTGAACAAACAGCGACATCTGGATTTGATCTCATAAGGCCTGAGGAGTCTGACTAATCACCAGAGTAACCTAAGTAAACTATTGCAGATGCAAGATAATTGCTGGGACCGGCTCCAAATAACTTAATAAGTTAAATTTGCAGAAGTTACTCTGTCAATATGAGGGGTAATAGGTGGTTGGCCCATCTCATTTCCCTTCCTCTCTTCTGTGCTATTAGAAACTTATCAAATGGTGTGAACGTACGCTCAAAGTTTCATGTCCATGGTTTAATTGAATATAACACACTTTAAAACTGGGTCTGTGTTAGGTAGAGAATAAGCGCTGACACACATGCAGGATATTTTGAAAGACAAACTTGCACAGACAATAGAGCTCACACTTTGAAATGCAAGCTGCAAAGCATCCTCATTAATTGTGTAAAATAGGTTTCTCTCCAAAGAGGTGACAGAAATGGTGTAATGCTGGGCTTCATGGGTAGATATGCTGGCTAATTGGCTCTTTAAAAGAAGGTTAAGGCATTTTAAAGGCCTCAAATTGGTCTTTTCTCCTTCAGAGCAAGTTTTGAGTGCCAGAAATAATTAGGGCGGTGCTGATTGTTATGGACCCCATATCACACTAAGGCAAAACAGACAGCAGGGAGGATGCCAAGGGAAGCTTTATGAGTCTCATTTGAGGTAAGCTGAACTGACGCTCATTATAAACTCTGTGAGTTGTGTGAGAGATAGTCAGCAATACAGATTACATAACTATTTGGAGCCTTTGTAACAACCATTTGCAGTATGTATAGTCATTAATGGAATTGAATTTCTGTATACAAAGACTTATTTTATGCACGATGATGTCTCCAGACACGAGGAGGCCTGAATCTGTAGTCAAGAGGCTGTCCTCACTTAAAAACTCACACCATTGTTCAGTTGTTCAAATGCTTAAACCAGCATTTTGTTTTTATGTTTTTGGACAACTTTCGGGTAATGAAACAAGCTGTAAACACAACACAGACATATCGAAATTAATGTGATAAAAACGCTTTAACTTTGTTTAACTGCACTAATTTCTTTAATGTATTAACTTTTTTATTTTCCAATTGTAGTGGGCTCAGTTTTAATGCTAGAGACAATACTGGTATTATATGAAACTAGAAAACCTAAGGAAGCCACTGGTACCAATCAGGTCATACTATTAACTAACACTCAAAACTTCAAACTAAATTTTTAGCCAGAAAAACTGCCATGGCCATTTTCAAAGGGGTCTCTTGACTTCTGACCTCCAGATATGTGAACGTCAATGGGTTCTCTGGGTACCCACGAGTCTTGTCTTTACACACATGCCCACTTTATGATAATCACATGCAGTTTGGATCAAGTCATAGTCCAGTCTGTTGTTGCCTTTTGGGCAGCAGTTTGTAGTTAGTATTTTTCTTCTAAAGTTAGTACCTGTGAGGGTTTCTAGACAATATTTGTCATTGTTTTGAGTTGTTAATCAATTTCCAATAATAAATATACACATGCATTTGCATTATTCAAGCATATTTGCCCACTCCCATGTTGATAAGAGTGTTGAATACTTGACTGGACTATTTTTGTGTCAAATTATTGATTTCTTAAGTAGCTGTGTAATAAAAAGCATAATGTTCAAGCACGCCGGGGTCCTGCATCGACCTGTCTGGGTTTATTTAACAAGGACTGGCTAACTGTACATTATCCCTTACTTATTTTCACCTTATCCAGACAAGTGACCTCTGCGGTCGTGCAATAATGACCGTCCTTTCTCAGAGGCAACGTGATAGGTAGTGTGATAGAGCTATATCATTGAAAATGTCTTGCGAAGGCAATAAGATGGTTTAGGGATAAAACCGCTGTTCACTTCCCATCACCACCATCTTTCCTTAACCTTGACCAAGTACTGAAATTTGTGTATAACTTAACCTTCGCCTTGACAAAACAGAAAATGGTCCTATGGGAAAAGAAATGGCCAATCCTTTCTCAAATCTAGTTTTGTTAATTATAAAATTTAGGGCTGATAGCGCGCTCAGTTTTAAAGATAGACTGAAGATACTGGTATCGGGAGAAACCACAAAACCTAAAGAATCAAGTGATACCAACTATATTATATCATTTTGTCAAGAAGGAGGTTAAATAACGCTCCAGACTTGCACTAAATTTTGGTGAGGAAAAACTGTCATGGCCATTTTCAAAGGGGTCTCTTGACCTCTGACCTCTAGATATGTGAATGTAAATGGGTTCTCTCGGTCCCCACCAGTCTCCCCTTTACAGACATAAACACTTTATGATAATCACAGTCAGTTTGGATCAAGTCATAGTCAAGTCAGCACTCTGACACACTGACAGCTGTTGTTGTCTGTTGGGCTGCAGTTTGTTGTGATTTGAGCATCTTATGCTTCATTTTATGCTAAATACAGAACCTGTGAGTGTTTCTGGACAATATTATAATAATATATCATTGTTTTGTGTTGTTAATTGATTTCCAATAATAAATATATACATACCTTTGTATAAAGCAGCTTATTTCCCCACTTTAATGTTGATAAGAGCATTAAATACTTGGCAAATCTTCTTTAAGGAACATATTGAACAATCGCGATTAACTTTGAACAATCATGTCATTAGTTGTGATTTCTTCTACAAAAATGGTTCAAGAATACCTAAACATTTTCACCTACGTGGCAGATTTGTAGACCTAAACTTTTACAGTGGCGTCTCTATTCTTTGGCAATGACAAAGATCAAACATTAATCGTCAAATACGCCTCTGAGCGCTCATTTCGCCGCTGCAGCTGTTCGGGGACCTCCACATTGTGAGGTTCCATAATGCTGACGGGGAAACATGGTGAGCAGTCGGATGTCCTAGTAGCCTCATTCTCCCTGCTAGCAGAGCATGTCCCAACTGTTGTCAATTTATCAATGTATCGTGCACTAGTGGGCACAGTTTGAGCCACCATTAGGACAGGTGCCTCCATCCATCATGGCCAAGTCACTTATTCCACCTTGTCAGGGGAAACTAAATGGAGCTTTTGAAGAAATGTAAACAACTCTCAGCGGACAATCAGAGGAGGCATCTCAACACTCCAACTGGAGGACGGCGTACAAAGAGAGTTCAGAGTCCCATTAACACCCAGGGCCTCCTGTGCTCGCACTCATGTTTTCCCATATGTCCTTTAATTGTGCAGACACACTGATCTACAGCATACGAGCTGTCTAATGTTGCGTTTTAAATCCTGCATGTTTTCAACTGTGTAATTATCCTATTGTCTTGATTACCCAAAAAAAATCACTGCACTGTGCATCTTGCAACAGATCTTTGGTTTGACATGATTTTTTTTTTTTTTTTTGTGGTTCGTTTTGCTTGCTTCATCCAATCTTGTAAATTATGTAAAAGTAGTGGGAAAATCTGTGACAAATGTCTCATTCTCCTAAGATACTTACAGTGGCATCTATTATTTAGTAGTGTGGATTAATAATATAAAAATAACAAAATATTGGGTGCATGTATTTGCTGTACAAGTAATTCGTGTTTGAAAATGTGTTAAGCTGAAGCTTGTTTAGAAGAGTTTCATCTTGACAATTATAATCATACGAGTGCTCTTACCCCCTAGGCTTTCATTCGTTTTCGGTATACTGCTGCACAATACAGCCAGAGGTGAAGTGAACTGGGTTTTAATTAAAAGAAAGTAGAAATTGGGGGTTGCACAAAGCTGTTAATCAATCCCCACCAATCAGCCGGGGTGATGATAGCACAACAACCGTCAACAGAGTGAAGTGAATGGAGAGCAGACAGATTGATATGCTTCTTTTCTTTGTCACAGATCTAAATAAACATTTGCAGTCATGATGAAAGCTTTAATATCTATGAAATTCTCCCTGTTTTGTTGGATATCCTACACCAACTTAGCTCGCACGTAGCACCGCTTTGTCTTGGCGTCGTTTTGTTTTTGCAATCGAAAGCACTATACAGTAGCAACCGTTGCCGTCACTTTAGGATTAGGCAACAAAACCACTTAGTTAGTTTGGGGGAAAACTACATGGTTGGGCTTAAAAGTACTACATTTTTTACAGTGAAAATGAAACTAAACGTTGTGAACATGGGACACGAATGAACAGCTGATTGTAATGGGAAAGTGAAACATAAGACATGAACAGCTCTTTAAACTACGTCACCACAGTCACCCGCGAATGTGTTAACACTGACGTTAATGGACTGTCTGGTGCGTCTCATACTAGAGGTGTTAATAATTAACTGTTAAATTAACTGACATTAAGAATTTTAACCGATAAGGTTAAGTGGTTAAAAGAAATATTAATAATTTATTTAAAAGCTGAGGAGCGTCAGAGGAGAAATGCTGGTCCACCTTAACAGCCCACCTTAAGAGAGTCCGAGCCGGCGTTGCAAGATACAGGAAGTTGGCTTGAGGAGTTGAGCTTGCTTGAGATGAGCAGTTGTAGCATTTATTCGCCGACAAATTAACTGTACACACACTGTTACAGCTGAAAACGCCACCAACAAACCCACACACACAAACACACACACACACACACACACACACACACAGTCTTTCCGGACACTCGCTACAGTAACACCGGGCTGACAGACTGTATGTGTGTGACAGCGGTGAGAACGAAGCCACCAGCAACGCTTCAGCTGTGAAAGTAGCACAAACATGCACACGGTTTGACTGATACTTGCTGTCGTTACACCGACCAGACACACAGCTAGCAGCTAGCTAAACTAAACGAACTGATGCGGTGGAGAGTTATTAGTGTCTGCCTGTGTCGTCGACTCTACACACAGCACTGTGACTGTTAACCCTCCCGGACGGGTGAACTGGGGACTCACCGCAACATGAGACACACTAATCTTGTCCATTCTAGTTCTTGTTAGTGGTTAATAGTCGGTTAACGGGGTTGGTTATCGGTTAAACTTTTTTTAAATTGGCATCCCTATCTGATACTAGTGCTAAAGGGTACCTTGTGCGGCGGTATCAAACGCCAGCGGCCGTGACAAGGCTTCATTATTTGACGCTCTGGGAATGAGAACTGGCACCACATACTACGTATTTGTTTCCGTTCGTTCCGTTTTTCTTCATTTTCTTTTAAACTTATATTAAACTGAGAAAACAAATTTCATTACTCATATCTTTTTAAAAATTTACTCATTTCATCGCATTGCATTAAATATTCTTATATGTTGTTATTATTTAACAGCTGTGACAAACTACCTGCGATCAGTTGCTCTAAAGGCACCATGAAGGTTACTGTTGCTACAAGTTTATTTTTTTCTGGATTAATAAGTTATGGTATTGAATCGGTGTATAGACTGCGTACTAAGGGGGGCGGCAGTAGCTCAGTCTGTAGGGAGTTGGCTTGGGAACCAGAGGGTCACCGGTTCAAGTCCCGACATGGACCAAGAACTGAGTGTGAACTGGTAGCTGGAGAGGTGCCAGTTTACCTCTTGGGCACTGCCGAGGTGCCCCTGAGCAAGGCACCAAACCCCCAACTGCTCGGGGCGCTTGTCAGGAGCAGCCCCATCACTCTGACACCTCTCCATTGTTGCATGTTTGTGCATGTGTGTGTTCAGGTCTGCATGTACCGTGTATAAGTTAACAACAGAGTGTAAAAATTGAATTTCCCCTTGCGGGACTAATAAAGGACTATCTTCTTCTTCTTCTTCTTCTTCTTCTTAACCAATACACACCTGCATTTCGGGCAATATTGCATGCATTTCTGATACTGGTATCGGTGTCAGAGCAACGTTAGTGAATAATAAAATCATGATGGCTGAATTCAGGGTCTGATGTGAATGCTGGCTCACCGTCATGCTGCCACTGAGAAGGAGCTATCAGTAATGTCATTAGTAACACCTGTGCTGTCTCTGCTATGAAAACGCTCTGTTGTTAAAGGTTAACTGTGTCAGTAGTTGGCTGGGAGGTTAAAGGACAAGCCAGTATATTTTTCTTTTGTGAACAAATTTCACGAAGAGACAATGAGCGAATAGATTCTACTAACAAGTGTAGCCAAAGCTTGATATACTGTAGTTTATTTCTCTGTGCCATAGAGCTCCATTGTTAACCCAAAATGATTAGAAACACATCAGTGAGCCACACCATTGCTGGGTGACATGGTCTCTCATTATCATGAAATATGGACTCTACAGCTGTCACCGTCTATTTGAAATTCAACCTGCTGTTCGAACATAATATTTGACCCGTAATCGTCTGTTTGTCGTCTAATGGTTAACTATTGTCTTCTGTTCGCGAACACAAAATTGAGAAAGCTAATGAGTTGTGCCAACTTTGTCTTAGTCACCAAACCATCTGAAAAGGACCCGTTTTGGATTCAACACCATAGATGAAAAAAGTAAATGAATGAGGTGTTATGATTTCTGCTGAAAGAAACCTAATTTTGTGTAGTTTAGGATGTGAATGGACATGTGGGTTGCCTTCTAATTAACTCAAGGAACAACAAGGTAGTTCAAATTCATGCAAGCTAGATTTTTTTAAAAAAACATTAGCTTTATTTTCAGTCATGCATCGTCCTGGTGCCATAAATACTCACTTGATCATCGGATGTGTATTAATCCTTGGCTGAAAGAGATGAAGATGGCAGCTAATGGAAGCGTTTCCTTCCTAAGATGGTATAAATCAGTAGCCAGCCAACAGCCAAATCATTAGGATTAAAGATAGCACTTAAGGCAGGTACACGAAATTTATAGTAGTTGTAGAGTGAGGACAAATTAGGATGTAAATGTGAATTAATGAATTGGTTCCGGGATATCTTTGTACTACAGTGTGAAATGTTTAACAGGTCATTGTTGAAAATTAGAGCTAGGCATTAAATTTTAAACATTAAACATTTTGTTAGGGATGTTTCTTGATTGTGCGACAAAATGCTGATCAGCTCAGGAGCTAGCGCGCTAACATCTGATACGGCATTGTAGCCAATAATACAAAATAACATTTTTGTTGTGTGATTAATTTGCATGTCAATCTATTTTTTCGAACTGCTGTTTTTCACAAGTACTTTCACTCTGAATGTGAATATTATGCAACAAAAATGTGTTGGTTTTCTGAGCTTTCGCACTGCAAATAAAGGTATCAACCAATCACACTGAGTTGCACCGATATTTATGAAACGACAACACGATAGCTCCATTGTTCGAACCAGGATGGCAAACTTTATTACTCCATTCAACCTTGACAAAGGCAGCACAGACTGGATCCACTCTGTCCTTTCTTACCCTTTACAATAAAAGCCCTAGACATACAATATTCATAGGCGTTTATCTGTCACGCCCCCGGTACGTAAAGGCGTTAAGGCTGGTTGATTTCTTGATCTACAATTCTTGATTCCCAAAACAGTGCTTGAAGAGGGGAAACACACTAAAGCACACATGATTGCACTCATTTCCAAACACAGAGCGTATCTGAAGTGTTACCGTTGAATGAAATGGTGCCACATGTGTTAGTGCGAGAGGAATTCAGTATAATGAGAAAGAAGTATGAAAATGTGCAGCAAATGTGTTCGGCCTCATGAAGAGCACTCCTGTTGATTAGCTCAGAAGCTCTTGTGAGGTCAGCGAAAGCCGTTACGCGCATCATACACATTGAATAATTTAGCAGAACCCAAGTCATTTTTCCTCTATTTTTATATGTACGTTGATGCCATAAGCATGATAAAATATTTCATCTAATTAACATGCTTTTTAGGAGTTTTCTATGGTTATAAAATAATAACAGTAACAACAGACTGCAACATGATCCACACTCACTATGATCAAAGACGGAGAAAATATCACACTTCTAATCCAGACATATTTCACCTCATTCTCATATATTGTTATGAAGTGAATTCAATTCAACGCAAAAGTAATTACATCTATTATATTCAAACAAAATGTTGTAAACCTTTGACCGTGCTAATCACATCTTCTTTTATTCCAAGTGAAGACTGCAGTTGGCTGTTTCTTTCCTTTCGTATTTTATATGCTTATTATCTAATTTTCTTTTGAAGGCCTTGATTATTCCCAGTCTGAAAATGAACAATAATTGCTGCCCTACTGCTTACAAAGTCTGTGGAGCAGAAGAATAAAAGAGCGGTCTTTTCAATGGTCAATCAACAAAGAAGTACATTAATCATTATCTTACATTACAGTTTCTTGTTTTGTGCATGAAACATGGTTCTGGAAGGATTAAAATGTCTTTTACCCTCCCAATTATGCGTGAGCGTTGTATAGTTACCCCGAACGTAACATGAACAACAAGGATAAAATAGAATTCACAAAGAGCAGAGCGCTTTGATCACGTACCGTATGCCTTGAGGAGTCTTGCCTGAGACTCTTTGATGTGAATCAGTGCATAAAACACAGGTCCAATTGGCCCGGGGTGACCCTCAAATTTGCACTCTTTAATCATGTGTTCCATGTCAGGTGTATTCAAAAAATGGTCCCTCGTGGTTTATAATTTCATACCATTATGGGGCAAATTTCCTGACAGAAGTGTGAAACAATTTGCTGCCCTTTAGTTACCGCACAAAACGCCACTGCTTGCTGTGAAAGATATTTTCTGAGGACAGAGGCAGGATGGGAGGAAAAGCCCTAACAGTTGCTGTGTTAATGCCTTCATAAACACTGGGATTGCTGCACCTAATTACCATCAGATGGAAGGAACGTAAAGGTCAGTCATAGTCTTCTTGTTTTAGCCACGCTGCCAACGCGGCTCTCGGGATTCAGATGTTGGTCTGTCAAGCCTTCGGTCCAATATTTAGGTCCGGAGTAAAATATCTCAACAGTGTGACTGGATTGGATGGACTTCTATCTTCCATCTTACGTTGCCAGCATGTTGAAATTTGCGCTTTTCCAACATTGTGTTTGACTAGTGCGGTTCCCGTCCGGAATGTGGAAATTGCTCGGCCCCCAGTGTGAAGCTGATTGGATGAACGGTTTTCAAAATAAGCGGACAGTCATACGTACATACACGGAGAATACTTCCTTTATAGTTGTATGATGCGGCTACAGCACCGCCCATTGGCCAGAGGGCACCATGTTTGTCCAGAGATGTTCTGTACCAAATTTGGTGCTTAAAATGTGTTGGAGTAGTAGCAAAAAATCTGATTTGACCACAGTTCAAAATGGTGGAAAAAGGTCCAGGAAAAAATAATTTCCTGAAAGTTAAAGTTCATAAATTACAGGCCAAAATGTGAAGTTCATTGTTACAGAGCCACCATTTGGTCAGATTCCACCACATTCAACACTGGGTAAAACCTGACAGAGCCTCCTTGTACCTCACTACTGAGACAGTGACCCAGTCCAACCAGGAACTGAAAGCCTCCTTTCGCTGCATCCTTGGCTCTGTCCATCCCAGCACAAAGCATCTAGCATGCACACTTTGCCTTTCATGTTGAAGTACGGTAATAGTTATGGACAATCCATGGCTAGAGCTGCAGTCCAACTACTTAACTGACCAGGATTTTTATCCCTCAGTAAAGAGCCCAAAGAATAGTGCTCTCGGGGATACTCTTAGATTGATTGGCACATGCTGAATTAGCAACCAGGCAACTACCTTATAGGCCAAGGGCAGGAAGTAGAGTTAAAGGTATCTTTCAGTTGGGTCATTTTCACATAATTGTGGTCGTTCTGACTAAAGGTCATGGTAACTTTGTACTTGCCACCTCCATTGTAAAGGGTTGTGGGGGGGCCTGCTACTGCTATGTCCATCCATCTATCCATCTGCAACCGCTTATCCTGTTAGGGGTCATGGGGTGGCTGGAGCTGATCCCGAAGGCGGGGACACCCTGGACAGGTCGCCAGTCCACTGCAGGACTGATACGTAGAGACAGGCAACCATTCACGCTCACATTCACACCTACAGAGTCATCAGTTAACCTGCATGTCTTTGGACTGTGGGAGGAAGCCGGAGAACCCGGAGAGAACATGCAAACTCCACACAGAAGGACCCCAAGCCGGATTCGAACCTACGACCCTCTTTCAGTGAGATCCTGCACCACCGTGCCTACCAGCCCCTACTGCTATGTATAAATGTTTAATTGGTGGCAACTCACAGCCCCACACCAGATGCTGTGGAGGAAGCTGTACAGCGGTACATCATAGCAACGTATGTCACATTAGCTCTTTGTACTCTTGAAAACAAGTATTAAGGCTGGTCTTAACAGACTTCCTGTTATTAGTTCAGAGTAACAGAGACATGCAGCGTGAAAGTAGATCTGCAAGTGAGAGAAACCGTAAACTCAACAACAGATCTCATTTATTTGGCCTGCGGACATTTCTTCCACGACTTTGCTTCTTAAGTGGCAGTTTGTGAGGAGTGCCACATTTTGTCCCCAGTCTTTCTTCGGACATATTTTACACTGCATTTCTGTTGTTACCTGGAGCTGTCTCAACTTTAGATGCTCCAGCTATAGCGAAGGACTTTTTTACGTTACAGAAAAAAAAAAAGACTGGATACATAGGACAGCAGCAGTCTAAACTGAGAATAAAGGTATCAAAGTTTAGTCTTCCCCGTATCTTTTGATCATTTTAGAATACTTTTAGCTAGTTTATAATGAAAAACTTACATACGGTACCTTAATCTTGACATGGCAAATGCAAATTGTTATCTGTCCATAAAGTGAATTCCTTTCTCCCGCTGTATAGACATTCCTGTGTGATTTAATAGGCTCCTCTTATTTCTATATGGAGATAGAATTGGAAGACAAATAGGATTTAAGGAAACATATTACCTCTTGTCCCTCTCTGAATACAAAGGGCAGACCTTAGTGCTATCACAAAGAAAACAGCTTAGCAGCAGTGCATTTGTTTTCCATTCAGAGAGAGAAGCACTTTGTCTTTCCAATCGTTACCTGTCTGTGAATCAGTTGCTCCATTAAGGACAGCCTAAAGAGGGAGGTGCTGTCTAGGGCTAAATTGCAATTAGTCGGCCTGCAAGTGAGGCTGGCACCAGTTAACTTGGGATATTGGAGTGCAAGGGCCCCGTAATCAGGCTTTGGTCATGTAGAACAATGCATAAAATTAAATTGACATTAATGAATAATTGTGTAATGAAAATGGAGGAGTAGAGTTAATTGCATGTTACAGTGAGTGTAATGCCCAGATAACCTTGTGTCTAATGCTATTCTTAGTCTGACTGCCAAGGCTCTCACCGTGGCTCCTCTCGGCGGGAAGTCATTAAAGCTAGGGAGTAGATAATGCCAGTGTGCCGAAACCCAGAGTAGCTACAATCTTGCAAAGACTTTCTTTCACAGGCTTTTTTTTTTCCCTAAGTGGGCTATGCTGAAGTCATTTGTACACAGTCTGAATGAAATTAAAGGTCACGAGTGCTACGCATCCATGTCTGGATGGGCTTTTAGAGTGGGGCCCACTCACCCACGGGGGCTGTCACACGGTAGAATGAACACCTTAAGATGACTGAGGGCTAGGATATTTGCCACAGATGAGGAGAACTTGAGTGACAGCTGCTCTGACTAATTCATAAATGTGACCCGTGTTGAACTACACCTTCCATTTAAAAATCATTCCAACAATTAGACGCTTTGTTCAGAATTTCAGTTTGAGTTGCACTCACATTATCAGACTTATAGACTATTTCAAAATGTCACTGACTGCTCAGTGACAGACATATAATTAGATATATAATATGCGCTTCCCAACTTGGAGGTCGGGACCCCCCTGGGGGTTCTAAGATAAATCCGAAGGGTGGTGAGGTGATTAATGAGATAGGAAAGGAGAACAAAAACAGGCTATGCTACACAAGATTGTTTTGCTATTTTTAGACGTTTGGCTAGTTTTCACCTAATTTCTTGTGAAATTTTGGGCCGATTTTACCACGCCGGGCCACTGAAACATTGAACTCCTACTTAACTTCTGGCACGTCTGGCAATAACTAAGTAATCTGGCTCCAATTTTTCCAAAAATTGACGATAGGCAAGCGTTTAACCATTCAGGATGTTGCAATTCAAGTGTATTCAACTAGACTTCTTCACCTCCTTTTGTCTCTGTTTTCAAGCTTTAGAAGATCAAGCCTATGACATTTGAGACTTTGGCCAATCGCAGGTCATATCAGAGAGAGAGAGAGAGAGAGAGAGAGTGTTCCTATTGGCTGATCTACTAATAATGTGGATGCGCTTGCACGTCCTTTCGGTGAAAGCCTGATTCAACAGCTGAACATCCTGCAGGAAAAGCTGCTATTCTAGCAACTACTGTCTACACTGCAAAGCAACCAAAAAAAGGAAGATGGACGGACAAGATCAGCGAAGCGTTTCAGTGATGGAGAGAAAACATTTCTTAGTTTAGCCTTCTCGTCTTGGCTGCAGCTATCGCTACTAAGCTAGCCTCACGGTTATGGTAGCTATGGCAGTAGTAGCTCTGGGAAAGCATAATGCTGCAAGTTAGCAAACAAAACAGGATGGTAGTATCACTAGAATTACTGCTTTACTGTATAATGGCATCAGGATCTAAATGATGATCAGGATGAGGTTTGAAATGAATGATTAGTACAGGTCACTATATGAAGCATGTCTCCTTGTCTGGTGGACTTAGGACAGAGCGGTGAGAGACGAGAGCTGCAGGATGAGGGCTGTATTTCCAAATTCTGCCCCCTCACCCCCCTTAAAGCTGCCTCACCTCGGCTACCACTGGAATCACAATATGCTGAATAGTTATTATTGGATTTTTGCCCAGTGACACCAAAAATAAACTGCCTCCCCCAGCTTTAAACTGAAATAGAACTGTGATTTCACCTACAATTTGTACTAAATTACTTAATTCTTTCCAGGAAATCATTAGGAAGTAATAGACTCATAAAATAAAGTGTTACTAAAATAATCCATGTCAAAATCCATTCACTTATGGAGCCAGTGATACTGGGTGAATACAAACTGCTTCATTTCAAGATTGTATGTGCTAAAAATGTTGGCAACCACTGCCCAAATTGTACATACTGTACATAATATAATATTATAATAAATGTAAGTGCACATTAGAAAGTCCAATTGTTTTGTAAGGAAGTGACACGACGGCCTAAGGGGCATAAGGACTTTTTATAAACTGTCTGTGTGGGCGCATCTGCAGCAGCCTCCCAAAGGGAAAATCAGTGAAAAGAACAGCAATGTATCAATTTACCAGCTGCTAATTTACCATTGTCTCAGCTCATTAAGCTAAAATGCATCACTAACATCACATTATCACAGTAACATACAATAAATAAAGCTAAGGAAGCAATATTATGGTAATTTACCTTCATCATTTGTGGTAATCACTGATTTGTTTGCTTAGTGCTTTTTGCCGTTAATGCACTGAATGATTGAATGCATGTTATCCAATCATCTAATAAGCGGACCCTAAGAGGAATTAAAATATAATCGCATGGTGTACATTTTTAAAAGGCACAATTTCTTTTTCCACTTCACACCGATCCAGTATTATTTCGTCTGGAATGACACTGGGGGAACTGTGTATCATTACACATGAAAAAGAGACATTTTACTAGTCAGTGAGGATTGTGTTGAAGATTCGGTGCGTTCCTTCTTTGTGGCTAAGATTGTCTGTCTCTTTAGGTTAATGCAGTCCAGTATCTATACCATTGAAGCTTTCTGTCTATAGAAATTTTAGGAGTAGGTACAGTTATTTTTATTAATTTCATTTTCATTAAGTTGGAAACGCAGATCATAAAAATCAGTTATCCATACCGGATCAGTTGATCCACAGTGGCGACCCCTAACGGGAGGCGTTGAAATGAAATACACAAGCTATGATAAGAGTGCCGATCGTAGACCTGGTTAGCCTTGCTAGTGAAGTGGTTCTAAGGACGGCAGTGTCTGTCTGTTCACCACATCTGTCCATATTGAAATGTCTCAACAACTATTGGATGGATTGGCATGAAATTTGGTAAAGACCTTCATTCCCTCTCAGTAGAGCTGGTGATACCTTAAAGGCAGGGTGGCCAATTTTCAGGAACTAGTGAGAGTACAATCGATTTTTAAAAAATGATACAGCCTGAGTAGCTCCACAAGTCCCTAAATCTAAAGAGAAAATAGCAACGCTGACAGGCTGTCGCTTCAGGCCTCCCTTCAAAGCCAACCCCCACTATTATCATTACTAGCATAAACATATCATAATGAATTTGAACAGCAAACATGGTTATTGTTAGTACTTATAGCTGTCAAGCTAGCAGCTTATGGAGGACGCTGCAATGAGAGAACGGGCAGAATGCGTACATGCAGATAGGTAGCACGTCTAATCAATATATTTGGTACGAATCAAATAATTGGACGGGCTTATTACAGTCCTGAGACAGCCACAGATACTGGATTTGTTTTCGTTTTTTGTCCAAGCATTTGATTTATTGATTGCTGTCGCGATGTAATGACAATTTACAAACAAAACAAAAACTTTTCAACTAGTGCTGTCATCGGAGCAAACTTTTAGTTTGTCCAATACTTAACTTTATGACCAACAACCTGCTAAAACGAGTGATATTCCCATCAGTCTCTGGTCTAATTTGTATTAAGACGGCAAACGTGGTAAACATCATACAAACTAAACATCAGCATGTTAGCATTGTCATTGTGAGGAAGGTCATTTCTTCATTGTGCTTCTTCAACCAGAGCGTAACATTTCAGCTCAGATGATTAGCCTATGTGGTCAGTATGTAGTCAGAGGTAAAAGTTTTGATGGTTTGTTATCTACCAGTGTCTTTTATGACACTTCCTCTAGTAGTCACCAAAATCGTACTCATAGGTGGTTTAAGGGAAACCAGCTCCAAATCCAGAAACTCTGGAGAATAATCTGGAGTCACTAGAGATCAGTGCAGATCGCAGCATTTTTTTAAAAATTAAGACATTTACCTTCTAAGAGACTTTAACATGTGGGTGAAACAAGCCTTTAGTTTTTAACCGTCTTCATTGTCCTGAAGCTAAAGCTCAATAAGGGCTCCAGCAGTATCAATAAGCATGATGTCACCGTATTTAGTTTCACATATCCATGCTCTCCAGGATTTGTATCTACTGGAGACTATGTCCTAGATAGACTTTACCCTAGATATGTCAGTCTAGCCTTTTTTTAATAGTTCTTCATTTCACTTGAATAGCTTTTAGCCTGTGTCGGGAGAGATCTGAAACTGCTGTTGAATTACACAGATTAACATTCATGTTGATAGCGCACACAGATGTACCGTGGCATGATGTAATGCTTTCCATCTTATCACAGGCACTTAGGGTAAAGCCTCAGGCCCCTCGTGTCCCTCTCACTGTGTTTAGTTTCATTACAGATGGTGGTGACGAGGCACTGTTTTCCTTGAACAAGACCTATGTTGTACAGTTTTACAGTTTCCTTGCTTCATTGGTGAAAGCAGCAGGATGTCACACTGGAGGAAGTAGGCTAATTAATTTACAGTAACCCCCCTCACATTCTTCACTATTATCCACCAACCAGGAGTTTCCTTGTCCCTGGAGAGTCCCCAGTGAGTTTCTAAACCTCCTCCTTGGAG